>JARBWK010000005.1:148485141-148631196 GCA_030556195.1 Anolis apletophallus | reverse complement strand
GCCAGTAGTAGCCAGCTATGCCACCACTGGCTTGGCACTACCCTCCCCAGCCTGAGAAGCTGTGGTAGCGCCAAAGCCAGAGGGGGAGGGGCGGAGCCATGCTGGCGCCAAGCCCTCGCCCCTTCCCCAGCTTCAGCTACCACAACCAGTTTGAGGCTGGCTGCCAGGTAGTGGCTAGCTATGCCACCACTGGCTTGGCACTACCCTCCTCTCTAGGTACATTCCATCCGGCATATGATGAGAAGCCATTTGTATCTGAACTATTTTTTTTCCTGAGTAAAAAGGGTTCACTTCAAGCAATTCAGATATCCTTCCGAAGAAATATTTCTGAAATCTTTCAAGGCTCGGCAGCTCATTGGGAAGCAATGTTTCTACATTCTTTGCTCTTTGCTCTCTGTCTTTTGCTTTATCAGAAAGCAACACTTCTACTGCTTCATTCCTGGATAGCATCAAGAATAATACTGCCTTCCTTGTTAAAGAGAAACAGCATGGGGATGGTGATGTCGTCTGTATTCTTGCCGTCACCTGCCATTTGGAAGAGGGGGGGGGCCGATGCTGCTGCTGCCTTCATTGTCATCTAGTTAGGGTCAGAACACACAGCATTTTAATGAACATATCAATCTAAACCACTAAAGTATCAGTGTGCATGTTATATTTCCTGTGTGGAGTGGAAATGGGAAATAGTGGAAATTGAAAATATGACACTGACCATACAAATTAGCATTTGCATATATGTGTATATAATGAGATATATCTACTCGTTGAGAGGTGGCAGATAAACAGGCACCACTTAGAATGATTATTTATTTATTTATTTATTATTCGATTTTATATTCCGCTCCTCCCTGCAGGCTCGGGGCGGATCACAGCAACAATAAAAGGTACAATAAAACATATAATAAAACATAGAATAAAATTCAATAAAACCCAATACACAGCCAAAGTGCCCGTAGCTTTTGATCCTAGCTCAGATGATGTTATGCCAACTACAATTCTGGCTAGCCAAATGCTAGCCTGAAGAGGGCAGTCTTACAGGCCCTTCGAAAAGGACTGAGTTCCCGAATCGCCCGGACATGGCTAGGAAGTAGATTCCAGGTCGTGGGGGCCACAACTGAAAAGGCCCACTGTCTTGTACTGGATAAGTGGCAGGCGCGGGGTGATGGAACAACCAACAACTTCTGCTCCTCCGAGCGCAGTGATCTCAGGGGAATATACGGGGTAAGGCGGTCCCTTAGGTACTCAGGCCCTAGACCGTACAAGGCCTTAAAGGTTAAAACCAGCACCTTGAAGGCAATCCGTACTCAGCCGGTAGCCAGTGCAGTTGCCGAAGGATGGGAGTGATGTGCTCCTCACGGTGCTCCCACCAGCAAGCGAGCAGCGGCATTCTGCACCAGCTTGGGTTTCAGATTGTCGACAAGGGAAGGCCAACGAGGGGCGTTACAGTAGTCCAGCCTCGAGATGACCCGCCGCCTGATCACCGTGGCCAGGTCGTCCCTGGACAGGTAGGGTGCCAGTCGCCTAGCCTGACGTAGATGGAAAAACGACGTCTTGCTAGCCATGGAGACCTGGGCCTCCATGGATAGCAAAGGGTCCAATTTGACACCTAAGCTCTTAATTTATTGATTTATTGATTTATTCAGCTTCTATACCGCCACTCCCAAAGGCTCGGTACGGTTCAGAACCAATACAACAATTAAAACAGCATTAAAATACAATTTAACACAACTCAAAGGCTTGTTTAAACAGATGGGTTTTGCAGGCCCTGCGGAAGGACAACAGATCAGACGATGCTCGGGTCTCTGGGGGGAGGGCGTTCCACAATGATGGAGCAATAATTGAGAAAGCCCTGCGTCTAGTCGCCGTCAGGCGAAAAGCCTTGCAGCTGGGAATCTCTAACAGATCCTGGTCTTCCGAGCGTAGTGATCTCTGGGGCGTGTATGGGACAAGGCAATCCTTCATGGCCCCAGACCATGTAAAGCCTTAAAACTGAGAACACACACCTTGAAAGTGACTTGGTGTTTGATCGGCAGCCAGTGCAGTTGCTGCAGAACTGGAGTGATATGGCAACCCGCTGGCTCCCCGGCGAGCAGCCAAGCAGCAGCATTCTGTACCAGCTTAAGTTAGGTCACTGTCATGGGAAGGCCTATGTAAAGGGCGTTACAGTAATCTAACCTCGAGATGACCGTGGCCTGGATCAACATAGCTAGGTCACACCGAGATAGGTAGGGAGCCAGTCATCTAGCCTGGTGCAGATAGAAGAACGCTGTTCTGCTTACAATGAGCCTCCATTGTCAGCAGCAGGTCCAAGAGGACCCCTTTACCAAAGATGACAGACGTAATGCCTCGCCATCCAGGGTAGGCAACTGGATATCCCTCTCACCCGGGCGGCCCAGCCATAGGATTTCTGTCTTCGCTGGATTCACCCTCAATCTGCTGGCACGCAACCATCCAGTAATGGCCTCAAGGCACTGATCGAAATTATCGGGTACGGAGTCAGGGTGGCCCTCCATCCTCAGAACAAGCTGAGTGTCATCAGCGTACTGATGGCACTCAAGCCCAAAGCTTCGCACCAGCTGAGCAAGGGGACACATGTAGATGTTAAATAACAGAGGGGAGAGAATGGCCCCTTGAGGAACTCCACAATCTAGGGGAGACCTCTCGGACACCATCTCACCCCTCATTACCCTCTGCCTCCGATCGTGAAGGAAAGAGGACAACCATATAAGAGCCACCCCCCTCACTCCAGTCATGGCAAGGCGGTGAGTCAAAAGATCATAATCGACTGTATCAAACACTGCTGTGAGATCCAATAACACAAGCAGCACCAATCTGCCTTGATCGAGCTGGCAACGAAGCTGGTTTGTGATGGATACCAACACAGTCTCTGTCCCATGCTTCATTTGATCTGGTTAGGGGGAATGAATGTTTGGAAATTTGTATATTTACATAACTATGTACAATTTAGAAGTCAGGACCACATAAGAACTCTCAACTCACTGCAAACTGGTTAAAAGTTTAGCAGCCATTAGACGAATCTGGGATACACCTATGGCTAGGAGAGCAGATTGTTTCGAGTGAGGAGGGACGAGGTGGTTTCCGGGTGCCCCATTTGTGAGGTTCTCGAGGGGGCCATCCTTTCCCCTCTATTATTTAACATCCACATGGGACCACTTGCCCAGCTGGTGCGCAGCTTTGGGCTCGACTACCATCAGTACGCTGATGACACTCAGCTCATTCTGAGGATGGATGGCCGGCCCGACTCTGTACCCGATAATTTCCATCTTTGCCTCGAAGCCGTTACTGGATGGCTGCAAGCCAGTAAGTTGAAGGTGAATCCAGCAAAGACGGAGATCCTTTGGCCAGGTCGCCCGGGAGCTCAAGCTTCCAATCCTGGACGGCGTGGCTTTATGCCCGCCCGTCAACAGTAAAAAGCCTTGGAGTCCATTTGGACACCCGACTTTCGATGGAGACTCAAATCTCCATGGTTAGTCGGGCTATTTTCATCTCCGCCAGGCTCGGAAGCTGGCCCCTACCTGTCCTCGGTGAGCCAAGCGACGGTCATCTCAAGATTAGACTACTGTAACGCTCCGTACATTGGCCTACCTCTGTCGGTGACCCGGAAACAAGCTGGTGCAGAACGCTGCAGCTCGGGTACTCACAGGCACGTCTTTGGGTCATCACATCACGCCCATTCTGCAGGAACTGCACTGGTTGCCTGTTGAATTCCGGATCACCTTCAAAGTGTTAGTCTTGACTTTCAAGGCCTTGTATGGTCTGGGGCCAGTGTACCTGAGGGACCGCCTCACCCCATACTGTCCCATGAGATCACTGAGATCTGAAGACCAGGATCTTCTCCTCATTCCGAGTGCCAAAACTTACCGTCTTACTTCAACGAGAAGAAGGGCATTCTCCATTATTGCCCCCATTATTTGGAACTCCTTACCATCGGAGATCAGGCCACTTCGTGACCTCCTAGCATTCCAGAAAGCCACTAAGACCTGGCTGTTCTGGCAAGCTTTTGTAAACTAAGTTGGCATAACCATTTCTGCCAATCTTGCGTCATATTGTGCTATCTGATGTTTAACTGTCAATATTTGATTGTTTTTATGCCCATTGTTTTATGCTAATGTACTACTTGCTGTATGTTGTTTGTATTTGTGAGCCGCCCCGAGCCACTTCGGGAGTGGCGGCCAAAAAAATCGAACAAATAAATAAATTGTTTCACAACTGTCAACTGCTAATTTTCAAACGTGCAACAAATGCCCAAGTGAACTGCAATGCTATGTGCGTTTGCTTGGAAGCAGGCCCAAGGGAACTCAGTAGAATTTACTTTCTTCTTTTTTACATTTATTTTTACCCCACAATTGCATTGCAGTTACATATTCAGGTCAAGATATAACTTTCTATTCCACTGGGCTAGCTATCCATGGATAACTTAGGTTGGGTGGTTGGGTGGCAAAGCGGATATGGGATATGGAAAAGGCACACAAAGATCAGAAAAGAGTTAAAAGTTACCATACTCACACCGATCCATGGATAAATCAATCCAGATTGATTTTTTTTTACTAAGATTACTAGATTTACATATGCGAGTTAATTCAAACACCACACAACTGACACCAGTATTATTATATAGCATGTTTTACTTACCAATAACAATGCCACCTATGGCCCCTGCTTTTTGGATGTTGCGTGCTTTTTCCGCAAACATGCACTGCCCTCTTTGCATCAAAGCAATTTTATCCTTCAGCGAGTCAGGACTGGTGATCTCCGAGCATCCATTATATGGTTTACTGACTGCAACAAATCCTCTTGTCTGTTGAAGGCAAGAATTTTTAACATGTAATACTCAAGCCTGTAGAAATTCCGCATTTTCTCCAGTGAACCATCTGAGCAACATGATAGGAAGCATACGAAAGAAAATCCTGCCCTCCACCGACTGTACTTAAGACTTATTAAAACCATTAACTCCAACTGAGTGCACAGAACTGAAACCATGAACTTTCATCTTAATAGTTATATTATTTATCCTCTTTCTTGCTGTAAAAAAGTAGAAACATAAATCAAAATCTCAGATTTTGAAGGCATCCATGAACACAGTTTTAAAAAATCAGCCACAGTAAGAGCAAAGTATTCACATGCTCCAAAGTAAGTACGCACTTCGATTTGTGTTTGGACAGGTCCGTTCCAAACTGTGCAGGCCCAGCTGTCAGGACTACTCTGCCAAAAACGGATGGGAAACAATCTGAACGGCACGAGGAGGTAGTTGCTGCTCTTTCTGTTGTTGGCTGGATAACTCAATCATTTCTGCATGAATCGTAAACCGTCTTCAGCATCAAGGGAACTTGCTGCCTAAGAAAAAGAGTCAAGCAAGCAAGTTCAGGCATCAATTGGCACTTTCCAAAGGCATTTTTCTTTCAGTGCATCCTTAAGAACCAAAAAGACGGGGCAGACGGCCAGTACTTTAGAATCAATAGCAGGATATGTGTCTGTTCGCGACAGTATGACTATGTATTTATCGATTAAGATATAAACCAGAGATAAGCAAAATTTCCAAGCCAGCCTTGTGTTAGCTATGCCACCACTGGCTTGGCACTGCCATCCTCAAGCCTGGAGAAGCTGCAGGGAGAGCAGAAGCCAGAGGGGGGAGGAGCCAGGCCACGCCAAGCCCCACCCCCTCCCGTCTGGCTTTGGAGCTCCCAGCAGCTTCTCCAGGGTTGAGGATGGCAGTGCCAAGCCAGTGGTGGCATAACTTGCACAAGGCTGGCTTGGCCCTGCCCTCCTCAAGGCTGAAGCAGCTGCTGGGAGTGTCGAAGCCGGGGAGTGGGCGGGGCTTGGTGCACCCTGGCTCCGCCCCTCTGAGAAGCACCCCATCCGGCTGCAATTGACCTCCTTCAGTCCCGCGATCGACTGGTCGATCGCAATCGACTTCCTGGGCAGCCCTGGTCTAAGGAGAGACGTACTGACAAACCCTGGCGTGCAGAGGACTAGACTAACGAATGAACAGCTAACCTTGTTTCTATTTTTGCCAAATCTCTTCCTCCTCAATCAGTCACAAGTACAAGACATAAAAATAGAAAGTGTTCGGTTCTCTATGCCCACAAACCAACGCCATACTTGAGTAGAACAGAATGTTCTGTTAGTTGCACTGAACCATTTTTTCCCAACTTGGATGGAATTAGTAGTGCAAAGGGTGAGTGAAGATGGCACATCCTGCAGTTATATCTCAGCAACACAAAGTTAAACTACTACAGCTCTGGTTTGCTAGATACGTGTAATCATACATACCGTGTTTCCCCGAAAGTAAGACAGCGTCTTACTTTCTTTTGACCCCCAAAATCCCCACTACGGCTTACTTTCGGGTACGTCTTATATTGGGCGACGGTACCGAAAGTAAGACAAAGTAAGACTTACTGCGGGCGGCATGGCGTGGCTTCCTGGCTGGGCGACGAGAGGCTCCCAGAGGGGCTCAAAAGGGGCCCGAATCCTCCTCCTCTTCCCTTCCAGCGGCGCCTTCCATCCTCCTCCTCTTCCTCCCAGCGGCGCCTTTCCCCTCTCGCAGTTCCGCCCCTCCCTTCAGTGAAGGGAGGGGCGGGCCGCCGCCGCCGAGAGGGAAGAAAGCGCCGGCGGCAGTCCCGTCCGCACGGCGACTCAGGCGTCTTTCCCGCCGCCGCCCGCTCGCCAGCGCTCCAAACACGAGCGCTGCGGCGGCGAAAAGCGCCTGAGTCGCCCTGGGGCGGGACTCCGCCGGCGCCTTCTCCTCTCGCTGATCCGCCCCTCCCTTCACTGAAGGGAGGAGGCGGAGCCGCCAGCAGCGAGAGGGAAGAGGCGAGCGGGTGGCGCGGGCGAGCGGAGAAAGACGCCTGAGTCGCCGTGCGGGCGGGACTTCCGCCGGGCTTTCTTCCCTCTGCTGGGCGGCGGCTCGTCCTCCTCCCTTCACTGAAGGGAGGGGGCGGAACCGGCGAGAGGGAAAGGCGCCGCTGGGAGGAAGAGGAGGAGGATTCCGGGCCCCTTTTGAGCCCCTCTGGGAGCCTCTCGTCGCCCAGCCAGGAAGCCACGCCATGCCGCCCGCGGCACGTCTTACTTTCAGGGTACGGCTTATATAAGCCGACCCCTCTGACACCCCCGATACGTCTTACAATCGGGGGTGTCATACTTTCGGGGAAACACGGTAGCCGCCCCGGGCCACCTGGGAGTGGCGGCCAAGAAATCGAAATAATAAATAAATAAATCAAAATAATAAATAAATAAAATACGTATGCCATTTTCTTTATAATGTTACAAATATCCCAGGAAAGCAATTTCCACATAAAGGTTTGATATGTGTTTGACTATAATAAAGCAAACATGGTAAATTAGATAACATTATTACAGCAACAGAAATTTCTCTGGAATATGTTCTGGTTTTACTTTTCCAGAAAATCCACACCATTAATATCCCACCGTCTAAAGTTATATAATCAACATGATCAATATATAAAATAAATAGGCCTAGGAACATGGAGACGTGGAATGACTTCTGAAATGAAAGCAGTCCTAGTTGCTGACATGAAGCCACCGAAAGAGACATGCACTACCTTGGAGAGTTTGTGTAATTCCTAAAAAGGTGAAACCAAGGTTATTTCCTGTTGGTCTTTGAATCTGAAATACACTTAATTCAACTTCACAAAAGATGCGGTTAAAGCATCTTTAAAAACCTGTCAGCTGCCCTGAACATGATGGATTGCACAGTGATACGTTGACTTCTGTGACCAAGCTCTTAACTCAAAACACTCTTGATCTCCAAGTGAATTTTCCCACTGAAATGCATTGAAATGCTATTAATCCGTTCCAGCCTCCCTAAACCCACCTCCCAATTTTGTTACACGTTTTAAAATATCAAAATGTACTTTATAAATAACAAATAATGTATAAATGCACATGGAACATGGAACAATAAAAAGAAAGATCAATTTTAAAATAGTAGAAGCACAAAGTTGTGGCAAGGAAGCACAAAGCCAAGAGGCAGAAGCATCCTTTTCTTCATACTGGACTCATTCCAGCCTCTCTCCCTCTCATGCTCTCTCTTTTCATGAAGCCAAACATACCAGGAATAAAAACCACACAAGATCAACTAACCCAAAGTTACTCAAAGCAGACAAGAACAAAGCAGATCTCCAAAGCAGGCAAGAGTGCAAGGCACTTAGGCTGCTCCCTCAAAGCCCGAAAGCCCTGTACTCTGTGCTAGTGGCTCCCTTTGGCACTAGCTCTTAACTCAATTTTTTTTTATTTATTTATCTATTTCCAACATTTCTACCCCACTCTTCTCTACCCCCAAGGGGGGACTCAGAGCGGCCTAACAAAAGGCACAATTCGATGCCAGCATAATAAAACACAATATAAAACCAAAAACATATAGCATTAAAACACATTAAAATACAATTAACATTAACACATCACACACATTCTCTTAAGTTAAAAACAGTATTTCGTCCATAACAGGAGCACTGAGCCATATCCATCAATTTGCCATTACAAATCCAGTCCAAAGTGCTGCATTGTGCTAATGTGCAAACGTCTGGTGCCACAGCCAAGATTTCACTTTTTTCCTGAATGCCAGGAGGGATGGTGTTGATCGTATGTCGCTTGGAAGCGCGTTCCAAGAGACGGGGAGCCACCACCGAGAAGGCCTTCTCTCTCGTCCCCACCAACCGCGTTTGAGAAGTTGGCGGGAGTGAGAGCGGGGCCTCCCCGGATGATCTTAAATTACGAGGTGGGACATAGAGGCTGATGCGTTCGGACAAGTAAGCTGGGCCAGAACCGTATAGACTGTTTTAAAACCAGTCAAAAACAGCACTTTGAATTGAGCTCGGAAATGAACAGGCAGCCAGTGGAGCTGACACAACAGGGGGGTGGTATGCCCCCTGTATGTAGCTCCAGTTAGTAACCTGGCTGCCGCCCGTTGGACTAGTTGTAATTTCCGAACTGTCTTCAAAGGCAGCCCCACGTAGAGTGCGTTGCAGTAATCTATTCGGGATGTGACCAGAGCGTGGACGACTGTAGCCAGATCAGACTTCCCAAGGTACAGGCGCAGCTGGCGCACGAGTCTTAACTGTGCCTCCCTGGCCACCGCCGAGACCTGGGGTTCCAGGCTCAGCGGTGAATCCAGGATCACTCCCAAGCTGCGCACCTGCGTCTTCAGGGGGAGTGTAACCCCGTCCAACACAGGCTGTAACCCTATGCCCTGTTCGGCCTTTCGACTGACCAGGAGGACTCCTGTCTTGTCAGGATTAAGTTTCAATTTGCTAGCCCTCATCCAGTCAGACACAGCAGGCAAGCACCAGCTCAAAGTCTGGACAGCCTCCTTGGTGACAGGTGGGAAGGAGTGACAGATCTAGACGTCATCTGCGTACAGATAACACCTTACTCCGAAACTCCGAATGATCTCTCCCAGCGGTTTCATGTAGATGTTAAATAACATCGGGGACAGTATTGAACCCTGAGGGACTCCACAAGATAAAGGTTGCGGAGCCGAATAGGTGTCACCTGCAATTCTTCTGTCAAAGTGAAAGTCAGGCTGAATGGCAGCTCTTAACTCAAAACACTCTAAAATTGGGACATTTTTAAGTCGGGGTTCCACTATAGTACCACTATCAAAAACTGAATTATATTGTCCCAGTGCTTTAACTATGTTGTACCCCATCTCAAGAGGCTGGAATAAATAATTAAACTTATAATGATTATTATTAACAGAAATCTGGGGAAACATTGGAAAGACACTTTTTTGTGCACATAGACTCAGGAGTGCCCAGAAGCTATCTCATTACCATGTTAGGTCAAGATGTAAACTGAGGTAGAAGGAAAAAAAAACTTGCCTGGATGGCATGTTGCACCAATTGGACTCTTCCGTCTTTGAGATGAATCAAGCTGACTCCCATTTTCTTCAATATTTCTAAGTGCTCAGGATTGCTGGCCATGAAATCCCTGGCTCTCAGTGGGGGCTTGGGTCCATTACCCAAACTTTCTTCCCTGTGACAGAAAAGAAAGTCCAGGAAAATTGTAAGAACAGAATGCACTGTCAGAACAATAATACCATGCCCTTTCTACTTTAATACTATTCAGCTCTTTTGTGTAAGCATCTAATGACTGTTACATGGCAAACATATACGGAGGAAGTACTTCTATGAGGCTAAAACAAGATAAATATGATCTTGCTCAGGAATACACGGACACCTTAAAAAAAATGGGCAAATTAACAATGTTGTTGGTCACGGGACACATTCTTAGCAGAATGGAAACCATTTTATCCACATACATCTGAGGGAAAGACTTTTTGTACAGATTTGGAGAAATAAAATGTTGGGATACTAACTTGCAAATGTTAAAATAAGCAAAAGTAAATTTGCTGGATATAAAGTGGAAGAAAAAAATGTTACATTTATAGAGAAATCAAAAGAGAAACTGGAAATCCAATTTCAAAACGTATGTACATCTTGGTAGTTTTAGAGCTTTAGGTAGAGTAGAGACGTATGTTTGTGAAGTATGTCTATGTTTATGTACATACAAGTATTGTTGTTATTGTGTGAGTTTTTATTATCAAAAACATAATTAAAATATATTTTTGGGGTGGGGGGAGATATAAACAAACATAGACAAATGAGCCAGTTCAGCTAAAATCTTTTCCCACTGGTTATTTTTTAAATAAAGCCAAAGGAACATCAGGGAATATTAGTTATAACCCAATCTTACGCTCTGGAGACACTTCTGGGACAGAGTAATATCAAAATTTAGTTGGGGAGACAAAAAGCCTAGAGTTAAAGTGAAAATTATACAAGACCCCAAGGAAAGAGGTGGACTGGGTGTCCCTAATTTGAAATTGTATTATGAATCAAATTGCTTAGTCTGAGTTAGAGAATGGTGTAAGCTTGAAGACAATAGATTGTTAAACTTGGAAGGGTTCGATCTGAAATTCGGCTTCCATGCATACCTATACTACAATAAAGTAAAAATTGATGCAAACTTTAAAAATCATTACATTAGAAGTTCATTATTAAAAATTTGGTCTAAATATCATAAGAAAATAAATAAAAAGATCCCATTTTGGCTCTCTCCAATAGAAACATTCAGAATTAGACAATTAGAAGATTTAAAATGGACAACATACAGTGAGTTGCTCTATTGGGAAGGCGTGGAATATGCAATGAAGTCGAAACAACAACTAGCAGCTGAAAATATCGAAATGAACTGGTTTCCTTATATTCAAGTTGGAAATATATTTAAAGAAGATAAAAAATAGGATTTGATCAACAATATAATGAACTAGAAGAACTCTTATTGGGTAAAAAACAAAAATTGATAGAGAAGACCTATACATTACTTCAGAAATGGGAAAAGGGAAATGACCAACCAAAAGACCATATGGTAAGTGGTTATGCCGTCACACCAGGTCTGTTTAAAATTAAAACTGGCAGATGTGTTGTCCTTTCTACTTGGTGGACTGCAGAGCGCTTGCTGAAAAAGCTAGGTGGTCTGGCAACCCAAAAAACACTCCAAATTAAAGTTGAAAATCAAAGTTTATTTAATAACAAAGTCTTTGCAGGACTTGGCACAGCTTAATGGTTGCAAAAAAACAGAATGGAAATGCCTTGGGTTGTTGCTCAAAAGATTCCCACTGCTTCCCTTTGGAAGGCAGGAAACCCGATATTTCCCACCCTGGTCCTAGGTGTTTGGTTGAAGGAACCACTCCTTCCCCCCCTCTAAACCTAGGACCAGCCCAAAGGTGACCTAAAGCTGGGCTGGTAACCAGATGTCTATCCTATACAGCATGCAAAGCCAGTCTCTGCAAGGTACCATAAACTCATCTGGTTCCAACAGTCCCCCAGCTAATGGTCAAGCAAATAGCAATCAGCAGGTCAGCATGCAGGTTAGCATGCAGGTTAGCACCCAGGTAAGCACCCAGTACTTACGGTGACCCTTTCGGAGCCAATCCTGGCTGGCCAAAAACACATCTGAATTCCTTCCCTCTCTGAAAGGAACTGAAACACTTTCTAAAATGGAGGCCAATCCCCAGGAAGAAAAAGGGGCGGATACCAACTAAAAAGATACATTTGCAGAGCTTTAGGCGGCAAATTCTGCACCAGGCTGCAACCCTGCTAATAATTAACAGGCAGGGTGCCAGTGTGTCTGGAACAGTCCCAGTAAAAATGCAAAAGGAAAAATGCTGCCTTTTTAAACAAAAATATGGGGCAATGCATATGAAACGTCTGGAGGACGGAACAGTGGTCAAGAAATTTAGGATACAAGATAAACCCAGAAACATGGAAATCGATTTGGAAAAATAATATAAATATTTCATATAGTCAAAATTACAAAGAAAATTGGATAAAACTAATATACAGGTGGCATTTGGCCCCTGCAAAATTAGCTAAAATATACAAAAATGCAAGTCCAAATTGCTGGAATTGCAATGAAAAAAACGGAACATTCTTCCACCTTTGGTGGTTATGCAAGAAGGCAAAGAAGTACTGGAACATGATCCATGAAGAAATAGAAAAGATAATAGAAAAAGATATAATAAGGAAACCAGACTCATTTTTGTTAGGAATAGTGGATCCAGGTTTAAATAAAATTAGAGAATTTCTTTTTTTACTAACAACAACAGCTGCGAAAATGATCTATGCCAAATATTGGAAATCAGACAAACACCCGACAAAGGAAGAATGGATTTTAAAGATTATTGATACAATTCAAATGGAGAGATTAACAGAAAGATTAAGAGAAAATGAAAAGAGAAAAGATGACTGTGTAAATAATTTTGAAATGTTTAGAAAGTACTGCAGAAGAGAATGCAACATTGATTTAGACATGATGGATTAATTGTTAAGTAGATTGTATGATATATTATTTTCTTTATTTTCTATGTCATTGGAATCTTGGAAGTTAAAAATCTAAAGAAGAAAGGAAACCAAGTAAAGAGGCATATAGCATCTTAAGATGTTATGTTATGCTCCCACTTATACTGTGCACTTCTATTCTATCCCCCCCTCATTGACCTCTATTGCTATATCCCACCCCTTTCCCCTTCTCCCTCCTGTCTTTTTCCTATATTCTTATTTTCACTCTTTTATTCCATACCCTGTAAAAGGGTTTCTTACTGTGAAGGAAGAAAATTTGCCTTCAAATCACTGTGTTTTGTCTGTAACTATTTGTTTTTATCCAAAAATTAATAAAAAATATTTTTTAAAGAAATAAAATTATTATTATTATAAGAAAAAAATTTGCATTTATAGAGAAATCAACAAAAGAGAAACTGGAAATCCAATTTCAAAACGAATGTACATCTTGGTAGTTTTAGAGCTTTAGGTAGAGTATTTATTTATTTATTTATTTATTGTTCATTTTTGTATTCCGCTCCTCCCAGCAGGCTCGGGGCGGATAACAGTAAAAAAAAATTCGGGCAACATGCCGCAACAAGTCGACATGCGGCCCTACAATTAATAAAACAAAACATAAAACCACATTAAAACACAGTGCATCGTCAACACACGGATTGAGAGGACATATAGCAAAGTTGGTTGGTCTAGTGTGCCTAGCTAAAAGGCTAAGCCGAAGAGGGCCGTCTTGCAGGCCCTCCGGAAGGGGGCAATTCCGAGATAGCTCGGGTGCTGTCCGGGAGGGCATTCCAGAGCACCGGTGCCGCTACGGAAAAGGTCCTTTGTCTGGTCGTCGATAGGTGGCAGGAGCGGACTGATGGTATTAACAACAGATTTTGTTCATCTGAGCGCAGTGATCTCGGGGAGAGTACGGGTAAGGCGGTCCCTCAGGTACGCAGGCCCTAGGCCGTGTAAGGCCTTGAAGGTCAGAACCAACACCTTGAAGGCAATTCGGTACTCAATAGGAAGCCAGTGCAGTTGCCGGAGGATGGGTGTAATGTGCTCCCTCACCGGCACTCCTGCCAGCAAGCGAGCAGCGGCGTTCTGCACTAGCTTGAGTTTCCGAATTGTCGACAAGGGGAGGCCAACGTAGAGGGCATTACAGTAGTCTAGTCTCGAGATGACCGTTGCTTGGATTACCGTGGCCAGGTCGTAGAGATGTATGTTTGTGAAGTATGTCTATGTTTATGTACGTACAAGTATTGTTGTTATTGTGTGAGTTTTTATTATCAAAAAATAATTAAAATATACTTTGGGGGTGGGGGGGGGATATAAACAAACATAGACAAATGGGCCAGTTCAACTAAAATCTTTTCCCACTGGTTATTTATAAAATAAAGCCAAAGGAACATCAGGGAATATTAGTTATAATCCAATCTTACACTCTGGAGACACTTCTGGGACAGCTCTTGTCCACCACATTTTTTAGAGGTTCTCTGATACTCTGCGCATACATAGGATCATTGGGAAATAGGATTTGAGTGTTGGGGCAGGTCCAATCGAAGTTACTATCATCCAGCTCTGTGTATTCTGTTGTCTGTAAAGGGAAAAAACAGAAGAACACATTTGCTCTACGATTTAGACTCATAAGCCATATCGCTTAGTGAAGCACCTCAACAAAAAAGACAAAGAAATTTGACCACAAAGTCATTTAATAGCTCATAACATATTATATTTGACTGCAGCAAAGTTCTCTTTGTGTAGAACAATGTAAAAGAAACTTTATTACAACAGAGGAATTCTGGCCAACACTGAAATTGGTTGAGCTTTAAACACTCACAATATTTTTCCTAGGTGCGGTTTGGTTCGTAGTAGACAGCCAAAGAGGTAGTAAGTGAGCCTCTGTGGTAAAGATATAGTCTTCTATATCAAAAGTCAGGTCTTCCTTTTCAGTAAAGAGCAAATATAAATATTTGAACATTTCGGCTAAGAAAAAAGAATCCATCCTAAGGAGAAAAAAAGACAAACTATTATCTGAGCATCCTATCACGTCACTTGTTGTGTCTTTTTCTGTTTGCTAGATAGATGTGGCTGCTTTATCTGGTGCTCCTATGAAGCACAAAGGCATTTCCCGCAGGAGTGGATAAACTATGGTTCATCCACTGACCCCCATGTAGTCCTCTTATTATGGAGAAGGGAAAGGGCCGCCCGCCCAGTACCAGAGGAAGGCTGCTCAAGAGCCTTGTGTGAAAAGAGATGCCCAAAAGCCACCCCCAGAATTCTTTATCATTACTTTAATAACCTCCTATGCTACAGCCCTTAGGTTAGTCAGTAAATCTAGCATACTGTAACAACTACAACATTGCAATCTTGTTCATCCCTTAAAGCAGTGTTTCCCAACCTTTTTTGAGCCTCGGCACACTTTTAACATAAGAAAAAAATCCGGGGGCACACCACCAACCAAAATGACACTCTAACACAGTAAAGAACGGCTGGGGGATGGTGCCCTGCTGGGAGCAGCTGCTGGGAGTGCCGAAGCCGGGAGGAGGGGGAGCCAGGTCGCGCCATGCCCCGCCTCTCTCCCCTGGCTTCAGCTCTCCACAGCTTCTCCAGCCTTGAGGGGCAGTGCCAAGCCAGCAGTGGCAGAGCCAGCACAATGCTGGCTTGGCACTGTCCTCAAGGCTGGAGAAGCTGTAGGAGAGCTGAAGCCGGGGGGAGGGGGCGGAGCCATGCCCCGCCCCTCCCCCGGCTCCAGCGAGCAAGGAGTCATGGCGGATTGGAGGTTGGCTGGGGAAACGGCTGAAGGAGGCAGCGCCCCAAGCAGCAGGAGTTCGGTAGGAGGGAGGGGGAAGGAAGGGGGGCAGAGATCCTTTCTCGCGGGACAGCAGGAGGTCCAACACAGCACACTACTGTGCCGCGTCACAGCGGTTGGGAAACACTGCCTTAAAGGAATATCCTGCCTAACAAAATATTTTACCATACAACAAAAAGAACACAGTAAAATAACATTTAAAACATCAAATCTGACAAAAGTATCTGCTTGAAAGAATAACCGTCAACAAAGTCAACAAAAAACATTTTTTAATTATTATTATTCCAAGTTGTATACCGCCACTCACCGAAGGCTAGGAGCAATTTACAAATATCCAAGGAACAAAGTACATAAAATGCAATTAAAACGCAAAAAAACATAACCTGGGGAAGTTTGGGTGAGAACAGGCCCTGATTAACCCCTTTTGGCGCCCTAGGCACACTTTGGAATTACGCCCCCAAACCAACCTCTACCAAACACACCCCCTCCTCCTCCTCCTAGCGGCGCCGCGCGCCCTCCTTCCTTGAGTCAAGGAAGGAGGGCGCGAGGAGGAAGGAAGCCCCACCCGGCAGCGGCCCCAGGGGCGGGCTTCCCTCTGCCCTCCTCCTCTTCACGCGCGCCTCCTTTCTTCACTCAAGGAAGGAGGACACGAGGATGAGGAGGCGGAGGGAAGCCCCGCCCCCTGAGGCCACTGCCGGGCATGCGCAGCAGGAGGGCGCGAGCGCCTCTGCCTCCTCCGCCATGGTCCTGGGTGCCGCGCATGCCTGGCAGCGGCCCCGGGGGCTTCCCCCCACCTCCTCGTGCCCTCCTTCCCTGACAAGGGACCGGGGTGATGGTGAGGGGCTGGCGTCATTCCTTCCTCCCCCGCCCCCTCGCAGCGCTCTCCCCCCGCCCTCCCCCGAGAGAGAGAGTTGTGTTGTGGTTTTGTTTCAACATTTTTTTGGGGTCCGTGTGAATTGCGCCCCCCTTGGCTTGCACCCTTAGGCCATGGCCTAGGGTGGCCTTATGGGTAATCCGGGCATGGGTGAGAAGAAACACTGCCATCATGCACCTAAAGCTCCCAACTGTGTAAGGCAAGAATTATTTCTCTAACTTGCATAAGAGTTTATAGAAATGCACAATGGCTCCCCCTTCCCATTTTTGGTTGTTTAGATCCAACCTTCATTTCCTAGATCTTCCCATACTTATTTGAACTCTTTTCTCTGGATGCAACTGCCTTTTCTGCCTTTGGATTGCAATTTTGCAAAGGTTAAAAATAAATAAAACCAAATGATTAAACAGTAAAGTTTAGAACAAACATGAACTCATCTTTCTATGTTCGAAATCCTGCTTGACTGGCAAAACCAGATTTAATTTTTTGCGTTCAGTTTTGCAAGGTACATAAGCAAGACTTACAACCTCGTAAATCCTGCAATGCATATTTATGGTTGTGACACTATGCATTTCAGCCAAGACAGCTCCCTCCTCCCTGCAATATCACCCATAGGCAGGAGGAAGACAGCTTTCAGCCCCTCCTCCTTCCCGCAGGCCGGATCACCCATAGGGCCACACAGCCCCCCAGGTGATCAGTGACCTAGGGGCCGGAAGAAGTTGACAGCACGAGGGGTGCCAGATTTATTTTTTTTTATGACACCCCAAAAAATTTTAAGTCGATCTTCGGGCGCTTCTGCGCTTGCACCTGCACGCCATCCACGCCCGCCCCCCCCTTTGCTGCACTCCTCCTTGGCTCCCCCCACCTCCTCCTCCGCACGCCTCCTTCCTCCGCGCGCCCCGGGGGCGAGCTTTCCCTTCTTTCCTCCACCTCCTTGCCACACGCCCTGCTTCCTTGAGTCAAGGAAGCCGGGCGCGACGCAGAGAAGGAGGAAGAGAAGCCCTGCCCCCGGGGGCGAGCCTTCCCTTCCTTCCTCCTCCTCCTCGCCATGTGCTTCCCTTCCTCCTCTTGACTCAAGGAAGCCAGGCGCATGGCGAGGAGGAAGGAAGGGAAAGCTCGCCCCCGGGGCACGCGGAGGAAGGAGGCGCGCGGAGCCGCAAGGAGGAGGAGGTGGGGGGTGCGGTAGAGGTTGGTTTGGGGGCGTAATTCCAAAGTGTGGCCTAGGGCGCCAAAAATGGTTAATCCGGGCCTGATTTCAGCAACTGCAAATGCCGGCTAAACCGTCAGAGCTAGTCAATTCAACCCACCAGAAGTCCTCAAAAATACTCATTTTGTACAGCTCTCGGGGTTCCTAGGTGGATTTTGGGCCTGGTCAAGAGATGGTTTCTAGCTATGCTGCAAACTTCATGGCTTTTAAAACCTTTCCGTTAGTACCTGTCTTCGTGGCTTCCAGTGCGAACATCCTTCATAGCAGCAAATCCACAAGGCACACGTGCATATTTATTTAAGTTCTCAATTAGTGTTTTTCCTACTTCTAGGTAGTAGGGATCTCCAGTGGCCTATTTGAAAGGGAGATATTTCACATTAACATCTGAAGATACACCACAAGCAAATATTCAACATTGACTTGCTAAATGTAGCTATATCATTTCATTTCAGGCCATTTTTTCTTAAAGTCTGATCTAAATCAGATTCTTAAACAATGGGTCAGGACCCCAAATGGGGGTCACCATAACTATGTTGGGGTCGCCTGCCATTCTTTCCTGCATGCACCCTCTGATTTCCCTTCTCTCCCTTGCACATCTCTCTGCTTTCTCCTCTTTCTCTCTCCCATCTTCCCCCCCCCCCTCCTTTATAAAATTGGGATTGCATAAACATTTTTGGGTAGAAAGGGCTCACAAGTAAAAACAGCATAAGAAGCTCTGATCTAAATCACACACTAATAAAAGAATATTAACTTGAAAGAAAAGGCAATGCATTACATGCAGTAGAACAGGGGCACTCACACCTTTCCAGCATGCGAGGTACTTGTAAATTAACCAAGTCAAAAAGATCACCTAACTTATGCGCGCAGCGCACCTTGCGCAGGCGCGCTCACGCACACACCTTCCTCCGCAGGCCCAGCCTTCCTCTCCGCCGCCCCTCTCTCACCCGGCTCCATGGCAGAACCAGGCGAGAGAGAGGTGAGAGGAGCGCCAGGCGGGGTCTGCGCAGGCCCAGCCTTCCTCTCAGCCCAAACCTCTCTCGCCTGGCTCCATGGCGGATCCGGGCGAGAGGTGGTAGGAGCGCCAGGTGGGGCCTGCGGAGGCCCAGTCTTCCTTTCCGCCGCCCCTCTCCCATCCGGTTCCATGGCAGAACCAGGCCAGAGAGAGGTGGGAGGAGCGCCAGGCGGGGCCTGCGCAAGCCCAGCCTTCCTCTCAGCCCACACCTCTCTCGCCTGGCTCCATGGCGGATCCGGGCGAGAGAGAGGTGGTAGGAGTGCCAGGCGGGGCCTGCGGAGGCCCAGCCTTCCTCTCCGCCGCCCCTCTCTCACCCGGCTCCATGGCGGATCCGATGAGAGAGGTGGGAGGAGCGCCTTGCCTCCCCTGCAGGCCTCTCCATCGCCGCCGGAGCCTCGCCCGGATCGGTGGGGCTCTGGCAACGATGGAGAGGCCTATTGGGGGGGGGGAGGCCTGGCGCGGCTCCCTTTCCGATCCGAGCGGCAGGGGAAGGGAGCAGCGCCAGGCCTCGCCTTCCCTGCAGGCCTCTCCATTGCCGCCAGAGCCCCGCCGCGCCGATCCGGGCGAAAGGCAGCAGCAGGAGCACGCCTTCCGCCCGGTCGGTGCTTCTTCTGACCAGGCGGAAGGAGAGAGCGCGAGGCAGAGCCTTCGGAGGGAGCGCCCTGCCTCTCTCTCCTCCAGGGGCAGCTGTGCGGCCTCCGTTGTCGCTTCCTCCTTCCTGCAGTGCCACGCGGGGGGAGGAGGCGCTGCGCCAGCGGTGGGAGAGCACGCAGCGACGGGAGCACGCGGGAGCGCGTGCATGGCAGGTGAAGCCTGAAGAGCGACTGGGTGAGGGCCGAAGATCGACCAGTTGATCGCGATCGACTAGTTGAGCACCCTTGCAGTAGAAGAACATTCTTAAAGAAAATTGTGGAGTGCAAAAACACAATGCGTTCCAAGTGACATGTCCTTCAAGTTTCAACAGAAACTTAAAGCTTTTCAAAAACAACCTACGTCCCTCTAAAAAAAAAACCCAGAAAAATACTCAAGACATTCTTCTAACAATTAAATAAACTGGTCCATTCAGAATCATTATTACCCCAAGCCTTGTGTAAAAAGCTGTCTTAGACTTCATAGCAAAATTCCGGTGCTGGATTACGATTGTGGGGTCCAGAATCTGAGGACTGTCCTTCAAGTTAGGCTACTAGAATGCCCAGTGAAGCTCAGGCGCAGACAATCATGACTTACCACTTTACTGAAGACTGGTAAAAACCAGTTATACTATCCCTAAAAGTGTACCTATCATAGTTCTGAGTCGCTGTTAGGCCTTTTTCAAAGTCTTCTACATTCGAGCCCATGGCCAGCTCCTATGGTAAAAAATTCCATGCATATGTCGTGTGGAGTACTACTTTGCTTTATCATGAACTACAACCAACTCACTTCCATAATATATATTTTGAATATCATTTTCAAGGGAAGAGACATTTCATAGGGAAGACACTATGTATTTTTGTTGTCTCCTTTTCCATTTCTTGCTCTACAGTAGTCCGATTAGTACATATGGTTGTGCCACTGAGTCATATGACACCATCAAAATACTTTGGATTTTACTTTTCATCTCTTTCTTATGACCATCTAGGACAGCGCTGCCCAGGAGGTCGATCGCGATCGACTGGTCGATCCCAGCCGGATGGGGCACCTCTAGAGGGGGCGGAGCCATGCTGTCCTCCAAGCTCCGCCCCCCTCCCCCGGCTTCAGCGCTACCACAGCTTCTTCAGCCTTGAGGAGGGTAGTGCCAAGCCAGTAGTGGCTAGCTATGCTACCACTGGCTTGGCACTACCCTCCTCTAGCCTGGAGAAGCTGTGGTAGCGCTAAAGCCAGAGGGGGGAGGGGGCGGAGCCTTGCCACGCCAAGCCACGCCCCCTTCCCCGGCTTCAGCGCTACCACAGCTTCTTCAGCCTTGAGGAGGGTAGTGCCAAGCCAGTAGTGGCTAGTTATGCCACCACTGGCTTGGCACTACCCTCCTCTAGCCTGGAGAAGCTGTGGTAGCGCTAAAGCCAGAGGGGGAGGGGGCGGAGCCATGTCACACCAAGCCCCACCCCCCTCCCCGGCTTCAGCGCGACCACAGCTTCTTCAGCCTTGAGGAGGGTAGTGCCCAGCCAGTAGTGGCTCTCTATGCCACCACTGGCTTGGCACTACCCTCCTCTAGCCTGGAGAAGCTGTGGTAGCGCTAAAGCCAGAGGGGAGGGGCGGAGCCATGTCACGCCAAGCCCCACCCCTTTCCCAGCTTCAGCGCTACCACAGCTTCTTCAGCCTTGAGGAGGGTAGTGCCAAGCCAGTAGTGGCTAGCTATGCCACCACTAACTTGGCACTACCCTCCTCTAGCCTGGAGAAGCTGTGGTAGCGCTAAAGCCACAAGGGGGAGGGGGCGGAGCCATGTCATGCCAAGCCCCACCCCCTCCCCCGGCTTCAGCGCTACCACAGCTTCTTCAGCCTTGAGGAGGGTAGTGCCAAGCCAGTAGTGGCTAGCTATGCTACCACTGGCTTGGCACTACCCTCCTCTAGCCTGGAGAAGCTGTGGTAGTGCTAAAGCCAGAGGGGGAGGGGGCGGAGCCATGTCACGCCAAACCCCACCCCCTCCCCGGCTTCAGCGCTACCACAGCTTCTTCAGCCTTGAGAAGGGTAGTGCCAAGCCAGAAGTGGCTAGTTATGCCACCACTGGCTTGGCACTACCCTCCTCAAGCCTGGAGAAGCTGTGGTAGAGCTAAAGCCAGAGGGGGCGGAGCCAGGCCGCACCAAGCCCCTCCCCCTCCCCGCCCTGCTTCTCTCTAGGAAGATCTTTCTGACTTGGTTTTATTGTAAGTAGCTCGCATGCTGAAAAAGTGTGGGCACCCCTGATCTAGGATATATATGCCTTGAACATGAAGAAGATCTTACTTTGTACAAGAAATATGTACTCTCTGCAAATTCTGGCCGCAATGGGTGCTGAGCCCAATGAACCCGAAAGTCTGTAGTGAAAGCCTGAATAAAATAAAGAGAAGAACACATGGTTTAAATAGCTACTCTCTCCAGAACACTTTGGTTGCAATTAGTTGGAAGAGGAGTCAACACACAAACGCTAGCCATGTTCCTGGGTATATTTGACCTGCTGTTCCAAAAAATGGTATCTGTTTTCTGCTATAAGCTCTAGTCTTTGAGATACAGAATATATGCTATCTAAGTCATTATCTGCTTGTCCATAGAAAAACATGATAGCCATATCTAAGGAACTAGAGCTAATGCAGCCTATCCAATCTGATTTCCTAAATCAGTGCCCCAGAAACCGCAGGAACAGACCAAAACCAAGACACTAAGAAAAGAAATGTTGTTGCTGTTGGGCTATGTTATTCTTCCCCATTACAAATTTGGAGGCTATGGTCTAAATCAAAGTTCTAGTTCCATCGAGAATTGGTTCGGTTAACAGTCTGGTCCTACTCTAATTGGGACTTTCAACTGGGTTTAGAGAAACATAGGATGCGTGATTCATTCAGGGCAAAACTGCCATGGTCTCTGGCTATGCCACTCTCACAAAATACAAATACACTATGCAGTCCTATATTCTATTATATAAAGGAGGTCCCGTCATGGAACGACTGCCATAGACAGAGAAACCTTACAAGGCAGACACACCAAACTTGGCAACAAAAATAGGCCTCAGGCAAGGTAGGTTTTTAGCAAAGAAACTTTCCCCCCCAAAACCTAGAAGGCCCCCAAAACAACAATACAAAAAAAACTACATTTCCCAGAGTCCTCCGCGGCCGCCAGCGAATCTCCCAGCCTCCACATTCTGACAACATGATTGGTTGCCAGTGAGGGAGTATTTGCATAACGCCTCTATTGGCCAGCCAACATGAACATTCCGACCCTCTAAACTGGCAGAGGAGGATAAGGCAAAGGCCTGAGGCAGTCGCCAACACGAACACCCAATTCACTTCCCACAGAAAATTTAAACCCCTACAAATCACAGACCATGCCCAAAATTGACAGTAAGGCTTCATTAACATGATTTTCCTGACTAGGCCTCACTTAATGGGATGCTGTTTAAGCTCCGAATTGACAGTAAGGCTTCATTAATTTGATTTTCCCAACTAGGCCTCAGCTCATGGGACATTGTGTATGGCCTGAATTGACATTAAGGCTTCATTAACTTGATTTTCCTGACTAGGTCTCAGCTCATGAGACATTGTGTATGGCCTGAATTTACAGTAACCTACCTTGGCACACAGAGCCCCTATGACCCACGCTACATTCTACTACAGTTTGGAGGAGGGTGGACCATGGATGATGGGATTTGATGTACCTCCATGGATTATGGGATTTGTAGTACTTTCAAACCCTTCATTCCCCACAGACCACTGTGGCCCAGAACCAAGACCAAATAAAGACCAAACTTGGCACACAGTGCCCCCATGACCCACACTCCATCCAACTGCAGTTTAGAGGAGGGCACACCATGGATGATGGGATTTCAAGTACCTCCACTCACTTCCAAAGTACCCCACCCACACAAGCATCAACCTCTACATCAACACAGCAGATGGAAAGACAAAAACATTGTATATCCACAAGCTCTGCAGAACGCCAGCAACACCACACACCGACAACTCCACAGAACTTCAACATCCCACCCACCAGAACAACCCACAACGACACAGCCATGACCCCACCAAGACCGTAAGTAACATCAATTCCAACCCTTACATACTCAGACTTTCTCGCATCTCCTAAATAGGGCACAGCAACGTGTGCCGGGTACAGCTATTGTCTTATATAACAATTTTAGTTCATTTTACAGTGTATATATAACAGCAATCTAACATAAATAATACATCTGGTTAAATATCAGGTCAAAGTAGAATATCAGTGCATTTCAGTCATAGAAGCAATAAACAGATACATTTGATATATTTCCTTTTTTCTTAACAATATATAAAGTTTCAAACAATATGATGTTTTTAATCATTCAATCTTAGGCAGACCATCCTATATCCAAATATATTATGGCTATATGAGCACTGGCAGGGTTATCATGCAATGTAACAAAGACATGTATTTAAAATGAGTAAATGATTCAATCACTACAAACGCTTCATTGTCTTTCTTTCACCTGTGCAATGTTGCATTTACTTTCTATTCAATATTATTAATAGCAAGCACTGTATGAGCACTGGCATGAGCATTAAATATACATCAAAATAATAGGATCCCACATATCAGGCAATGTAATAAAGACATGTATTCAAAATGAACCAATGATTCAATTACTTCAAAAGCGTCATTGTCATTCTTTCACCTGTGCAATGTTGCATTTACTTTCTATTCAATATTATTTTGGTTGACTTATTGGTATCTGTCCTCAAATTCTTTTATTTTATCTGTTGAAAGTTTTCTCAGATAGCTTCAGAAAATGTGCGGTTCAACACCAGAAGCGAATCTCCAAACTGTACTCCAAGTTACTGGAATGGGCCACGGAAACTGAGGTGGTGAAAAACTGCATGGTGAGATGGGCCAAGAACATCGGCAGGCCAATCACACTCCACGAGTGGGAGAAAGTATGGAGGAAAAAACTGAAGTACACCTACGCGATGGAGTTGACTGAGAATTGGCACAAAATGTTCAACCGGTGGTACATGACCCTGTACAAGCTGAGCCTCATGTCCAAGGAGATGCAAAACAAATGCTGGAAATGCGCATCCCAGACGGGCACGTTCTACCACATGTGGTGGTCCTGCCACCATGCAGTGCAATACTGGAAGAAGATTCACGTGGCCACACAAACGATTCTGGGTCTCTCCATGGAACTTAAACCAGAGGCTTATCTGCTTGGGCTAACGTCCGAAGAAGACTTGCCGGACGAGAATGCGGAAAGACTATTTGCGTACCTGTCAACGACGGCGAGAATAGTCTACGCGAGGAAGTGGAAGAGCGAGGAGGTCCCCGAGCTGGAGGAATGGTTGGACAAAGTACGAGAAGCCATGGACATGGACAAACTCTCCTTTTACTTAGCGGAAACAGGAGGATACCCTCTCAAGAGAACGGACTGGTCCCCGGTGAAAGCCTTCCTGAAAGCACGAGGCCCACCTTGATCAATTTGAAACCCGACACCCCCCTCGCTCACCCTCTCAACGGGCGTGTAGCTCAACAGTTCGCAAGACGGAAGGATATCTCCTCACCCAGAGACTCAGAGGCTTTCTTCTTCTCCCCTCCGGGTTAAGAGACTGCCTTCACTGCCCGCACCCGCTTGCCTCACAGGACTCCAACCCCCTTCCCTCACTACCTACGACCCTTCATTCCCGGTTAACCCCCCTCACACCCCCCTTCCTCCCCACCTCCTACCCCCTCCTTCCCCATTACCGTCCAACCTCTCCCTACTCTATCATTCCTACTGCTCTCTACCTGAAATTGTTCCCCCACTTTTACTGTCTATTGAAAACCCAAATAAACATACTTCAAAAAAAAAAAAAAAGAAAATGTGCGGTTCCTTTATAGATGTTGGCGTTTTCTATTAGCTCTTCTCCCGGGAAGAGGAGGCTCTGCTAAAAATGCGGGTTATTCCCACTCCGTCAGCGTTATATTGTGGTTTGGGACTCAACAGCTCTGCCACAAGTGTGGGTTTTTCCCATCCAGTCAGCGTTTAATTCAAGCTTAAAATAGCTCTCCCAAAGGGCGGGTTATCCCCATTTAATTAATATTTAACTGTAGTCTTTATCGGGATGGCAGGTTATACCCTTCTGACCTGGCTCAGAGCGGATGAAGGAAAGGAACTCACTCCTTGGCAAAGCATCCAACGTTGGTCTGTGGAAACAACAAGTGACTCCCCCCAAGTTTGGAGTCGAATCTTGCTGGGCAATGGGTGGCTCCCTTGTGAGAGGGGAGACCTTGCCTACGGCAGGGATTCGCTGGGCGACCCTCTGGGGCTGTTTCGCGCCACCTCCCGTGGTGCTTCCTCAGGGTCACGTTTCGTCACACAGACTGGAGTTGCGGTGAGTTCCCGATTTCTTATTTTTTCTGAATCCTTCCTGGTGTTGACACAGCCCCTGGAAACAACCTTTAATGGTGATCGTGTCAACACAAGGAAGGATTAATTAAATGGGGATAACCCGCCTTTGTGATAAAGGTACTAGAGTATACTTGGACTGTATATAGAAAATAATAATAATTTACTTGTAATACATGCATATTGTTTTACCTCTGGAAGGAAGTTATGCTTCTTTATCACCTGATACAGCATTTCATGAGTCTCTATAGCTGGCCTAATATCACCTTTCAGCACCTAAAATCAAGATGGAAATGGCAATATTGAATTATAAATGTGTACATGCAAATCATTACATATGAAACGTCTCCTCATAAAAGTGGAATGTATTTTTCTAGCTCACAAAATAGTTAATGCTTCTTTTTGCCACAAACACCAGAGCACAGGAAACCCGAGAATGTAAAATCACTAAGATGCAAAGTCTCCACATCCACTAAAAATCACTGTGCTTATAATTCAGTGTTTCCCAACCAGTGTGCCATGGCACACTAGTGTACCGTGAGTGATCATCACGTGTGCCGTGGGAAACTGGCACTCTCCCCCCCCCTCCTCCTAGCAGCCCCCTCACAGGTTTCAAGAAACAAATTGAGCCTCTCCGCTTGGATTTTTAAAAACTACTTTACTGGATTTTTTGAGAGTCCCCCCAAGGAACTGTTTATAACAGCTTCATGACATCCATGGTTAACTGGAAGCAAGTTTCACTTAGGGTGAAATTTCACAAAGGTCTGGAGAACAAGCTCTATGAGGAGCGGCTTGAAGAGCTGGGCATGTTTAGCCTGAAGAAGAGAAGGCTGAGAGAAGACATGATATCGTGTATAAATATGTGAGAGGAAGTCATATATATGTTGTGTTCATCGAAACAGGCCCAGGTTTCAAACTGAGTGTAGAAATACATTTAAAAACATATTAACTATATGTATGACTGTGTTAGAGTGTCATTTTGTGTCATTTTGGTTCGTGGTGTGCCCCAGGATTTTGTAAATGTAAAAAATGTGCCGCGGCTCAAAAAAGGTTGAAAAACACTGTTATAATTTAACTGCATCAGACATTTACAGCCTTAAAAGTAACATATTTTGCGACGAGAAAATTGTTTCCTAAAAACTGTAAGTGCCAAATCAGATTCTACAAAACCAATAAATACATATCGAAATCTGTTCATTTATGTTTTGTTTTTAACAGCCATACAGTTATAAAGAGCAATTGTTTTTCAAAGCATAGTTATTCAAATGATATATGAACAAGATACTAAATCAAAAGGGATCTTCTTATTGTACATTTGCTTTTAATTTCAGGTATGCTACTAAACTGTGGAGGTTTACGAAATAATAAAAATCAGTCAATAAATTAAGATCAAATAACATAATAATGGCAGCCAGTAATATTCTAATGTAAGTAATTTACTATTGGAAAACTGAGGCATGTTATCTGTCTGGTTCAAGACAAAGAACCAACAGTTTACAACTTTATTGCGGTCCATAGACCCACGACTGTTAGGCAGATAACATACAGGAGTTTAATTATAACAAAACAGCACAAATCCTTTAACAGTGGTATCAAGGCATGACTTTGGGTCTTCCACAACTATGTCAACAATGGGACATTAGGTGTCTGATGTGCCTCATAATATAATAAGTGAGAGAGAGAAATGGGATATACTCCAAATCAGTTGACT
This sequence comes from Anolis apletophallus, assembly GCA_030556195.1. Taxonomy (NCBI): domain Eukaryota; kingdom Metazoa; phylum Chordata; class Lepidosauria; order Squamata; family Anolidae; genus Anolis; species Anolis apletophallus. The sequence continues at coordinate 148,603,717 of JARBWK010000005.1, read as the reverse complement.
TTGAGAATATCTAGTTTCCAAAAATTGGAAAGGATTTGCAGAATGCTATTGAAGGGTTAATGACGTGGTGCTGATACTACGTACCATTGGAGCAAGCAGTCACCAAAGATTATTTTTCTTTACCAAACCTGACTAGCATGACATTCAAAACCTTATACAGGTTACATCTGTCATTGTTTGCTATACGAATGTAACACCTGGGATGCTTGCAAACTGCTATTATGTTGTCTTCAAAGACTATTGAATGTGGCCCCGGACCTAGATTGGGACCAGAGTGGAGATCGGACCGACCGCTGCCCGCAGCAGCATTGAGAGGATGGCTGAGGGAGGCGACTCCGAGCAGAGACCTTCTCAGAGCACGGGAAAGACCGGTGAGCCGCTACCCAAACACCTACCTGCCGTAGTTGGATCGTGCCTGGGCTCAGACTCTGACCCAGCACCCGAATGCCTGCCACTGGGAGGTGGTTCTGACCGGCCCAACTTCCATGGCTCGGGGCCAACATTGAACATTACGGAGATCCTGGCTTCCGCTCGAGATCCTCCCGCCCGCCGCCGAGACTTTGCGGGGGGGGGGGGGCAGGGTGGATGGGCAATGATCTACCAAAGATGGCGGTTGACCTTGAAGATGCCAGAGCAGTCCGGATGTCTTCACCCTTTGAAGATCGGAAGCCACGTGACCGACCCAGGCTGCGGAAACGGCGCCGAAAGAAGAGGAGCGCCCAAGACCTGACTTCCGGCCCCCCCGAGGAGCGCCGGGAAACCTCCCAGCCATCCAGCATCGGAGTAGGCCAGTGATCCTTCGTGACTATAGAGCCCCTAGGATTGTAGAGACCTCTGTTGAACCTCTAGGGTGGAAGAAGCCTAGAGTGTTCAAATCAAGGACACAGAGGACGTTCCGTTCCAGGACTTTCTGGAACACAAACTCCAGGTGCCGGGAGCACTCACCGGTGAGTCCCCAGCCCCAGAAACAGGACATTTCAACAGGCAGGAGTCGTATCTTTGAGACACTGGGACCAGAGGGTAGAGATGACTCCCCTCTTTCTAGACTAGAGATTCGTCTTGACTTTTCGGGAACCCCACAATTACCTTCTTTCGACTGTTTGACAGATGCCACCATTAGACGGCCTTTCCGGCAGCACGTCAGTCTATGCGGGTCTTGAGTTTACCCAGACCCGCGTCTTGTTATTGTCCTTATGTCTTGTATCCCTATATTACTCCCCCTTGTCGCTATTTAATTAATCTTTTTTACTCTATTCTGCTGTTTTCTTGTTATGTGTCAAACTATGTAAACCGCTCCGAGCCCTCGGGGAGTGGCGGTATAGAAGTTTGAAGCATAAATAAATAAATAAATAAATCTGATGAGAGGGTAGTTATGTGGTTCTTCCAGGTAGACTATTGGCAAATGACCAGCAAGGAAGGGGGTTTTAACAGAAGATATGTTTACATTGCTAACTGATCATCCATTTGTGATGTACATAAATCAATATCATGGGATGTAAGGTTGTACAAAAGTTGAGCTATTTACCTGTAAACCTGGGAAAAATGCTAATAACGAATCCATCCATGTCCGAGCATTCAGCATTGGTTTGTGTATATGCACATCAAGCAGGAGAGGTGGCTGGCTAATGTATCTCATTATGGCATCATAATGCTGGAAAAAACAGAACCGTGTGAGCTCACATTCTGCTTGAATACCAAATCTGTCCACAGCGTTGGCAAACTGAATGCAGATTGAAAGGCTGTGAAAACACATTTCTAGAACAGGGAGCGTTACCTATCTATGCTGCGCGTTCACTCTACCTTCCTTCTCTTTACTGTACAAAATAGCAAAATGAACACTAGATGAATTTACAAAGGAAAGAAATATACTTGGGATAATATGCCTGTGCTATACTCAACAGCACCAAGGTAACAACGAAGCAGAGTGAAATCCAAAGGCGGGTACAGATATCATAGGTAAGTATGGGAAGCTGGCCACTGGTTTGTTTATTTATTTACTATATTTCTACCCCATCCTTCTCGCTCCGAAGGGGACTCAGAGCAGCTTAGAGGAGGAATTAATTCTATGTCGCACAAAAAATACACACATACACACATATGAAATAAACATATACATTAAAACCAACAAGTTAAAAACATCTAAATTCAACATTAAAACCAATTAAAACTACATTCATCCACACTTTTCCCAACACAGTAAACTTCCTCACACAGAGTTTAATCATAATGAGGGGAGAAATATAATTGGCAATCCATGGGAGTATTGTACTAAATTTTGTGAATTCGGGTCAATTTTGCCTGCACCTTACTATGATTCAAATCGTATGATAATTGCCTGCAATTCACAAAATTTAGTACAATACTCCCATGGATTGCCTCTGAGGAAGCTTTGGAACTCCCTGCGAAACGGTTGAGCTCCATGTAATACCGCCAGGCATCCACACGGAACTACTGTACAACTTTTGTTTATCGAACAACCTGCACAAATAAGAGCACGGAGCTTTGGAGTCTTCTATACCACTCTTTGGAATACAGTTCCCTTTTGGGATTCCTAGTGTATGTCTACTCCAACATTGGATGGACCCTTGCTACCCTTGCTACATGGGCATTTAATTTGGGAGAGGGGAGGAGCGGCATCCTAGCTATATAGACAAAGGAACTTTGAATTTCCATTCAGCGGACTTCGGGGACCCCGCCTGCATACTCCAAACTCCTATATGCAGAGGCCGGCGCCGGCTAACTATTTTGCACTTTATTTGCACAATGTCTTGTATTTATTGAAATATACTGCATGCTTTATGAACAATCAAAAGAAAGATGTTTTGATAACAAACATTGCACTGGCTTTTTGTATATTGAGCACATACTCCTTTTGTCCTTGTGTATAGTGAGTTATTAAAAGAAAGATGTTTTGATAACAAACATTGCACTGGCTTTTTGTACCGTTTTTTTGTTCTTTGTTTGTTTAGATTACCCAATGACCAGAAACAGAGAAGATCACTTCCACCATGGACACCATGATACCTCTCTTGCTTCCATGACACTAATACTACACAGCTGCTACTACCCGAGTAGTGAATTAATGCTAAGCTAGAAGTCGACCAACATGTAACAGTAACAAATGTCTTTTACCATTAAATGAACAAGAGTCCATTTATTGCAATTTCCATCACCACTGCTTCAAGTCCCCATTGCAGCTGATGAATCACACCTATTAATTAGATTCAAGGGGGATTTTTTTTATGGAGTTACTAATGTTTGGAAGAAGATTGGAAAAGAAAGGCATATTGGTTCAATGAGTACACTCAACAGTCTCTCTGAGGTAAACACAAAACAACTCTTGGCTTGTGTGATAATCTCTTGCAGCAAATCCATGCACGACAGTCAACAAAAAGGTAAGCCAAATACTATGTATTAGTTTTCAAAGGACTACAACACATTTTGTTGTAACTCTTGTTACCTTCATGAATGCAAAAGCAGGGCTTTAAGTGTCATGGTCTTATACTCACTGTGTTAAATCTTTCCAGAAAACTGTCATCACCAAGCAAGACATATGCCTTTAATAAATATTCATAATATGAATCTATTCCTGCTCCAACTCCACTATCTGGAAACAAGAGAAAATGCTATTATGTACTCAACGAAACTGTGAAGTCAACAAAAGTGGAGCAGATATAGCAAAACACTTTTTTAAAAATTCACAGTCAAAAGTATGATTATTTTGTAATTTGCTTTTTATGCTTACTTTCTCCCTACATAAAACACCTCTATAAACTGTCAACCTGAATCAGGAAGCAACAGGTTGGACCAACGGTGACTTTCGCACTACCAACCATTTTGCAGTTTTGCAATTTTACACTTCACTCGCATTTAAGAAGGTCACCCACTCAGTTGTCATGTTGCAGACTCTATATCTCTGGTACCACCAGGTCAGAAGGATGGATCTTATCTACATATTCAATCCTGTAACGAGGCCACAATATATATTCTGAGACTGCTTTGCAGTTTTGATGCCAGCACGCAGATATTATAACTTCATACCTTTGCGGACCCAGTCACCCGTATGAATATTGATAGTGACTCCCACTAAATTGCTGCTGCGTTGCCTTTTCTCCCAAAGAAAGTCAAGTGCTTTCCGTGCATATTCCTGTAAAAAACAAATAAGCAAGCAACATTGACAATTTTCTAGCTCAAAACAGACTTAAGAGCAATATGTTGGTTGAGAAACTGAACTGAACAATTGGTGTATCCATTTCATATGCATCTAAATGTAAAGATCTATACAGTTGCCGGAAAAACAACCTCAAAGGAAAGAGAGAAAAGCAGGCATCCACTTGCAAGATAAGGTTCATTCTTATCTATCCATAAAGCAAAAATGGGCAACCTACATCCCTCCAGTTGTTGTTGGACTCCATCAGCCCAGCCAGCTCCAGCAGTCAGGGATGGTTGGCGCTAGAGTACAGTAGCTTTCAGAAGAGTACACACTGCCTATCTCTGAGGTAAGTGATATAGCCCTGTCAATACTTGTGTCATTGGGACATTTAGGTGTCATCTTAACTGGAATTGGTGATCATTCTAGACCAGGGGTGCTCATTAGGTAGCTCGCGATCGACCAGTCAATCCTGAGTCCATTATGAGTCGATCCCAGCCGGATGGGGCGCTTCTACGCACTCCCAACGCCACCTTTCGCCTGCGTGGGGCTTCTTCTGCCATTGAGGCTTTAGTGGGCGGGCCCTGGCGCTCGTCTCTTGGAAGTGACCGCCTATTGGTTGCTCCTGGGTGGGGCGGGAGCAAGGCGAAGGCTCGCGCAGTTATAGGATGCGAGGCTGCAGGAGGGAGGGAGGGAGGGAGGGAGGGAGGGGGGTGAGGGAGAGAGAGAGAGAGAGAGAGAGAGAGAGAGAGAGAGAGAGAGAGAAGTCCTCGTCGGAGGATGGTCCCCGCGGTGGGGCTGCAGCTGATGAGTGCGCCCTCGACGCCGGTGAGTGAAGCCTGGACGGGGCCCCGCCTCGCACTCTGCCCTGTCTCTCTTTCGCCTCGGCCCTTGGGGGGGGGGCACTGGGGCCCCGTCCAGGCTGAACTCACCGGCGTCGAGGGCGCGCTCGTCAGCTGCAGCCCCACCGCGGGGGACCATCCTCCTCCGGCGAGGACTTCTCGTCTAACACGCACACACTCACTCACTCTCTCCCTCCCTCCTCCTGCAGTCTCGCATCCTATCCCTGCGCACGCCTTCGCCTTGCTCCCGCCCCACCCAGGAGCAACCAATGGGCGGGCACTGTCAGTGAGCGGGCCCTGGCGCTCTCTTGACAGTGACCGCCCATTGGTTGCTCCTGGGTGGGGCGGGAGCAAGGCGAAGGGATAGGATGCGAGGCTGCAGGAGGGAGGGGAGGGAGTGTGTGTGTGTGTGTGAGAGAGAAGGCCTCGCTGGAGGAGGATGGTCCCCGCGGTGGGGCTGCAGCTGACGAGCGCGCCCTCGACACCGGTGAGTTAAGCCTGCTGCAGCCCCACCGCGGGGACCATCCTCCTCCGGCGAGGACTTCTCTCACACACACACACACACTCCCTCCCTCCTGCAGCCTCGCATCCTATCCCTGCGAGCGTTTTCACCTTGCTCCCACCCCACCCAGGAGCAACCAATAGGCGGTCACTGTCAGGAGACGAGCGTCAGGGCCCATCCACTAAAGCCTCAGTGGCGGAAGATGCCCTGCCCAGGCGGAAGGTGGCGTTGGGAGCGCGCCAGGTAGATCTTTGAGACTTGGTTGTTATAAAAGTAGCTCGCATGCTGTAAAAGTGTGGGCACCCCTGTTCTAGACTAAGTACTAGTTGTTCTTCATGGCTTAAATTAATAAAGTGGCAGCCACAAAACCTCTGCGTTATCCTCTATAAACTGTTATCTACTACAGGAAAATGCTAAACGTCAGTTATCCAAGTACTGACATATTCAGACTGTGCCCAACCAGTCCTAAATGGCAAACAGCTCCGCCAGGAAAAATAAGAAGCTACAAGAGAGTAGCTTTGGCATCTTTGGATAGTGGAGAAGAAATATGAACTACTGATTTTGTATTCTGCGGTCTCCCTGCTATTCCATCACAGCATTGGTCAACTGCACGTTACTGGTGGTAGCACTCAAGAGTTGACACCAAACAACATCACTTTAATAAAAGAGATCGAAATGTTTGTTTACTTCAGTAATGCAAATATAAAGTAAGATGAATGCATATAATACACATACAAATTGATAGCAGCAGCTTATCAAAGACAAATGCTGATAGTAAATAACAAAGAGGGCTGCTGCTCACACCATCTGCTGGTTGAACACAAAGGAATCATTTACAAATACTGGTGACAATGTAGCACACACCACAATGGTGGTAAACTATAACAGCTGTTTTGAATATTTGTAACAATCTTTTCAAATATAATAATAATAATTTATTATTTATATTCCGCTCTTCTCTCCCCAAAGGGGACTCAGAGCGGATTACAGGTACACATACTTAGCAGACAATCCCTGCCGTTTCCACATACACACATATAGACGAACAGAGGCAAACTCTGGCCACCAGGGGGAGCTGAAGCACTCCTCATCTCTCAGCGTCCCTTGTTGTTCCTTCCGCATTCCTTAAGAGTTTCTGGAGTTCTTTAATGGCCTCATCATTCAGTCAAAATTTGCCTCCCCACTTAATGTGGTACCTTTATCTCCTACTTGACAGATGCAACTGTCTTTCGGGCTGCAAAGGTCAACAGCAGGCTACACTTAAAGGTCGAGCACCCACCTCGACCTGGGCAGGCCTCAAACTCATGACCAGAGAGATCTTATACAGCTGACACTTAGCCAGCTGTGCCACATTCCAGGTGCAATATATACAAGGAAGCAACCGATGGGTTTCCAGTAACACAATGTTAGTTATCAGTTATGAACCAGTTTGCCCATGTTAGAATAAATTCTATCAAAAAATCATTCGAGGGGGATACTTCAAAAAAGTTCACTAGTACATAAGGAATGATTAATAATATGTTATAAAACAAACCTCAAATATTGATGCCCCCGTGAAGCGGCTCAGAGCAGCAAACTCTAAGATCAAGGTACCAGCACAAGCCGTACAGGTATCAGTTTCTGTTCCTGTCCGTGCCTCTGGACTCCTTACACCAAATTTTAAGTTAACCTAGAATAAAAATGGCAAAGTCTCTTACTACTTATACTGCCTATGAATTCAGATTAAGCAGATTAGTGGCGCAGGTTGAACAAACCTTAATCTGGACATATTCCAAATCCAAAACTGCTGCCAGACCCCCCACTTCTGCCTTTGAGGCAGTGGCTGTGGCCCTCCTGCTCATTCATTTACAAGATGGAAGCAGGCAGATGGTGGGGTTCATGGAGTTCTTGAAAAAAGTTACATCTCCCTTCCCCCAAATATCAGGCCCCTCGTATCCTCCAGTTTCATGTCTAATATACAACACAAGTAGCAAATGAACGAGATGTGAGACTGGAGAGAGATACAAAATGCTGAAAGGCATAGATTATGATTCCCACCATTTGGATTCCTACTGCTTCAGAGATATTCCAAAATTTATTCAGTTTGTATTTATTTTTTATTTATTCAGTTTTGTATACTGTCCTTCCCTGAGGGCTCATGACGTCTTAGAGAATATAAAAACAGACTTTAAAACAACAGAAAAAAATAAACCCTTAACCAAAAACTATAAAACTGTTTACAACTGATTAACCAGATCAGACCCCGAAAGCCTGCTGGAATAAAAACGTCTTGCACGCTCTGCGGAACTTTGTTAGATCTCTCAAAGCTCGCACATCTTCCGGCAGAGCGTTCCAAAGAGTTGGAGCTATGATTGTGAAGGCTCGTCATCTTGTTGATGTCAGCTGATATGAATGGCAGCAAGGGATCATCAAAAATCAGCAGAACGCATTGACCTCTGGGGCTGATATGGGGTGAGACGGTCCCTCAAGTACATCAGGCCCTGACCATATAAGGCTCTGAACAGGGGCGGGCAACCTACGGCCCGCGGTTCGGATCTGGCCCGGCAGCCGATTCTGTCCAGCCCGGGGAGAAGGGCGTCGGTGGCGGGGCCAAGAGGAAGGGGTGCCCTGCCGCCATCCCATCGCAGGCTCTGTGGGGCCTGTGTTGGCAGACAGGCCGGAGGAGCAGCGGCTTTGGAGTGCTTGACATCCCTGGATGATCCCTGGATGGAGTGCCTGACATCACTTGATCGTCTTCCGGGTCGCCAGGTCAAATAAGCCGCCTCAGATCGCCGACTGCTCCCCCTGCAGGCCCGGGGATGGCAGGCACTCCATAGCAGGGCAATCAGCTGGGGAATGGCTGGGGGCGAGAGCGAGCGGAGGCCTGCAGCCTCCGATCGCCTGCTGCTCTACTCTCCTCTGCTGCTGTGGAGGCTGGGTCCTCTTTGCCATCGTCTGGGCTGGGGCCATTGGGCCATTCCATCTTGGTTCGCACCTTGTCTTCTTGAATGTCATTTAATTTTAGTGGTTTTTATTTTATAATAATTTTATAATAATATAATAAATAATGTTATATTAAATTATAATTTCAATATATTATAATATCTATATATACTATAATGTAATAATTATGATATTAACACTAATAATATATGAATGTTTCTTGATATATTAATATGTTAATATTAATGATGTGTAATATATAGTAAATATAGTAAATAAATAAATAAATAATGTAGATGAGAATGTAGTTCAGCCTTTAGGTGCGGCCCTCCATAATATTTTTTGGCTCTCGTGTGGCCCCTTGGAAAAAATAATTGCCCACCCCTGGCCTGAAGGTAATAACCAACACTGTGAACGAGACCCAGTGCTCCACTGGTAGGCAATGTAGCTGCTGAAATATTGGTGTTATGTGGGTTCTCACTGGCGTACCACTGAGAAGCCTAGCAGCTGCACTTTGCAATCGGGGAAATTGGGGGACGGGGACTCTAACATCCCAAACACTTCTGTTCCCAAATATTTTGGATAAGGAGACTCTATCTGTATTATAACTCGGGGGGTGCTCATCTCCATTTCTAAGCCGAAGAGCCTGTATTGTCTGTAGACATCTCCTAGGAAAATGTTCAGAACCAGTGCTTCTTCAATGGAGATCTTGTGGCTGGGCCGCCGGGGGGGGAGATCCAGCTGCCGACATTTGACGGCGTGGCATTGTGCCCGCAGTCTTTAGTTAAGAGCCTTGGGGTCCGACTGGACCCCCAGCTGTCTATGGAGGCACAAATTGCTTGTGCCTGCAAGACAGCTTTTTACCACCTGCGGCAGGCAAAACGCCTGGCTCCCTATCTCTCCCGCTGCGACCGGGCCAGGGTGATCCAAGCCACGGTCATCTCGAGGCTCGACTACTGTAATGCGCTGTACATTGGCCTACCTTTGTCGGCGATCCGGAAACTCAAACTGGTGCAGAACGCGGCAGCCCGCTTGCTGCTGGGAGCCACCAGAACATCCCATATAACACCTCTCCTGTGCGAACTGCACTGGTTGCCAATTGATTTCCGGGTCTCCTTCAAAGTGTTAGTTTTGACTTTCAAGGCCTTACATGGTTTGGGGCCAGTGTATTTGAGGGAGCGACTTACCCCATATGTGCCCAGAAGATCACTGCGCTCAGAGGGTCTTAATATGCTTGAGGTCCCAGGACTGAAAACCTACAAGCTCTCCAGTACACGACAGAGGGCGTTCTCGGTGGCTGCTCCGGTTCTGTGGAACTCGCTGCCGACCGAGACGCGGGCCCTGCGGGACCTGATGGCTTTCCGCAGGTCGTGCAAGACCTGGCTGTTCAGGCAGGCGTTTGGCCTGACCGGTGCTTGAACTGCCAATCCCTAGCCTAGCCATGCTGCCACTGTTTTACTTGAATCAGTCTTGCTCTGATTAGTGTGGTTTTTTTGTGATTTTATATGTCTGTTAATGATTGTTTATAGTATGGTTTATAGTATTGTATTTTAGGGTGTTTTTAAGATGTTTTATCTTGATGTGTTTTAAATGTCTGGAAACCGCCCTGAGCCTCGGGAAGGGCGGTTTAGCAAATTGAAATAATAAATAAAAATAATAGATAAATAAATGATGTGACAAGGAAACATCATTCTTTTTTTTTCTTAATGTATCAGAGACCAGTACAATATTTGTGTCCGCTGGTTACAATGGTTCCTAGAATTTTTTCAAAGAGCAGTTAACAGCTCAGATTCATGGACTTTCAGTAGCACTGTTCTGAATACAGGTAAGTCCCCGGGTTACGAACAAGTTAGGTTCTGTAGATTTGTCCTTAAATTTAATTTGCATGTAAGTCGGAACAGGTAAAATTTTAAAGTGTAAAGTTCCGGATAGCATAGGGAAGGGTTAACACTCCTGAGCCATTTGTTTTGCTGTCTGTGTCCCTTTTCAGATTTGTTCCTCACTTTTCATCTCTGTAATAACTAGAGTTTGAAAATTTTGAATTGTTGTGGAAACAAGGATTGGTGGTAAAGATACCTCTTCCCCTTGATAATTCTTTCAGTGTTGTATTTCCCTTGCTAGAAATACTGTATGTTTCCTCTCCTTTTTCTGTTGCCTCACCCTCCACGTTTCTAACTAGGATGTTTGTCGGATGTTTGTAACTCAGGCCGTCCCTGTAAGTTCTTGCAGAGTTTGAAGAAAATAATGTATTAAGTAGTTTTCTAACTCAGTATGTTAAATATTGTAAAAGCCTGTAATTCTAGACTGGGTGAATTTGAATGATAGCATTTTCTATCCCAGTATTTTTCAACCTTTTTTGAGCCGCGGCACGTTTTTTACATTTACAAAATCCTGGGGCACACCACCAAGCAAAATAACACAAAATGGCACTCTAACACAGTAATACATATAGTTAATATGTTTTTAAATGTATTTATAAACTCAGTGTGAAACCTTGGCCTGTTTCGATGAACAAAACATATATATTACTTCCTCTCACATATTTATACATGGCTATCATGTCTTTCCTCAGCCTTCTCTTCTTCAGGCTAAACATGCCTAGCTCTTCAAGCCACTCCTCATAGAGCTTGTTCTCCAGACCTTTGTGAAATTTCACCCTGAGTGAAACTTGCTTCCAGTTAACGATGGATGTCATGAAGCTGTTATAAACAGTTCCTGGGGGAGGCAACTCTAGAAAAATCCAGTAAAATAGTAAAAAAAAACATTTCGAAGCGGAGAACCTCAATTTGTTTCTTGGAAACCTGTGAGACAGCTGCTAGGAGGGGGGAGAGTGCCAATTTCCCACGGCACACCTGATGATCGCTCACGGCACACTGGTTGGGAAACACTGTTCTATCCAACACACTGTATTTGAAGTTACAGCTAAGGATACAAGAGGATACAAAAGAGACTCAAAAGAGACATGCCGAAGAAGTGGAAAAAGGAAGAAATCACCAACGAAGAATTCAAACAAATAGCCAACTCCTGTTGGGAAAAGGTTTGCAAGACTAAAGCACAAAATGAGCTCAGACTTGCTAGGGACATTAAAAACAATAAAAACGGCTTCTTTGCTTACGTCAGTAGAAAAAGGAAGAACAAGGAGGCGGTCGGGCCTCTTTGAGGAGAAGATGGGGCAATACTGACAGAGGTTGATAGGGAAAAGGCAGAACTACTTAATGCCTTCTTTGCCTCGGTCTTCTCACAAAAAGAAAGTCATCTTCATCCTCAGCAAGATGGAGTGGATGAAGGAATAGGGGACATCCAACCCCAAGTTGAGAAACAAGTCGTCAAGGAATACCTGGCCACTCAAAATGAGTTCAAGTCCCCAGGGCCAGATCAACTACACCCAAGAGTATTGAAGGAACTAGCGGAAGTCATCTCGGAACCATTGGCAATCATCTTTGAGAGTTCTTGAAGAATGGGAGAAGTCCCAGCAGATTGGAGGAGGGCCAATGTGGTCCCAATCTTCAAGAAGGGAAAAAAGGCCGACCCAAACAATTGCTGTCCGGTCAGCCTCACGGCGATACCAGGCAAGATTCTGGAAAAGATTGTTAAGGAAATGGTCTGCAATCACTTAGAAACAAGTGCGGCCATCGCTAATAGTCAACACGGATTTATCAAAAACAAGTCATGCCAGACTAATCTGATCTCTTTTGTCAATAGAGTTAAAAGCTGGGTAGATGCAGGAAATGTCGTGGATGTAGCGTACCTGGATTTCAGTAAGGCCTTCAACAAGGTTCCCCATGACCTTCTGGCAAACAAACTAGTCCAATGTGGGCTAGGCAAAACTACGGTTAGGCAGATCTGTAATTGGTTAAGCGGATGAACCCAGAGGGTGCTCACCAATGCCTCCTCTCGGAACCCGAGCGGAGTGCCGCAGGGTTCTGTCCTAGGCACGATCCGGTTCAACATCTTTATTAATGACTCAGATGAAGGGTTAGAAGGCATGATCATCAAGTTTGCAGACGACACCAAATTGGGAGGGATAGGCAATACTCCAGAACAGGGCTGTCCAACTGGTGCCCCGGGGGTCGTATACGGCCCCCCAAGCTTTTTAATAAAAAATAAAAATTGAAAAATAAAATAAATAATAAAAATTAAAAAAATACTTACTTCCGGGTTCGGAGCAAGTATCGCGAGAATACGCAATCCACACGGGATTTCGCTGTCAACGCGAGATCACGCCGGTGTTGATAGCGAAATCTCGTGTGTATTTCTTATTCGCGCGATACTCTTCGGCTACTCTACTACTGGATCGCTGAGGCCCACAGACGTGATTAGGACCTTCTTCGACTCAGTCGGTCATCGCCTCTCTCATCGTCTGGGTACTCCTGGATCCTGCGCGTTTGGAAAAGGTAGGCCGAAGCAGGGGGCTCCTCAAGGGGCTCCTCATTCCCTCCACCCATCTCCCTCATGTATTAAATATAAAGTTAAATATATTTAAAAGATGAAATAAGGGAGATGGGATACATTAAAATAAGGGGAGGGAGGATGGAATTAAATATATTTAATATTAAATAAAAATAAGGGGAGAGGGAGGATGGAATTAAATATATTTAATATCAAATAAAAATAAGGGGAGAGGGGAGGATGGAATTAAATATATTTAATATTAAATAAAAATAAGGGGAGAGGGGAGGATGGAATTAAATATATTTAATATCAAATAAAAATAAGGGGAGAGGGGAGGAAGGAATTAAATATATTTAATATTAAATTAAAATAAGGGGAGAAGGGAGGATGGAATTAAATATATTTAATATTAAATAAAAATAAGGGGAGAGGGCGCCGGGGGAGAGGGTGGAGCCAGGGCGGGGGCAGACCCTACGGCCCCCCAGGTCATCAGTGACCGGAATTCAGGCCCCTGGGCCGGTAGAAGTTGGACAGCCCTGCTCCAGAAGACAGGAGCAGAATTCAAAACGATCTTGACAGATTAGAAAGATGGGCCAAAACTAACAAAATGAAGTTAAACAATGACAAATGCATGATACTCCACTTAGGCAGAAAAAATGAAATGCAAAGATACAGAATGGGGAACGCCTAGCTTGACAGCAGTACATGTCAAAAAGATCTTGGAGTCCTCGTGGACAACAAGTTAAACATGAGCCAACAATGTGATGCGGTGGCAAAAAAAAGCCAACAGGATTTTGGCCTGCATCAACAGGACTATAATGTCTAGTTCCAGGGAAGTCATGCTATCCCTCTTTTCTGCCTTGGTTAGACCACACCTGGAATATTGTGTCCAATTTCGGGCACCACAATTGAAGGGAGATGTTGACAAGCTGGAAATGTGTCCAGAGGAGGGTGACTAAAATGATCAAGAGTCTGGAGAACAAGCCCTATGAGGAGCAGCTTAAAGAGCTGGGCATGTTTAGCTGCAGAAGAGAAGGCTGAGAGGAGACATCATAGCCATGTATAAATATGTGAGAGGAAGTCATAGGGAGGAGGGAGAAAGCTTATTTTCTGGACTCATCGCTGAGCCTGGAACCCCAGGTTTCGGCGGTGACCAGGGGAGCATTTGCACAGTTAAAACTTGTGCGCCAGCTGCGCCCGTACCTTGAGAAGTCTGACTTGGCCACGGTGGTCCATGCTCTGGTTACATCCTGTATAGATTACTGCAATGCTCTCTACATGGGGTTGCCTTTGAAGACTGTTCGGAAGCTGCAACTAGTCCAACGGACAGCAGCCAGGTTGATAACAGGAGCGCCATTCAGAGAGTGTACAACTCCTCTGTTGTGCCAGCTCCACTGGCTGCCAGTTTGCTACCAGGCACAATTCAAAGTGCTGGCTTTAGCCTTTAAAGCCCTAAACGGTTCGGGTCCAACTTGCCTGTCCGAACGCATCTCTCCCTATGAACCATCGAGATGTTTAAGATCATCTGGAGAGGCCCTGCTCTCGGCCCCGCCTTCTTCGCAGGCGCGACTGGCGGGGACGAGAGACAGGGCCTTTTCAGTGGTGGCTCCTCGGCTTTGGAACGCCCTCCCTAAAGACATCAGATCGGCCCCCTCCCTCCTGACATTTTGGCTATTTGAGCAGGCATTTGCTGATGAAATATAAGGCTTAATTGGATATAAGGAATGATGACGATGCGATGGAAACTGATTTCAACATGACGCTGAGGCTGCAATTGTATGTTTTTAATTGTTAAATTGTTATTATATGTTTTTTTCTGGGGGGTTGACGTGTTGCTGTGTTGTATTGAGGGCAGAGACTGCCTGTGTAAACCGTCCCGAGTCGCCTTCGGGCTGAGAGGGGCGGTATAGAAACGTGACAAATAAATAAATAAATTTTCTGCTGCCCTGGAGACTAGGACATGGAACAATGAGTTCAAACTACAAGAAAGGAGATTCCATCTGAACATTAGGAAGAACTTCCTGACTGTGAGAGCCGTTCAGCAGTGGAACTCTCTGCTCCGGAGTGTGGTGGAGGCTCCTTCTTCGGAGGCTTTTGGATGCCATTTGTCAGGGGTGCTTTGAATGCAATTTTTCTGCTTCTTGGCAGGGGGTTGGACTGGATGGCCCATGAGGTCTCTTCCAACTCTATGATTCTATGTTTCTATGAGAGAGACTCATAAACCTCTACAAAACAGGAAGACGCTCTGGGTATTTCAGAGGAAAGTGACATTAGACTTTATGTAGAATATATCTCAAATGAAAAACAGAATTTCTAACATCACATAATAATAAAGATAGCAGTAGGTCATATTATACTTACTCTTGGATATGGGAGACCACTGGTGGTGTTAAAAGCTGGAAGAAGCTTGTAGCCCAGAAGTTTCGCCATGTGGAGAAGTTCCCCGTTGTACCACTGCATAACTTCACCTTTCTCTTTGAGCATAATCGCTACTGAATGCCCACCTAAAAGTCCCCTAAATACAAACAAAACTACATCAGATTCTGAAACTATTGATGTCAGTCGTGGGAATGCTCAAGGACGTAGCTGTGAGAGAAACAACTATAGTTGGCTGTGGTCAGTATGCCTTAACATTGCACAAATTGGAATCATAGAGCTGAGCCTGGAAGAGACCACAAGGGCCATCCAGTCCAAAATAAGAGTGACACAGGCAAGAGAAGAGGTAACAACAATTGTGTAAATTGTTTCCAATTCCTAAACAATACTTAGCAGTTGCATGTATTTATTTATTTATTTATTTCCAGCATTTTTACCCCGCTCTTCTCAACCCCCGAGGGGGGACTCAGAGCAGCCTAAAAAACACAGTAAAATACAATATAAAAACCCCAAAAACATTCAACATTAAAATACAATTAACATTAACACATCATACACATTCATTTAAGTTAAAAACAGTGTTCCGTCCATAAAAAGAGCATTGAGTCATATCCACCAACTTGCCATTAAAATCCAGTCCAAAGTGCTGTATTGTGCTAGTGTGCAAACGCCTGGTCCCACAGCCAGGATTTCACTTTTTTCCTGAATGACAGGAGGGATGGAGTTGAACGTATGTCGCTAGGAAGTGCGTTCCAGACGGGGAGCCACCACCGAGAAGGCCCTCTCTCTCGTCCCCACCAACCGCATTTGTGAAGTTGGCGGGAGCAAGAGCAGGGCCTCCACGGAAGGTCTTAAGTTACGAGGTGGGACATGGGACGTAGAGGCTGATGCGTTCGGACAACTAAGTTGGGCCAGAACCGTATAGAGCTTTGGTCAAAACCAGCACTTTGAATTGAGCCAGGAAGTGGACAGGCAGCCAATGGAGCTGACATAACAGGGGGGTGGTATGCTCCCTGTATGTAGCTCCGGTTAGTAATCTGGCTGCCGCCCGTTGGACTAATTGTAATTTCCGAACTGTCTTCAAAGGCAGCCCCACGTAGAATGCGTTGCAGTAATCTATTCTGCCGTTCATGTTGCGAAATCAAGAACAAAGATAATGGAGAGTGGAGTGCTCTCTGCTTTTGAACTATGAATACAACTAAGGTAGTATATATACACTGAGGAACAATTTCGCTTCTTGGTCATTCCATAAGAATCCCTGTTTTCCACAGTGGCTAAACAGATTGTATTTTTCTAATAACCCAACATGGGGGCCAAGGTAACACACATCATAGATTTTAAAAAAGCCTAGCTAAAAGGCAATGCTTACTAAAAGGTTGAAATGCAGATAAGCAAACTGTCCTATTAAACATAATTCATTTAAGGCAGGGGTGCTCATAAGGTAAATCGCGATCGGCTGGTCGATCCCAGGACCGAAGGAGGTTGATCCCAGCTGGATGGGGCGCTTCTGAGGGGGCGGAGCCAAGCCACATGAAGCCCCGCCCCCCTCCCCAGCTTCAGCGCTTCCACAGCTTCTGGAGGCAAGAGGGGGGTAATGCCAAGCCAGTGGGGGCTATCTATGCCATCACTGCCTTGGCATTACCCCTCTTGCCTCAGAAGCTGTGAAGCGCTAAAGAGGGAGGGGAGGGGCGGAGCCAGGCCGCATGAGCCCCGCCCCCCCCCGGTTTTAGCGCTTCCACAGCTTCTGGAGGCAAGAGGGGGGTAATGCCAAGCCAGTGGTGGCTATCTATGCCATCACTGCCTTGGCATTACCCCCCTCTTGCCTCCAGAAGCTGTGGAAGTGCTAAAGCCAGAGGGGGAGGGGGCGGAGCCAGGCCGCATGAAGCCCCGCCTCCTCCCCAGCTTCAGCGCTTCCACAGCTTCTGGAGGCAAGAGGGGGGTAATGCCAAGCCAGTGGTGGCTACCTATGCCACCACTGCCTTGGCATTACCCCCCTCTTGCCCCCAGAAGCTGTGGAAGCGCTAAAGCCAGAGGGGGGAGAGGGCGGAGCCATGCCATGCGAAGCCCTGCCCCCTCCCCCGGCTTTAGTGCTTCCACAGCTTCTGGAGGCAAGAGGGGGGGTAATGCCAAGCCAGTGGAGGCTAGCTATGCCACCACTGGCTTGGCCGTACCCCCTCTTGCCTCCAGAAGCTGTGGAAGTGCTAAAGCCAGAGGGGGAGGGGGCGGAGCCAGGCCGCATGAAGCCCCGCCCCCTTCCCCCAGCTCTGCCCTGCTTCTCTCTCAGTAGAACTTTCAGACTTGGTTTTATTATAAGTAGCTCGCATGCTGAAAAAGTGTGGGCACCCCTGATTTAAGGTCTATAGGCATTACAGGAAAGCCACAAGTAGGAGGTTGATCCCAGCTGGATGGGGCGCAGGATCAGTCCTAGTCTCTTGGAAGTGATGGTCAGAGGCATGCTGCATCTGATTTCTACAGAAACCACAGAGACATGGACAGCTTCATTGCCCATAAAGTGGAACATTCCTTTTAAAAATCATCTGAAGTAAGGGACCGTCACCACATTCTGAGGGATACATGAGTCACTTTCAAGCTTCTAATCCAGGGGGCCGGGAACCTATGGCTCGCGAGCCATATCTGGCTCTTTCAATGATCTGGCTCACCTGCGCGCGCCGCCTTCGCCCCAAATTCCGCGCGCGCAGCTCAGTTGGAGGCAGGGCCAGCGCCAAGCTCTCCATGCCAGCTCTCAGCTGCGCGTGCGGAATTTGAGGCGAAGGCAGCACGCAGGTGAGAGCCAACATGGAGAGCTTGGCGCTGGCCCCACCCTTTAAGATATATTATATTAAATATAATATATATAGATATAAAACTATAATAAAAGAGAATGTTTGCGGCAGTGCGGAGGAATATGTGGCAGCGTTTCGATTGGTTGCCACTGTGGGGTTATTTGCATAAAGGACTCTGATTGGCCAGCCTCATAACTCCAAAATTCAAAGGCACCAGACAGAGGGGATTGGCTGCCACTGAAGGAGTATTTGCATAAAGGACTTTGATTGGCCATCTACATTCCAACATTCTAAGGTGACGCAAGGGGAAAAGGAAAGGCCTCAAGCAGTCAGTCACTGCGGCCCACAGCAATGACGGATCAGGACCAAACTTGGCACACAGGGGCCCATGGTCCACTTCACAACCTGGTGTGGTTTAAGGCAGGATGGGCCACAAACGATGGGATTTGCAGTACCTTCACCTGATTCACTTCTCAAACAACACTGTAGCCCCTATAACTCACAAACCAGGCCCAAAATTGACAACAAGGCTTCCTTAACTTGATTTTACTGACTAGGCCTCAGCTCATGGGATACTGTTTAGGGCCTGAATTGACAGTAAAGCTTCCTTAACTTGATTTTCCTGACTAGGCCCCCAACAACGACAGAACAAGACTACACTTGGCACACAAACCCCCCAAGATGCACTCTACATCCTGGTGCAATTTAAGGGAGGATGGACCATGGATGATGGGACTTGCAGTACTTTAACTCACTTCCTTAGAGCACTGTGGCCCACACCAATGACAAATCAGGACCAAACATGGCACACAGAGGCCCAATGACCCACTTTACAACCTGGTGCGGTTTCTGGCAGGATGGCCCACATATGATGGAATTTCCAGTACCTTCAACCGACTCACTTCCCACAGAACATTGTAGCCCCTACAAATCACAGACCAGTCCCAAACTTGGCACACAGAATACTCATGACCCACTCTACACCCTGGTGGAGTTTCAAGCAGGATGGACCACAGATGATGGGACTTGAAGTACCTTCACTCACCTTCCGAGACTGCTTCAACCCTCATCCAATGAATGATCAAGACCAAACGTGACACACAGCGCCCCCATGACCCATTCTACAGCCTTGTGCTGTTTGGAGGGGGATGGACTACGGCCGATGGGACTTGCAGTACCTTCACTAAGTTCCTGAGACCACTGCAAGCCACATAAACATCTGATAAGGACCAACCTTGACGCACAATGCCTTTCTCAAATAACCCGGGCACCGCCAGGTCCCCAAGCAAGTGTGTGTGTGTGTGTGTATGGCTCTCACTGAAATAAATATTTCCAAATATTTTGCTTTTATGGCTCTCTGAGTCAAAAAAAGTTCCCGACCCATTCTAATCTTTTAACAAAGACAGGTTTTAAGAACACGTGAGCAATCTCTAAAGATCAGAAGCCAGAGTAAAAGTGATGAATGATGTCATTAGCACATCCACCAAGACTTTTCCCCTTCACAATGACAAGAGGGAACAGAATTGTTACAGAAAATAAAAAGAGGCCAAAAGAGAGAGAGGGGAGGGAGGGAGGGAGGGAGGGAGGGAGGGAGGGAGGAGGAGGGGAGAGAAATCATGTGTGTGCATCTGGTTTATGCAACTCACAAAACCTAGCACTTCTCAGTACACTCCTGGGATTTTAGCTTTTTAAATACACAAGCCTGATTATAATTTGTTGTAATTCTTGTTCAATTTGTTAAATGTATACATGTATTATTCCAGATACTAAATGAATGCTTATAATAGTATGCTCATGTTTGTTGCAAACTGGACAGTTTCAGTCAAACAAAAACACACACTAAGTCAAATGATGCAAAAATGCAGCCTATACACAAATGGTAAAAATAGGTTTTCGAATTATTTTATGGTCTGTGGCTTTCTATTTTTAAAAACACTTTTAGAACACATATATTGAAGATCAGATTAAAATAGGTGAAAAGAAACAACACATGTCAGGTTGCTAACATAATATCATTCCTCCTGCCACCCTCTGGAACCGGGAGGGAGAGGTCCGTGCGGACAGGCCAAATGGCACCCAGGAGGTTCCCTACCAGGACCTTCTGGAATACCAAATTTAGACACAGGGCACCCCTACCAGCAAATCCTCTAACCAGGGGATCTGACACCCTAGAGACGAGGAGGTCAGATCCACAGGCTTGTGGTGACCGCCCCCCAACGGGTCAGGACATCACTGGACTTGTGGGGCCCTCCCAGGCTCCCCTCGTTTGATGGTCGAGCCACCGTAGGCTAGATCCGGATAGCCCATGGCCTTGCGGTCATGAGCTTTGGCCTCCCTTCCCCCTCCTTAGATGTAGTACCCCCCTTTTGGGTTGTATTGTCTTGTTTGTTTACTCTGTATTTTTTTGTGTTCAAACTGTAAACCGCTCCGAGCCTTCGGGGAGTGGCGGTATAGGAAGTTTGAAGTAATAAATAAATAAATAAATAAATAAATAAAACTTACCCAAGGACTCTGATGTTGGTTTCAAACACGGATACTACAATGTCATTGTCTAAATTAACATCTCTGATCACTTTTGTAACAGCATCTTCAAACTCTTTGGTCTTATTTAACACCTGAAAAACAAATGGGAATGTAAAATAATATCCTCACTAGCACTGAATCAGGTTTACTAGATACAGTAACTGTGGTAAACTATAATTAAAAAGAAAAATCTATTAAAACATAATTCAGAATAATCCAGGAAAGTATAGATATAGTCAGAGGATTTAAGATCCCTATTTGCATAAAACACTAGAATGTCTTTTTTGAAGTCAAGCCGCAGGATAAATTGGACTTGGGAGTTTACCACAGGACAAACTGTCTAAGTCAGAAATTTTGAAGGAGAGATACCATTATTAAACTGGGCAAAGATTACTCTGGAAGACTGAAGACTAATGCAAATCTTATGCAGTTTAATGACCTTTTTTTTCAGACACTTAAAGTTTTTTACAAAGGCATATTCCTAAGTCTTGTAAAGCATACAGGAGCTAAATTTTGTTCCTTCGGTTTATTAGGTCAGTTAATATTGTTACTCCCTGAATTGAAGATGGGGGCTAAAGCAGATAAAATGATGGTTTACCTATAACAAAGCCTGTGGTTTGAGGCAAGATACAGTATCAACCAGGGAATTCCCATTTTATACATAGACATTATAGTAAGCCATCTCTAAATTAGAACTGGATTATATGGTCAGTGTAGACTCGTATAATGCAAATTGAACTGCACTGAACTGAATTCTATGCCAGGACAGACTCATATAATGTAAACCGAACTGCATTAAACTGAATCTACATTCACATATCCTGTAATCCAGTTCAATTCAGTTAGGCTGGATCTAAAGATACTGCCATATAATCCAGTATCTAATTCCAGATTAGCTGATTTGAACTGGATTAGATGAGTCTACACTGCCATATAATTCAGTTAAAAGCTTATCATCTGGAGTCAGAAACTGGGCTATATGGCATTGTAGATGGGGCCTAAATCTGCATTACATGGCAATGTAGATGTCCACCGGGAATGTGGCGCAGCTGGCTAAGTGTCAGCTGCATAAGATCTCTCTGACCAGTAGGTCATGAGTTCAAGGCCTGCCCGGGTTGAGGTGGGTGCTCGACCTTTAAGTGTAGCTTGCTGTCGACCTTTGCAGCCCGAAAGACAGTTGCATCTGTCAAGCAGGAGATAAAGGGACCACATTAAGCGGGGAGGCAAATTTTGACTGAATTATGAGGCCATTAAAGAACGCCAGGAGTGCTGAGGAATGCAGAAGGAACAACAAGGGATGCTGGAAACACTGAGAGATGAGGAGTGTGCCAGCTCCCCCTGGTGGCTAGAGTTTGCCTCTGTTCATCTATATGTGTGTATGTGAAACGGCAAGGATTGTCTGCTAAGTATGTGTAACCTGTAATCCACTCTGAGTCCCCTTCGGGGTGAGAAGCGCGGAATATAAATAAAGTGTAAAAAAAAGGGGGGGGGCTAAGAAAGAACTTTTTTGAAAGCTTTGATGGAAAGGTTTGGTAAATATTGCTTGGCACATGGCCCCACTACACTGCCATATAAAATCCAGATTAACTTCTTTGAACTGGATTATATTAGTCTAGACTGCGATGTAATCTGGCAGTGTAGAAAGGGGCCTTAGGCAGAGACAGGACTTTTGGATCTCTTGAGACTGGCCCAAATTCGTACACCAGCAGAGAGCCACCATTTTAACAGCAAAGCATCAAAGTAATAAGATACAAAAACTATCGTAATGCATATTGATTAAAACAGACTACTAAGTAAAGCAATCAGTGAGTACTTTATCTCAGGTTTGGGCAACTCTCAAGGGTGTGGATAGATGTCAGCCTCCTTCACACTGTCCTAGAAGCTCCTGGGACTGCAGTCACCCAACTCCTGGTCAAACTATTTGGGGATGATGGGGAAAAGGCCTTGAGGGCTCACAACTGTTGTATGTTAAAGCCAAACATTAAAAAAATTAAAACCGAAAACCTGAACAGTAAGAAACCTAAAACAACAAAATAAGAGAATACAACCCACCACAAGAGTGTCCAAAGTATCAATCAGCGTCAGTGAAAATCTGGGAGTAGGGGGAGAGAAAAGAATAAGACGTTTGGACCCGGTAAATTTTAGGGAGGGGCTAAAATGAAACATTGGTAAATATTCAGTCCTGATTAGTAAATGGCACATTAGTATAAATAGCAAGCCTGTAAGGAAAGGAAACCAGGTATGGCTGAGAGTATGCATAAGTGAGATGCGCACACACAACACCAAAGTCGTCTTTGTACCTGCTAAAGCTACTATATCAGGTATGGGCAAACTTTGGCCTTCCAGGTGTTTTGGACTTCAACTCCCACAATTCCTAACAGCTAACCGGCCGAAGTTTGCCCATGTCTGTATTGTATGTAACTCTATGCAGTTCTGCAATTTCTATTTATTTATTTATTTTTATTAATTATGTATTTATTATTTGGTCTTGTATGCCGCCACTCCCCGAGGGCTCAGAGCGGCTCACAGTCCACATAAAAGAACATAAAACAGAGATAAAACATCAATTTCAGCTAAATCAGAGTTGTGAATTTCAACAATCAAATGCCAACCGAAATAGATAGGTTTTGTGTTTCCTATGTGTTTCCTGTATAAACTGTCCCTCCCCCAAACTGGCAATCCCAAAAGAACAATTTTGATTTCAAAGTTTATTTTGAAAGCTTCTTATTTCTGAACAAAGAAGTTAGAATTGCGCAATTTTTGAGCCCCTCGGACCAAATGTATAACTTATGCAGGCGTTTACTGACTACTATGTGCATAGAAATATTCTCAGTAAATCCTACAATACATGTATGCAGTTCTTATTATCTGAGCCATTATGGAATAATGGAGGACTATTTCCCTTGTGTGTGTAAAAAGAAAGTGGCATTGACCCATAACTCTAGGAAAATGTGGCATGAACACCAAGAACTGGGAAGCACCGGCACGCGCTAGTTCTAACTGGGGGTCAGCTGCTACCAATGGTGCTATGGATTTTGAAGAGGCACAAATAGAGAGTGAATGGAAGAAACGTGTCAAGAGGAAGGCAAGCAAACCAAACCCTTGTTGTGTCCACCTGTGATGTGGAAATCTTTGCCCTCAATATCAAAGACCATGTGGGTCCAGTTTTCAATCATTTATGAATTCACCACTAAGACTCTACCTTTGGAAGATAATCATACTTGGCCCATGATGATGCATGACCACTTGTGGGCAGTAGGAATCAGATTGGCATAATCAGATTAGCATAGCATACCAGCTAATTAATCTTTCCAAATTACTAATGAACACAATTCAGCAACCACTTGGCCACACACACCTATGTGAGTCACTTGTAATCTAGAAGACAAACAAGATTTTGAAAAATCCTTCTTCCGGGATGCCTACCTACATTTCTGCCTTCATAATCAAAAATGACTTACTATGGGCCTGCTGACAAGCCTGAGTTGAGGATAGATTATTTATTTATTTAAAAATTTTGTACCCAGGCCTTCTCACCT
Source organism: Anolis apletophallus (assembly GCA_030556195.1). NCBI lineage: Eukaryota > Metazoa > Chordata > Lepidosauria > Squamata > Anolidae > Anolis > Anolis apletophallus. The sequence continues at coordinate 148,579,688 of JARBWK010000005.1, read as the reverse complement.
CTATCGAGGGACTCAGACCGGCATAACAGCAAAAATTCAATGCTATACGATTTAAAAACAACTACAACAACATATTAAAATACATTTTAAAAACCCCAGCATAAAACCACATCACTATTAAAACAATTCCACTCAATCTGTAAGCGTAGTCATACATTCAAACAATAGCCAATCTCAGCCTATTCTGGGAAGGCTTGGTTCCACATGCAGGTCTTCACCAGCCTCCTAAACGACAACAGAGAGGGGGCAGATCTAGCATCACTTGATAGGGAGTTCCACAGCCGAGGGGCGACCACAGAGAAGGCCCTGTCTCTCATCCCCACCAGCCGTGCTTGCGAAGCTGGCGGGACCAAGAGCAGGGCCTCTCCGGAGGATCTTAATGTTCTTGATGGTTCGTAGGGGAGAATCCGTTCGGACAGGTAAACTGGGCCAGAACCGTATACATATATCATTACATGCACAAATGGAATATTCATTGTTATGTAAACAGTAGCAAGCAGGAAAGATCAAGCTTTGTCTCCCACCCCAATCCTGCATGACTTTGAGGCCTGTCAGGCTTATATAGAACTACTGTTTATACAACAAATGTTTTTTTACATTCAAGTCAGCAACACTAGGCATGACAAGAAAAATCTCTTCCTTAGTTATCCATTCAGTATTCACATTCAGATCAATGTAGTTTCTAAGAACAGATCCACAGCATCAATTTCACATCAATAGAATCATTCCAGGATACTAACTTTCCCAAGGCATCATCCACATCCCCACGACTTGGTTCTTGACCCCGAACTCTTCCACGGCAAGTTAAAGGCATGAGCTCATCAGCTGGGTAGGCATGTTCCTGTTTGTTTCAAGCAATAAATCAACAAACAAATAAGGAACAAGTAAATGGGAAAGCTAAAGAGGTGGGTAGATAGATATATAACACAGTAATAGTGAGGCCATGTTTCAAATCCAGACTGCTACTCTACTGACGGTGGAGATATGTGTCTCCATCGACAGTTGAGAGTCAAGTGTGACACCAATGAGAAGAGCCATGTTGAATCGGGCCTCAGCCCATATAGTCCAGCATTCTGTGTCACACAGTGGCCCACTAGTTGTACACAGGGATCTCTAGCAGAAAGGAGGGCAAAACCCTCACCTGCTCCCGACCCCCCACAACCAGTACCCGGGGAAAATCCTGCCTGCCTCCATCAACACAGAGGTGGCACTTGGATGTCCATTTCCGTAACTACTGATTCCCTTGGTATCCATGAATCTGGCTAATCCTGCCTTGAAGCTGTCCAGGCTGACAGCTGTCACAACCTCCTCTGGAAGTGAGTTCCATGACCCAATGACGACGTAACGATGACAACGTAACGATGATGACGGACATAACGTCACGCCGTCCAGGGTTGGAAGCTGGACCTCCCTACCGCCTGGACAACCAAGCCACAGGATCTCCGTCTTTGCCGGATTCACCTTCAACCTACTGGCTCACAGCCATCCAGTAACGGCTTCAAGGCAACGATGGAAATTATCGGGTATGGATTCAGGCCGGCCCTCCATTCCCAGAATGAGCTGGGTGTCATCAGCATATTGGTGACACTCCAGCCCAAAGCTACGTACCAGTCGAGCAAGTGGTCGGACATAGATGTTAAATAACAGAGGGGAGAGGATTGCCCCCTGGGGGACCCTACAAAGTAGGGGGGAACCCCCGGTGACAACCTCACCGTAGGATCCAATCCCGGCTTCTTCAGCAATGGAGTGACCACAGCCTTTTTCAAACCTTCTGGAAACACTCCTTGCTCAAGGGAGGTGTTGATTAGTCTCAACAGAGGGTCACGCAACCCCTCCAGGCAAGCTTTCACCAGCCAGGAGGGGCACGGCTCGAGGGAGCATGTGGTTGGTCTAGTTGCAGTAACTATCCTATCGACAGCTTCTGCGTCCAGTGGCCGAAACCGGTCGAAGGTGGGCCCGGCAAGAGGCCATGGAGTCTCAAGTTCACTAACTGTATCAATTGTAGCTGAGAGGTCCCGGCGGAGGGCCGAAATCTTGTCTGCAAAAAAGCTCTGAAAAGCCTCAGCAGAAAGGGCCTGATCATCATTGTTTGGGATGGTAGGGACCATCATCAATGACCTAATTACTTTAAACAATTGTGCCGGGCGTGAGCTAGTGGACGCTATCAAGGTTGCATAATGTGAATTTTTCGCCTCCTTGATAGCCTGCTCATAAGCGTCCATATATGTATTCTGGTCCCTGATCAAATTAGATCTATTCTAGTTTTTAAATCTGAATAAATATTGGCAAATGGTTCTTTAACTCAAGATTGCAAATATCTAACAGAACTATTCTGTGTGTCTCTATTCAAATTAGAATAATAGGATCATAGAGTTGGAAGAGACCACATGGGCCATCTAGTTCAACTCCCTGCCCTGCAGGAAAAGTACAATCAAAGTGTCCCTTGGGCATAAAACCTGTTACCAAGTAGGTTACACTACTTGGTAAAAGGTTTTATGCCCACGTAAAGGCATGTTGGATTTGATGGGGAGAAACAGAGAAATGGGACCAAGGGCTTAAAAAATGCCTTGCACAGCTTCAAAGTTCCAGCTGAGCAGCCTCATCAACTTATCAAAAGAAGTATGGAAAATCCAATGTATGCTGATTTAATACTACGAGCACTGTAATTCTTTATACCATCTCAAAGGAACACAGCTACTTTTAATACATGGAAGGAGAGCTTTCTTGCATTATTCTACAGCAGAACATAAGAGAAGTTGTTTTTATCTAATCATCTTTTGAAGCGGCATCGCCTCAAACCAAGAACAGCAATAAATGTCAGCACTTTGTAACAGCCTGTTCAATACTTTACTATCTTATTATCAACAAGAGTTTAAATTTCCGGTTTTTCTTGGCAGGTTCAACAAGTACGGAAATGCAATTGCCTTATCTAAGGTCTTAGTATACGTGGCATGTAAATATCCTTCTGACTTCAAAGCTTCCAGGATATGCCAAGTCATACTTCCTTGTAATCTAAACATTTCATGGTCCAAGTGTATGAAACAATCTAACTAACAGTGGGCAGGTACCTAAGGCACAAGTCTAGTGACGCAAGTTGGTGTCTTGGTAAGATCACACAGTATATATAACACAAACAAAGAGTCACAATTATCAAAATACAAATTATAATTGAAATCCCATGTAGTGGGTAATGGGATGCTAAATGCTCTTATTGAATATACAGTGCAAGTGGAGTCAGTCAGTGCAATCAATCATGAAGAAAACTGAGTTAACAGTCTCCTAAATGCAGTAAATTAATCACCAATTATACAGTATGTAGATAGAGCATAGGCAATCCCAACTTCTTAAAGTAACATCTATACATATCAAAGACGCCTTATACACACAAAATACATTCCAATTATAGAGGGTGCAAGGCTAACAAGTTCATTAAAGCATGGAAAAGCACTCACGGGAACACAATCTAGAATCGTGATGGGAATTCCCATATAAACCGTCCCGGTACACAAATAATAAACCCTCAGAGCTTGCAATGTAGAAAGCCCAAAGAGAGCTGCAGGAGAGTGTAGTGTTCCACGTTCGAAGTCAGATAATGACAAATGAGTCAATTAAATCACTTACAGGAGAGCAAAGTATAACTAGCGATTCTGCGATGTATCGGGATCTCCTGTAGTGAGGATAGGTCGTAAAGGTCGCAAAGTAAAGCTCAATGCGGCTGGCGAACGCAGAAGCGAAGAAAAGCCGCGGAGTGCGGTGCCGTTTGAATACTGCAGCATGAATGGGGATCACGGGGGCTGCTTGACACTCTTGGACTTCTTGGCACAGACCAGGGAGACCCCACGCAGCTCTTACTCTCCAGCCTCGAGCACCCGGGATACCCATTTCCCCCGCGATCCCCATTCAATAAGAGCATTTAGCATCCCTTTACCCACTACATGGGATTTCAATTATAATTTGTATTTTGATAATTGTGACTCTTTGTTTGTGTTATATATACTGTATGATCTTACCAAGACACCAACTTGTGTTAGTAGCCAAGTGTATGAAAGGCAGTCATTTTTTCCCAGTTAGTACGATGATACAGACCATTCAATGATATGTGTGCTCTCCATGACACAGGTTCAGTCTTAAAATGTCTTAAGAGGATCAAATTGCCCACTGTTTGCAGTCTGTTACACACCTTAAAGTGTGCTTATAGTTTATCACCAAGAACAGACACAAAAATGGAGAGCACTACCTACAAATATTTCTTTTGAACATTTAGGAGCAACAACTTTTGCTTTTTACTTAAAAAATATGAGCAGGCTCATGACGATAAGGAAGTATCGACCCCTACCTGCGGAAATGTGCACACCCCATCACTTTTCTTACAATAATACTTTTCTTTTGAACCAGTCAGGTCAATTACATCAAGCCATCGCTTTAAACGACAATTTAAAATTGCCATGATTTCAGCTACTCGGTGTATCAGTTAAAGGTCTATAGCTGTTTATCAGAATTTATATTTCTAGTTGTTATGAGAGCTTTGAGCAGTGGAGCAAATTACAATAACAAATTCAGATATCATGGCAGATCATTAAAAAGTACTAATTCATTGCAAACCAGGGGTTCACATTTTCATTTGTTTAATGATTGCTAACCATGATTTGTTGGTGGGGACATTAGATCAAACTATATTGTACAGCAGGGGTGCCCACACTTTTTCAGCACGCGAGCTACTTATAATAACACCAAGTCAGAAAGATCTACCTAGCTCCTCAAGGCTGGCGAGGGGAGGGGAGGGGGGGGGGTGGGGGCGGGGCTTGGCGGCCTCCAGGCTTGAGGAATGGCATTGCCATCCTCAAGCCTGGAGAAGCTGTTGGTAAAGTGGAAGCCTGGGGGGCAGAGCCAGGCCGCGCCAAGCCCCACCCATTCCCTCTGGCTTTGGACCTCCAGCAGCTTCTCCAGGCTTGAGGATGGCAATGCCAAGCCAGTGGTGGCATAGCTAGCACAAGGCTGGCTTGGCACTGCCATCCTCAAGCCTGAAGAAGCTGCTGATAGAGTAGAAGCCAGAGGGGGCAGAGCCAGGCCGCGCCAAGCCCCGCCCCCTCCCCTCTGGCTTTGGAGCTCCCAGCAGCTTCTCCAGGCTTGAGGATGGCAGTGCCAAGCCAGCCTTGTGCTAGCTATGCCACCACTGGCTTGGCATTGCCATCCTCAAGCCTGGAGAAGCTGCTGGGAGTGCCGAAGCCGGGGAGGGGGTGGGGCTTGGTGTGGCCTGGCTCCGCCCCCTTCTGAGAAGCGCCCCATCCGGCTGGGATTGATGTCCTTCGGTCCTGGGATCGACTGGTCGATCGTGAACGACTTCCTGGGCAGCCCTGTTGTACAGTGATAACTTGACTTCTGAAGTTTAATCTGTTCTGTGACTCAAATTGCTCTTATAACAAATCAAATCTCACCACTGAAATTAATTTAAATGGTATTAGCTCATAACTCTCATCTTGGCTCGCATGTCAAAGCAGAAAATCATCCGAGCAATGGCTGGTATCCCAAAAACATGTAAATTGGTTTGCTTGTAAGTCAAGGTTTCACTGTATATACTTATGTATACATGTAAAAATTATAGTAAAAAATTGACCCAAAAAACCTGGGTTTACTTATGCATGAATCAATGTAAGCACTTTAAATTGTGAATTTTAATCTGCATTTTATCAGTGGATTGTAACTTGTATTTTAACTCTATCTTCTTGTATGCCTTTTAATAGTGTTTTATTTTTAATGATGTTGTATCCCATCTCAAGTCGAAGGGAGAAGTGGGTTATAAGGTCATCGTTGTTGTTGTTGCATCTTAACTCTCAACAAATTAGGAATTATACCCATTTTCTGAACGGTGATAGCTGGGAGCATAGTCCATTCCAAGAGAACATAAAAGAAACACCAAGCCCTCTACTCTCTCTCCTGTACTGATACTTCTGGCCTTTTTTCAAAGTCTAGGCAGGAAAATGGCAGTGCCAGTGCCTCTTTGGCGTTTCTCATCAAAGGAGCACTTAGACAGTGGATGGGTTTGGTGCTTCCTTTAAGTTCCCCGGGGATAGACTAAGCTCTCACCTTTTGCCACTTTACTCAGAAAAGATAAGAGAACTTTTTATGTTAATACTCTACCTCAGGGCTGCCCAGGAAGTCGATCGTGGGACCGAAGGAGGTCGATCACAGCCGGACGGGGCGCTTCTCAGAGGGGGAGGAGCCAGGCTGCCCCAAGCCCCGCCCCACCCCGGCTTCGGCACTCCCAGCAGCTGCTTCAGCTTTGAAGAGGGCAGGGCCAAGCCAGCCTTGTGCAAGCTATGCCACCACTGGCTTGGCACTGCCATCCTCAAGCCTGGAGAAGCTGCTGGACTAGCACAAGGCTGGCTTGGCACTGCCATCCTCAAGCCTGGAGAAGCTGCTGGTAGAGCTGAAGCCAGAGGGGGAGGAGCCACACCACGCCAAGCCCCACCCCTCCCCTCTCCAGCCTTGAGGAGGTAGGTAGATCTTTCTGACTTGGTTTTATTATAAGTAGCTCGCATGCTGAAAAAGTGTGGGCACCCCTGCTCTACCCTATACTAGAACCACTTCATTCTCTGAATAGAGGACTTTTTGAATGTCTGGGGAGGAAACTGGCGGCACCCCAGTTCTGTGCTGGACTTTCTCCTTTACATGGAACACCCCTCAATTTATCCAAAAACCACATCAAAATTCGTAATTCTGGTTCCAAAACCAGCCCTCAACTTGAGGTTGACTGTATATATGGTGACTTCAACTTGTAAACTTGCTCGCAAAATCTAAGAATATTTTTGATGTAATTCCACTAAGCGAGAATAAACAGATTACAACCTTGATCAGAAGTCTCCTTTCGAATTTAATTAATATTTGGCAGTGCAAAACTGATAGCAACATACTGGTCTAAAGATTAGTCAGTAACTTGTCTTAATAACAACAATTAAGAGTAAATCAGTTTATCCCTATGGGAATTGTATTTTTAACCATCTATTGATATAAGATATTAAATAAATTACATTAAAATCAATAAAGTTTCTAAATAAAGGTACTTAATACTTAGTAGCTATATATAGCAATGATCAGCAGAACTTATTTCCAACCAACCCCAAATTCAAAAGCTAGAACACAAAAGTATAATTCTCAAAATACTACAATGTTCACCAATACTAAATTAGGATTTTAAAAATCCCAGAATATCACTTAAAAGCCGATCAAATAAATTAAAAGCTAGCTAAATATTACAAAAAATTATGTGATCACTTTACTTACCATATAATTACTATAGGCATGATCAAACATTTCTATTACTTGATTCCTGCAAAGGAAGCAAAACAAAAATTAGTATACACTCTGAAAGTATATAAATCCCTAAAAGGAAGATTGAAGCAAAAACAGCTATACAAATTAGGAGACATAAGAAAATAAAGAGTATCTCCCAAACAAGTATTCCCCGTAGTAACCTACAGATGTGAGAGGTGGACCTTAGGGAAGGCTGAGCAAAGGAAGATAGATGCTTTTGAACTGTGGTGTTGAAGGAAAGTTCTGAGAGTGCCTTGGACTGCGAGAAGATCCAACCAGTCCATACTTCAGGAAATAAAGCTTTACTGTCCATTGGAGGGAAGGATAGTAGAGGCAAAGAGGAAGTACTTTGGCCATGTCACGAGAAGAAAGGAAAGCTTAGAGAAGACAATTATTCTGGGGAAAATGGAAGGAAAAAGGAAGGGCAAGATGGATGGATGGTATCCTTGAAGTGACTGGCTTGACTCTGAAGGAGATGGGGGAGGTGACGGCCGACAGGAAGCTCTGGTGTGGGATGGTCCATGAGGTCACGAAGAGTCGGAAGCGACGGAACGAATGAACAACAACAAACAAACAAATACATAGAATCCATAATTATTTGCACAAATGAACTAGCTAAAAATAAGCTAGCAATAATAAATTGTTATTCTTGATGCAAAAAGTTAAATGAAGTAGTATTATCTAATATTTTTGGTTTTTGGTTTTGGGGGGGGGGTGGCTATTGTTATTCTTGTTTGCCTTCAAGATATTTCTGACATCTGGCGACCGTACAATGAACTTGCCCTGACGTTTTCTTGGCTAGGTTTGTTTGAGGACATTTGCCATTACCTCCCTCTGTGAGAAGTGACTCATCTAAGGAGACCCAGTGGATTTCCATGGCTGAGCAGAAATTCATTCCCTGGTCTCCTGGAGCACACAAACGATTACATATGGTACCTCTCTAGATATAAATCTGTATTAGATATATGCAATCAAACAAGGGCTGAGTCCCCGTCTACACAGACCATTAAAACTGGGATTGAATGAAGTGGTTTCAGTCAGCAGATGATTACATAGACAATCCTGGAACCAGTTTGAGGCCCAGATGGTGATTACACACACCACAGAGAACTGAGGAACATTAAAGGCTTCCAAACGCTAATATACACTTACTGCACAATAATGAGAATTGATTGTAATAATAATAATAATAGTAATAATAATTGTTTGTGGTTTGATTTATTCAATGCAAATCCAAGTCTGCTATATGAAAAACAAAGAATTAATCTGGGGTGTTACAAATCACTGACAAAACACATACCATCCATGTAGAACAGTCCCAAATCAACCCGTCATTCCCAGTTAGAGCTAGATAAAATGTGTCAGACTCTATAAAGACCTGTTGTTGTTCATTGTTCACAATAGAGAGGTACATGGACCAATAGTGTGACTCAGTATAAATAAACTCTTTAATCTTTCTGTGTTCTATGATTCATTAAGCAAACTCCATTTCAAAATCCCTCATGGCTGAAGTGAATGGCTTCTTTGCTCTTTCCACCTGGATTGATAATCTTCATGATCAGATGTGGTTTTGCCCTTCAAGTAGTCTATCAACATGTGATGCCACCTTGAATTTCATTGGGTTTTCTTAGGTTATGAATTCTCAGAGGTGGTTCTGCCAGTTCTATCGACCAAAATACAGCATAAGGCACCTGGTATTTATTAATAGTCTCTCGTCCAAGTACTAACCAGAGCTGATCCTACTTAACTTCCGAGATCAGTCAGAATCTGCTGCTTTCTGTAAGATTTTATCTTCCCAGAGACAGGTATCACTGGAATCTTTAAGTTTCAATTATACAGGGCCTTGTCCTGTTTCTTCTATGCCTTTCTGCCATTCCTGCCAGGATATCTATGTTGAGTTCATCGAAACAGGCCCAGGTTTCACACTGAGTGTATAAATACATTTAAAAACATATTAACTATATGTATTACTGTGTTAGAGTGTCATTTTGCGTCATTTTGGTTGGTGGTGTGCCCCAGGATTTTGCAAATGTAAAAAGTGTGCCGCGACTCAAAAAAGGTTGGGAAACACTGCTCTAGCAGATAGTTATTCAGTTTTTTTGCCTGCCCGGGGGGTTCAACTGTTGAACAGCTCTTACAAGTCAGGAAGTTCTTCCTCGTGTTCAGGTAGAATCTCCTCTGCTGTAATTTAAACTCATTGCTCCTAGTTTCAAGGGCAGCAAAAAGCAAGCCTGCCCACTGCTCCTTATGACATCTTTCCACACGTTTTACATAATGATCATGTCTCCTTTCAACCTTATCTTCTGCAGCTCTTTAAGACGCTCCTCAAAAAGATTCATGGTCTCCAGACCTTTGATTATTTTAGTCACCTTCCCATGGACACTCTCCAGCTTGTCAATATCACTTTTGAATTGTGGTGTCCAGAATTGGACGCAGGATCCCAGGTGAGGTCTGATCAAAGCAGAATAGAGAGGCACCATGACTCCCCTCGATCTACACACTATATTCCTTTAATGCAGCCCAGAATATCATTGACTTTTTAGCATCACACTGATGGCTCCTGTTCAACTTGTTCTCCACAAAGACTCCAAAATCTTTCTCGCATGGACTGCTGTCGAGCCAGGCAACACCCATTCTGTTTCTTTGCATTTCATTGTTTCTGCCTAAGTGTAGTAGCTTACATTTCTCCTTGTTTAAATTCATTTTGTCAGTTTTGGCCCATCTTGCTAATCTGGTAAAGTGCATTTGGATTCTGGTCCTGTCTTCTGGAGGATTAGCTATCCATCTTAATTTGGTGTCATCTGCACACTTATTTTTTAAATTTTATTTTTGCAGTTTTGTATGCTGTTTTTCCCCCGAGGGTTCAGGATGGTTTACAGAGAATATAAAAACACACTTTAAAACAACCAAAAGAATTAAACTCTTAACTAAAAACTATAAAACTATTTACAACTGGTTAACCAAATCAGACCCCAAAGCCTGCTGGAATAAAAACGTCTTGCCCGCTCTGCGGAACTTTGTTAGCTCTCTCAAAGCTCGCACATCTTCTGGCAGAGTGTTCCAAAGAGTTGGAGCTATGATCGTGAAGGCTCACCGTCTTGTCAATGTCAGCCAATATAAGCGGCAGCTAGGAATCATCAAAAGATTTTGGTCAGTGGAACGCAGTGACCTCTGGAGCTGATATGAGTGAGACGGTCCCTCAAGTACGTTGGGCCCTGACCATATAAGGCCTTGAAGGTGATAACCAACACTTTGAAGGAGACCCGGTGCTCTATTGGTAGCCAGTGCCGCTGCTGCAATATTGGTGTTATGTGGGGTCTCACCGGCATACCAGTGAGAAGCCTAGCACCTGCATTTTACACCAGCTTGAGCCTCCGGATCGCTGACATAGGTAGGCCAATATAGAGGGCGTTGCAGTAGTCTATTCTCGAAGTGACCATGGCCTGGATCACTGTGGCCAGATCCTTCCTAGTCAGATAGGGAGCCAGTCTCCTAGCCTGCCGGAGATGGAAAAAAGCCACAAAATTAGCCACCATTGATAGCCAAGGGTCCAGCAGGATGCCCAAGCTCTTCACAGAGGGCGACAGACACAGAGGTATGCTGTCTGGGGTAGGCAACTGAACAGTCCCTCCACCGGGGTGATCCAGCCACAAGATTTCTGTCTTTGCCGGGTTCACCCTCAACCTGCTAGCACACAGCCAGCCAGTCACGGCTTCAAGGCACTGTTGGAAATTATAAAGTACAGAGTCCGGCCGGCTGCCCATTCGCAGAACGAGCTGAGTGTTGTCAGCGTACTGGTAACACTCCAGCCCGTAGCTCCAAACCAGCTGAGCGAGCGGTCGCATATAGATGTTAAAGAGCAGTCTGCCCTCTAAACATTCATCCAAGCCATTAATAAAGATGCTGAACAGCACTGGGCCCAGGACTGAACACTGAGGCACTCCACCAGTCGCTTCTTTCCAGGATGAAGAAGAACCCTTGATGAGCACTCTTTTGGTTTGGTCGCTTAATCAATCACAGAATATATCCAGAAGCTCTAAAAGCTGCCAGTCTCTCCACTTCTGAAGAAGCCAGACTTAGACCTCTCAACCCTAGTGAACTACTGCCCTGTGTCGAATCTTCCCTTCCTTGCAAAGATGACCGAGAGAGCGGTTGCAGAACAATTACAACAGTTCCTTGACAACACAGCTGGTTTAGACCCCTTTCAGTCTGGCTTCCGGGCTGGACATGGAACGGAGATGGTGCTCGTATCCATCGTGGACCAACTCCACTGCCAACAGGATCAGGGAAGGTCGACTCTTCTGGTGTTGCTAGATCTCACAGCAGCTTTGACACAGTTGACCATGACCTTCTAATTCATCGGTTCTCGACTGTGGGAATCAGAGGTACAGCTCTCGACTGGCTGTACTCCTTCCTCCGTAACTGAGGTCAGCAGGTTGAGTGGGGAGGGCTGATATTGGAAAGGTCTCTCCTATCTTGTGGGGTGCCCCCAAGGAGCCATCCTCTCCCCCCTCTTATTCAACATCTACATGCAACGTCTCGCACAGTTGGTCCGAGACTTCGGGTAAGAGTGTTACTGATGACACTCAACTTATCCTGAAGATGGCTGGTCAACAAGACACAGAGCCGTGTAATCTCCATCAATCTCCAGGTGGCTGATAGTGAACACTGCAAAACGGAGATCCTGTGGCTGGGCTCCCCGAGTGGTGGGATCATCAATTTACCAACCCTAAATGGTGAGACCTTGCACCCTTCACCTTGAGTGAAGAGCCTGGTTGTCCAATTAGACTCTCGATTGACGATAGAAGCCCAGGTGTCCACCATGAGTAGAATGGCCTTCTTCCATCTGCGTCGTATCAGACACCTGGCCCCCTACCTCCGTAGAGATGACCTGGCCACAGTGATCCAGGCCTTGGTCACCTCGAGACTGGACTATGGCAACGCTCTTTACATCGGCTTACCAGAGCCTACCATCCGTAGACTTAAACTGGTCCAAAGTGCAGCTGCTAGACTCTTGGAGGGGGCCCTGCAAGGTGCCACATCACTCCAATTCTGCAAAAACTTCACTGGCTTCCTATCGAGTATCAAGTCATCTTTAAGCTGCTGGTCCTCACCTTCAAGGCATTACACGTCCATGGCCCATTATATCTAAAAAAATCGACTTGCTTCCTATCAACCCCAGAGACCACTTCAATCTGAAGACCAAATGCTGCCTGTAGTTCCCAGTCTCAGGCTCATACGATCTACAAAGACCAGGCGCAGGGCCTTTTCTGCTGCGGCTCCATCTCTTTGGAACACTCTTCAGCTCAAAGTCCGTACGCTCCAAGACTTATTAGCGTTTTAGAGAGCGTGCAAGACTTATCTGTTCAGGCAGGCCTTCCCACCCGGCTAATCAGTTTTACTGTTTTTACTGTTTTATTGTGTCACTCGTGTCTTATGTAAGCCGCTCCGAGCCTCCAGGGAGTGGCGGCCTATAAATTTGAAATAATAATAATAAATATGTTCATTGTAATCCTGAGTCCCCTGCGGGGTGAGAAGGATGGAATATAAATGAAGTAAATAATAAGTGAATGAATTAAGGCAGGGGTGCTCATTAGGTAGATCGCGATCTACTGGTAGATCGCGTAGGGCGTCCTGGAAGATAGCAGGCAGGGCGGGAGGAAGGCTCAGTGCCGCCCTGCAGGCTCCCCAGGTGCTGCCGGCCAGTCATCGTGGCGGCGGCCCATATGGAAGCCATTCCTTCCTCATCTCCTTTCTTCCTTTCTCCCCTCCTTCTTGCCTTGCCTTCTTTCCTTCCTGTTTCCTCCCTCCCTCCTTCCTTTCCTTCCTCTCTGCCAGGAACATTTGCTGTTGGTTGTGGGGGGTTTTGTGTGGGAAGTTTGCCCCAATTCTGTTGTTGGTGGGGTTCAAAATGCTCTTTGATTATAGGTGAACTATAAATCCCAGCAACTACAACTCCCAAATGACAAAATCAATTTTTCTTAGTGATGGTCACTCCTTGTAGGTGTCTTGTGGCTCCAACTGCGGCAGCATGGACTGAGACTTGGAGCTGCCTGTTAGTAAGCCGGTGAAGGGGCTTCCTCTTTTCTCCCTCCCTGTCCCTCCCCCTAGCTCTTTCCTTCCTTCCCTCTTTCCTTCCTTCCCTACTTTCCATCCTTTCTTCCTTCCCTTCTGTTCTTCCTTTTTTTTCCTCCCTCCCTCTTTCCTTCCTTCCATTCCTTCTTCCCCTCCTCCTTCCTTCCGTCCTTTCTTCCTTCCTTTCTCACCTCTTTCCTGCCTGCCTGCCTGCCTGGCTTTCCTCCCTCCCTCATTCCTTCCTTTCCTGCCTCTCTGCCTTGTGGTTGTGTGCTGTTGGTTGTGGGGGTTCTGTGTGGGAAGTTTGCCCCAATTCTGTTGGTGGTGGTGGGGTTCAGAATGCTCTTTGATTGTAGGTGAACTATAAATGACAAAATCATTTTTTCTTAGTGATGGTCACTCCTTGTAAGTGTCTTGTGGCCAAATTCGGCAGCCATTTGTCCAGTAGTAAGAAATCAGTTTGTGTGTGTCAACTGTAAAATAGGATGTGTGGAAGGGCCCGGGGTTATCCGAGGTCCTTTCCACATCGTGGAATAAAATCCCATGTTATCTGCTTTGAATCAGATAATATGGCAGTGTGGACTCAGAAAACCCAGTTCAAAGCAGATATTGTGTTATATGTTTCACATTTTTGTAGTGGTTGGCAGGCCCGGATCAGGCCCTTTTGCCGCCCAAGGCCAAAGGGTCTGCCTCCGCCCTGCCCCTCCCCTAGCTCTGCCCCTCCCCGCCCCCTCACCGGATTGAAGGAAGGACGGCGAGGTGAGGAGGAGAAAGAGGCACCCTCCTGCCGCGAGTCCTGCGCGCCGCCCACCCCTTTTCGGCGGGGCTGGCGCGACGCAAAGGAGGAGGGGCGGCGGCGCGGCTTCTCCCTGCCTGGCGACGCCAAGCCAGGGAGGAGGCAGAGAGGAGTCCCGCCGCCACCCCTCCTCCCTTGCGTGGCGTGATGACGCAAGGGAGGAGGGGCGGCGGTGCGGCTTCTCTCTGCCTCCCTGGCTTGGCGTCGCCAGGCAGGGAGGAGGAGGCGGAGAGAATTCGCGCCACCGCCCCTCCTCCCTTGCGTCGTCACGCCCTTTTCAGGCCGGCTTTAGGAGGGAGAGCGGATTGGCTCCGCGCCGGCGAGGAGGGGCAGAGTCAGGGGCGGAGCCGATCCTTCCTCCCTCCTAAAGCAGAGCCGAGGAAAGCAGAGCAAAGGGAGGGGGCGGCCGCGCATGCGCCCTTTTTAAAAAAAATCAATTTTTAAAAAAAATTGGGGGGAATTTTTTTTAAAAAAAATTGGGGTTCCGGATCTGCTGCCCCCCCCCCCCAAAGTGCCACCCGAGGCCATGGCCTAGGGTGGCCTTATGGGTAATCCGCCCCTGGTGGTTGGGTAGAGCATTTTGACTTGCTTGTTTTATAAGTAGCTCGCATGCTGAAAAAGTGTGAGCGCCCCTGCATTAAAGGGTCACAGCATTAGGAAGGTGTAAAAACACTGGGCTAGTCTGTTTGCAAGGGTGTCATTGGGGGACTTTGTCGGATAAGGCCTTTAAACCAGGCCTGGGCAAACTTGGGCCCTCCCTCCCTGCAGGCGTTTTGGACTCCAACTCCCACAATTCCTCGCAGCCTCAGGCCTTTTCCTTTCCCCCTCAGCCGCTTAAGCCTGAGTCTGTGAGGCATTGTGAGAGTTGGAGTCCAACTCCCACAATTCCTCGCAGCCTCAGGCCTTTTCCTTTTCCCCTCAGCCGCTTAAGCCTGAGGCTGTGAGGCATTGTGGGAGTTGGAGTCCAATTCCCACAATTCCTCGCAGCCTCAGGCCTTTTCCTTTCCCCCTCAGCCGCTTAAGCCTGAGGCTGTGAGGCATTGTGGGAGTTGGAGTCCAAAAACACCTGGAGGGAGGGCCCAAGTTTGCCCAGGCCTGGTTTAAGGCCTTCTCCGACAAAGTCGTCCCCCCAATGACACCCTTGCAAACAGACTAGCCTGGGCAAACTTGGGCGCTCCCTCCCTGCAGGCGTTTTGGACTCCAACTCCCACAATTCCTCGCAGCCTCAGGCCTTTTCCTTTTCCCCTCAGCCGCTTAAGCCTGAGGCTGTGAGGCATTAACATAAGAACATAAGAAGAGCCATGCTGAATCGGACCTCAGCCCATCTAGTCCAGCATTCTGTATCACACAGTGGCCCACCAGTTGTACACGGGGATCTCGAGCAGAAGGGAGGGCAAAACCCTGACCTGCTCCCGACCCCCCACAACCAGTACCCAGGGAAATCCTGCCTACCTCAACCAACTCCGAGGTGGCACTTGAATGTCCTTTTCAGTAACTACCGATACCCTTGGTGTCCATGAAACTGTCTAATCCTGCCTTGAAGTTGTTCAGGCTGACAGCTGTCACAACCTCCTCTGGAAGTGAGTTCCATAACCCAATGACCCTCTGGGTGAAGAAATATTTCCCTTTATTAGTCCTAACTTTCCTACCTTGGAGCTTCAGGGAGTGCCCTCTAGTCCTAGTGTTGTGTGACAGAGAAAATATTTTTTCTTTATTCGCCTTTTCTATCCCATGCATGATTTTATACACGTCGATCAAGTCACCTCTTAAACGCCATCTTTCAGGGCTGAAAAGACCAAGGCGTTGCAACCTGATTTCATAAGGGAGCTGCTCCATCCCTTGGATCATTCTTGTTGCCCTTTTCTGTACCTTTTCCAGTTCCGTTATATCCTTCTTGAGGTGCGGTGACCAGAATTGTACACAGTACTCCAGATGTGGCCTCACCATAGATTTGTAGAGAGGCAATACAACATTTGCCGACCTATATTCGATTCCCTTCCTGATCATGCCAAGCATAGAAGTTGCTTTTTCACTGCTGCTGCGCACTGGGTAGACATCTTCATTGAGCTGTCCACCAAGACCCCAAGATCCCTTTCCTGGTTTGTCTCGGAAAGCTTTGACCCCATCAGTTGATAAGTGTAGTTGGGGTTCTTTGCCCCGATGTGCATGACTTTACACTTGTTTAGGTCAATGTTTCCCAACCTTTTTTGAGCCGCGGCACACTTTTAACATTAAAAAAATCCGGGGGCACACCACCAACCAAAATGACACAAAGTGACACTCTAACACAGTAAAGAGCGGCAGGGGGTTGGTGGCCTGCTGGGATCAGCTGCTGGGAGTGCGAAGCCGGGAGGGGCGGAGCCAGGCTGCGCCATGCCCTGCCCCTACCCCCGGCTTCACCTCTCCCAGCAGCTGCTCCAGCCTTGAGGGGGCAGTGCCAAGCCAGAGGTGGCACAGCCAGCACAAGGCTGGCTTGGCACTGTCCCCTCAAGGCTGGAGCAGCTGCCGGGAGTGCCGAAGACGGGGGAGGGGGCAGAGCCAGGCCGTGCCATGCCCCGCCCCCTCCCCCAGCTTCAGCTCTCCCACAGAGGAGGAGCATTAGCGGTGGACGGGCTTCAGTGGGCGGGGCTCCTCCTCCACGTGGCTTCAGTGAGCGAGGGGCAAGAGTCATGGTGGGAGTCATGGCGGATTGGAGGCTGGCTGGGGAAACGGCCGAAGGAGGTGGCGCCCCGATCCCTTCTTTTTCTTCGCCATTGCCCGGCCCTTCCTCCTCCCCCAAGCAGCAGGAGTTTGGCAGGAGGGGGGGAGGAAGCGGGGCAGAGAGCTTTTCTCGCGGCACAGCAGGTCCGTCACGGCACACTAGTGTGCCACGGCACACTGGTTGAGAAAGACTGGTTTAGGTTAAAATGCATTTGCCACTTCGTTGCCCATTCACCCAATTTCGAGAGATCTTTCTGGAGCTCTTTACAGTCAGTTTCATTTTTAACTACCCTGAACAGTTTAGTGTCGTCTGCAAACTTTGCAGGCATTGTGGGAGTTGGAGTCCAAAACGCCTGGAGGGAGGGAGAGCCCAAGTATGCCCAGGCCTGCCTTAAACTGAAACCAAGGCAGGCTACACCCACAGCTTTCCCGGCACCGACCAGGCCTAGGGCTCTGTCGAGAAAGGGGGCAAGGTGGTGAGGCTGACGTGGCTGTGGGGGCTCTCCCTGCCTCCCTCGGGGTCTCTCCCTCTGGCTGCCCGGCCCCCTGCTCCCCTTACCCGAGGCGTCGCTTCTCCTCCCTGCCCATGGCCTTCCCGGCGGGTGCCGCCGCCAGCACCGAAGAGGCGGAGAGGAGGCCCAAAGCCAGCAGCCTCCAGCCGGGGCAGCGGGGGCGGCCTGCTGCCGGGGCGTCGCCGCTCCTTCCCTGGGCCCCGGGCGCTGCTCCGGTCATGGCAGCAGCTGCCCCTGCTAGGCCCCGCGCGCTCCCATCCCCTCCGGAGCTGACGCGCCTCCGCCGCCGCCGCCGTGAGAAGGGACCGGCCCTTCGCTCTTCCTTCCCTCCTCCCTCCCTCCGGTGTAGTAGCCAAGGAAACGGGCTGCTTCCGGTTTCTTTTCCGGTCACGTGGCGCCCAGGCCGGCGGGGAGCCAATGGGGACGGGGGAGCCGCGTCACCTGACTGCGCTTGGCACGCTCCCTGAGGCAGGGAGACGTGGAAGCACAGGCGAACCGCGCCAGCCGTGACGTGGCGCTCCGCGTAGAAGTAGCAAGATGATAGAGCACCCCACTCTCTGACGTATAGAACTTCCGGGTGCGCATGAGGCTATTTTTTTTTTGGTTTTTATTTTGATAGCCTCCAAGGCCCTTTCAAGCAGCCATACAGCCCAGGATGTTTGTTTGTTTGTTTGTTTACTGTCTTTGCATCCCGCCTTTCCCAGCCCGTAGCCGACTCAAGGCGGCGGTTAACAGGGCAAGATCCAAGGCTTACAATGCCATAAATACAATTAAAACATAACATATGATAAAAACTAAACAAGTCAATCTATCTATCTATCTATGTATATAATAAAAGTCAGTGTTTGCAGGCGGTGGTGCGGAGGGAGGAATATCTGCCAGCGTTTCGATTGGTTGCCACTGTGGGATTATTTGCATAAAGGACACTGATTGGCCAGCTTCAGAACTCCAACATTCTACGACCACAGACAGAGGGGATTGGTTGCCACTGAAATGGTATTTGCATAAAGGACTCTGATTGGCCATCTACATTCCAACATTCTAAGAGGTGACGCAGAGGGAAAAGTAAAGGCCTCAGGCAGTCAGTCACTGCGCCCCCCGGCAATAACGGATCAGGAACAAACTTGGCACACGGGCCCAATGGCCACTTCACAACCTACTGTGGTTTAGGGCAGGATGGGCCACAAACGATGGGATTTGCAGTACCTTCACCTCATTCACTTCTCAAACAACACTGTAGCCCCTATACACCACAGAACTGGCCCAAAATTGACAGCAAGGCTTCCTTAACTTGATTTTTCTGACTACGCCTCAGGTCATGGGATATTGTTTATGGCCTGAATTGACAGCAAGGCTTCCTCAACTTGATTTTTCTGACTACGCCTCATGGGATATTGTTTATGGCCTGAATTGACAGCAAGGCTTCCTTAACTTGATTTTCCTGACTACGCCTCAGGTCATGGGATATTGTTTATGGCCTGAATTGACAGCAAGGCTTCCTTAACTTGATTTTCCTGACTACGCCTCATGGGATATTGTTTATGGCCTGAATTGACAGCAAGGCTTCCTTAACTTGATTTTTCTGACTACGCCTCATGGGATATTGTTTATGGCCTGAATTGACAGCAAGGCTTCCTCAACTTGATTTTCCTGACTACGCCTCATGGGATATTGTTTATGGCCTGAATTGACAGCAAGGCTTCCTCAACTTGATTTTCCTGACTACGCCTCATGGGATATTGTTTATGGCCTGAATTGACAGCAAGGCTTCCTTAACTTGATTTTTCTGACTACGCCTCAGGTCATGGGATATTGTTTATGGCCTGAATTGACAGCAAGGCTTCCTTAACTTGATTTTCCTGACTACGCCTCAGGTCATGGGATATTGTTTATGGCCTGAATTGACAGCAAGGCTTCCTTAACTTGATTTTCCTGACTACGCCTCAGGTCATGGGATATTGTTTATGGCCTGAATTGACAGCAAGGCTTCCTTAACTTGATTTTTCTGACTACGCCTCAGGTCATGGGATATTGTTTATGGCCTGAATTGACAGCAAGGCTTCCTCAACTTGATTTTCCCGACTACGCCTCAGGTCATGGGATATTGTTTATGGCCTGAATTGACAGCAAGGCTTCCTTAACTTGATTTTTCTGACTAGGCCTCAGGTCATGGGATACTGTTTAGGGCCTGAATTGACAGCAAGGCTTCCTTAACTTGATTTTCCTGACTAGGCCCCCAACAATGACAGAACAAGACCAAACTTGCCACACAGATATCCCAAGATGCACTCTACATCCTGGTGCAGTTTGAGGGAAGATGGACCATGGATGATGGGACTTGCAGTACCTTCACTCCCTGAAAACAACACAACCCTCATCTAACGACCAATACAGACCAAAATTAGCACACAGAGCCCCCTTGACCCACTCTACACCCTGGTGCTGTTTCAAGGAGGATGGACCACCGATGATGGGACTTGAAGTACCTTCACTCACCTTCCGAGACCGCTGCAACCCTCATCCAATGAATGATCAAGATCAAACGTGACACACAGAGCCCCCATGACCCACACTATCTTCTACTGCAGTTTGGAGGAGGGTGGACCATGGATGATGGGACTTGAAGTACCAAAGACCAACCTTGGTACACAATGCCTTTCTCAACCCGCGCACCGCCGGGTCCCTAAGCTAGTAATATATAAATTCATAGTGCCTCATTGTTCAAGACGTCGCCCAGTCTCATTGTCACTCCATTTTTCTATGATAGTTACTCTGCGTTTATTCATCTATTTATTTGTTTATTATGTGGATGTATACCCCGCCACTCCCCGAGGGCTCGGAGCGGTTTACAAAGTATGAATGGAAACAACAATAAAACTATCAAACCAAAATTTAAAACCAATTTCATACCGCAAATGCTGCACGGAATAGCTGCGTTTTGCATGCCCTCCAAAAAGTTTGCAAGTCCCGCGAAGCCCGGACTTCTGAAGGAAGTGTGTTCCACAATGAGGAAGCTACAACCGAAAAGGCTCTGCACCTAGTAGCTGTTAAGCAGATGGTCTTAAAATTGGGAATTTCTAACAGATTTTGTTCTTCAGAGGCAAGTGATCTCTGGGGTTGGTAGGGGGTGAGGTGGCCCCTCAAATCCACTTGCCCCAGACCATACAAGGCCTTGAAGGTAAGTACCAACACTTTGAAGGTAGCCAGTGCAGCTGCTGGAGAATTGGGGTGACATGACATCTCACCGGCTCCCCAGCGAGGAGTCGTGCCGCAGCATTCTGCACCAGCTTAAGCTTCCAAATCACCACCAAAGGTAGGCCAATGTAGAGGGCGTTACAGTAGTCTAGTCTTGAGATGATCATGGCTTGGATCACCATGGCCAGGTCATTCCTAGACAAGTAGGGAGCCAGTCGCCTAGCCTGTCTCAGGTGGAAAAATGCGATTCTGCTCACAGCGGAGACCTGAGCCTCCATTGTGAGCAGATGGTCCAATTTGGAGTCCTAGGCTCTTTACCAATGATGATGGGCATAATGCCTTGCCATCCAGGGTTGGCAACTGGATATCCCCACTCAGAAGAGGCACTGCCTGTGCCCATAGAGCGCCCATAGAGCCCTAGTTGCTTCCGCGCCAGCCGCTCCCCGGGACATTCCAAAAAGAATTGTTGAGGCGGACGGGAGCCTCCATCCAACACCCAGCCACCGACAAAGGCAGCCCGCAGCCCTGTCCTGAGGAGGAAGAGGAGGAGGTGCTGCTTTTGCCACTGACAAGGCGCCAGACTTCCTTCTGCTTCTCCTTTACAGCGCTGACTGACTGACTGGAGCCGCGAGCTAGCGGACTGGCTTTGCCACACATGTACGCTGACAATTTGCGCTCTCTCGCGGCTTGCCTAGAGCGTTCCTCCAACCCCCATTTGGTGATTGATTGTTTGATCTTCCTGTGAGCCTGGTGCAATCATCAAAAGAGCCACATCTGGCTCGCGAGCCATAGGTTCCCGACCCCTGCTCTAGAGCAGTGTTTCCCAACCAGTGTGCCGTGAGCGATCACCATGTTCCGTGGGAAATTGGAACCTTGAATACCCTTCCCCCCAGCAGCTCTTTCTCCCTCTTTCCCTCCCCAAAGATCCTCCCCGAGGCAAAGGAAGGGCTCAGCCGAATGCCTGGGCTATGCCCGCCTTGAGGAAGCCTTCAAGAGCCTTGACTCATCATGGCTCCAGCTCCCGCTCAGGGCTGCTTCAGCCTCCCGATGCTCCCAGGTTCGCTCACTGCCCAATTCACCAATGTGGAGCTTCCAGCTTTGGCTGTTCTCGCGAGAAATCCAAGCCAACGCAAAAACGCCAACTCAATCACTTCCGCCCAGTGCTCTGCTTTTGAGGAGGGAGGCAGCGAAAGAGGCCACATAGATCTATGAAACATATAGACTACCCATTCACAAGTTTCCAAGAAACAAATTGAGCCTCTCCGCGTGGAAATGTTTTTGTTTTTTACTATTTTACTAAAAAAATTTAGAGTTGCCCCCCCCCCCAGGAACTGTTTATAACAGCTTCATGACATCCATAGTTAACTGGAAGCAAGTTTCACACAGGGTGAAATTTCACAAGGGTCTGGAGAACAAGCCCTATGAGGAGCGGCTTGAAGAGCTGTGCATGTTTAGCCTGAAGAAGAGAAGGCTGAGAGAAGACATGATAGCCATGTATAAGTATGTGAGAGGAAGTCATGTTGTGTTCATCGAAACAGGCCCAGGTTTCACACTGAGTGTATAAATAAAGTAGAATTGTTGATTTTGCAGAAGAAATGCCAGGAGAAAGTGCTACATAGCATAGGCATAGAATAACGGAGTCATCTTGCCAGCAGCAAGCACGAGAATTAGCCACTGTGATTGGTCTAAAAAGATACAGCTACCATTGGTTAGAAAAAGCCCAGCTATGATTAGTTCAAAGAACACCATGTGCTTTAGATAGCGGCAGCCTTGATTGGCTTAGAGAAGTGCCATGTGTGTTTGTTTACAAGTTAGTGATTGGCTTAGGAAACGTCACATAGGCCAGCTAATGAATTTCCCATTTTGGCAAGCTCCTGATGGGAACGCTGTAAAATGTATCGCTTTCAGGACAGCCTGTGTATGCAGAATGGCACAGACAATTGAATGAGAATTAGAACTGCGCAATGTTTGTCAGCCAGTAAAAAAGAGGTGACACAATGTTTTAATTGATTGGTTAATGTCAGATCAGCCTACAGATGTCAAGCCAGTAGAAATGCATGAGGGAGGTGGGACTAAGAATGGCCTCCATTGCTGTATAAAATCTGTTGACCGGAAGAATGAGTGTGCTGTTCTTGCAACCTGTCTTGCTATAGAACAGACCCCTCAGCTGTTGTACTAAATAAACTGATTTCCTGGATCGCAGCCAAGTTGTCGCGTCGTCTTCGCCCATGCGCTCGCATGTAAACGCAGCCTGGCTTATAAGGTATTGCCTGGGAGTTTTGGGGCTCCAGATTCTGCTACATAAATACATTAAAAACATATTAACTATATGTATTACTGTGTTAAGAGTGTCATTTCGTGTCATTTTGGTTGGTGGTGTGCCCCAGGATTTTGTAAATGTAAAAAATGTGCCGCGGCTCAAAAAAGGTTGTAAAACACTGCCCAAGGGCCGGAAGAAGTGTCACTGATCACCTGGGGGCCGTAGGTGATCAGTGAGCGGGGCGGGCCACTCGCGGGGCGGGGCCACTCGCGGGGCGAGGCCACTCGCGGGGCGAGGCCACTCGCGGGGGCGAGGCCACTCGCTACGTAGCCCCACCTCTTTCCCCCGCCCGTGCCCTTGCCCGGATCGGGCGCCCGGCACGCGCGGGAAAGAGGATCGATGAAGGAGGAGGCTGTCAGCTGATTGCCTCCTCCTTCATCGATCCTCTTTCCTCCCACCCGCGCCCTTGCCCCGATCCCGGGCGCCGGCGCGCGGGGGAAAAGAGGATCGATGAAGGAGGAGGCTGTCAGCTGATTGCCTCCTCCTTCGTCGATCCTCTTTCCTCCCGCCCGCGCCCTTGCCCCGATCCCGGGCGCCGGCGCACGCGGGGGGAAAGAGGATTGATGAAGGAGGAGGCTGTCAGCTGACAGCCTCCTGCTTCATCGATCCTCTTTCCTCCCGCCCACGCCTGCCCGATCCCGGGCGCCGGCGCTCGGGGAAGAGGATCGATGAAGGAGGAGGCTGTCAGCTGATTGCCTCCTCCTTCATCGATCCTCTTCCGCCCGCCAGCCCCTTGCCCCGATCCCGGGCGCGGCGCTCGGGGAAAGGATCGATGAAGGAGGCTGTCAGCTGACAGCCTCCTCCTTAAATCAATCCTCTTTCCTCCCGCCCGTGCCCTTGCCCCGATCCGGGGTGCCGGCGCGCGCGGGGGAAAGAGGATCAACGAAGGAGGAGGCAATCAGCTGACAGCCTCCTCCTTCGCCCCTCCTCCTCCCCCGCGGACGCGCCACGGCTCCAATCGCGAGCCGCGGTGCGAGAGGAAGGAGGGGCGGCGGAGGAGGAGGGCCAGCTCTCTTCCTCCTCCTGTATCGCCGCCTTCTCCCTCTCTCGGCGCCGCCAATGCAATGCAGTTTGCAGCGGCGCCGCCGAGAGGGAGATGGGGGTGGTACAAGGAGGGAGGAAGAGAGCTGGCCCGTCCTCCCTACACCGCCCCCTTCTCCCTCTCTCGGCGGCACCGATGCAAACTGCATCGCATCGGCGGCGCGGAGAGAGGGACGGAGGGGCGGTGCAGAAGAGGAGGTGCTGGCTCACTTCCTCCTCCCTGACCCGCCTCCCCCCTCCCCCCCGGCCACCATTTTTTTTAAAAAAAAATTTAAAATGGCGGCCGGGGGCATAGCGGGGGCCGTGTCCAACAGGCTGGGGGCCCGTGTACGGCCCCTGGGCCGCCAGTTGGACAGCCCTGCTCTAGAGCACAGAGGTAGAAAGTCACCAGCAGTTTTTCATTCAGTTGTCAGTGCCTTAGAAGTCTTAGGTAATACAGTCTCCCTTGGGCCCTCTTCACCAAAGCAGCCATATGGGTAACCCAGGTCACATCTTCCATAACAGTTTCACCCAGGAACTTAAAAGTAGTCAATATCAAAGTTCTCGGGTTTTGTGCAAATCTGCAACTCCACTGGCCGATCTCCAGCTTTGTTGCTGCAACTTGCAAAGCCTCTCCAATGGATGTTTTCTTATTTCACTTTGTCCTTCCCTCTCAGCCGTTGTGGTACTGGGTCCCAACCTCTGCTCTACTCTGTTTCCGACCTACATGCAGCTAGATTCTATTAAATGTTCCTTTCCCCCTAAGTAAGTGAGAAGGAACAATTCCCTTATTTCAATGTGATCTGGAAACAGCTACAATAGCTCATGTTTGTGTCATAAAATCCAGACAGGAACATCTATGTGTATGTGTTTGAATAATATTGTTGTAAGCAACCCTGGGTGATACTTAATGCATAACACATGATGACATTCCCAGTGGGTGTCCTTATGTCTCGGGTTTTGGCCTAGAAATCTCAGGGCATGGGGCAATCTTGAAGTTGAAGCCCGACTTGTAATATGCTCTGTCCAGAGCACCACAATGTTTGTCTATGACTGTCTTTTGGCAGCAGATTTGTGACCGATTTACAAACCTACTGGTTTTAATGACATTCCAGTATTTTGCTGACAAGGGAAACCGGCTGTTTTGTCCATTAATCATAAAATCTTGAAAATATGCTCCATATAAGAGGGGGAGGGATAAGTACAGGATGTATTGAACATGTAAACAAGAGGCTGACTTGTTTATGGAAGCAAGGACAGTTTCACAGAACAGTGGATGAAAATGCCTAAATTTGCAAATAAACATGTTTTCATCCATATTGAACTTGTTTCCATTTGGGAGACCGAAGGGAAGCAAATACGGGCAGCTTCTAATGCAGGGGTGGGCAATTATTTTTTCCAAGGGGCCACACGAGAGCCAAAAAAAATATTATGGAGGGCCGCACCTAAAGGCGGAACTACATGCTAATCTACATGGGGTTTGGGGTTTTACGCTGTTGATGTGGCATCGAATTGTGCCTGCTGTAAGCCGCTCTGAGTCCCCCCTCGGGGGTTGAGAAGAGCGGGGTAAAATCCTGAAATAATAATAATAATAAAATAATAATAATTTATTTACATAAGAACATAAGAAGAGCCATGCTGAATCGGGCCTCAGCCCATCTAGTCCAGCATTCTGTGTCACACAGTGGCCCACCAGTTGTACACAGGGATCTCTAGCAGAAAGGAGGGCAAAACCCTCACCTGCTCCCGACCCCCGCAACCAGTACCCGGGAAAATCCTGCCTGCCTCCATCAACAAAGAGGTGGCACTTGGATGTCCATTTCAGTAACTACTGATTCCTTGGTATCCATGAATCTGTCTAATCCTGTCTTGAAGCTGTCCAGGCTGACAGCTGTCACAACCTCCTCTGGAAGTGAGTTCCATAACCCAATGACCCTCTGGGTGAAGAAATATTTCCCTTTATTAGTCCTAACTTTCCTACCTGGGAGCTGTATTCACCTTTCTATCCATGCATGATTTTATACACTTCGATCAAGTCACCTCTTAAACGCCGTCTTTCAAGGCTGAAAAGACCAAGGCGTTGCAACCTGGTTTCATAAGGGAGCTGCTCCATCCCTTGGATCATTTTGTTGCCCTTCTTTGTACCTTTTCCAGTTCCGTAATATCCTTCTTGAGGTGCGGTGACCAGAATTGTACACAGTACTCCAGATGTGGCCTCACCATAGATTTGTAGAGAGGCAATACAACATTTGCTGACCTATTTTCGATTCCCTTTCTGATCATGCCTAGCATAGAATTTGCTTTTTTCACTGCTGCTGCGCACTGGGTTGACATCTTCATTGAGCTGTCCACCAAAACCCCAAGATCCCTTTCCTGGCTTGTCTCGGAAAGCTTTGACCCCATCAATTGGTAGGTGTAGTTGGGGTTCTTTGCCCCGATGTGCATGACTTTACACTTGTTTAGGTTAAAATGCATTTGCCACTTTGTTGCCCATTCACTCAATTTTGAGAGATCTTTCTGGAGCTCTTTACAATCAGTTTCATTTTTAACTACCTGAACAATTTAGTGTCATCTGCAAACTTTGCTACCTCAGAATTTACTCCTACATCCAGGTCATTAATGAATAAATTAAAAAGTAACGGACCCAAAACTGAACCTTGGGGTACGCCACTTCTCACCTCTTTCCACCCAGAGAAATGTCCGATTATTACCACCCTTTGTTTCCTACAGTTTAGCCAGGTTCCAATCCAGGACAAGACCTGTCCCCTGATTCCATGGCTGAAGAGCTTATTTAGGAGCCTTTGGTGAGGGACTTTGTCAAAAGCCTTTTGAAAGTCAAGGTAAACAATATCGACTGGGTCGCCTTTATCTATGTGTTTATTTACACCCTCAAAGAATTCTAACAAGTTAGTAAGACATGATTTGCCTTTGCAGAAACCATGTTGATTTTCCTTCAGCAATGCCTGTTCTTCTATGTGCTTAGTAATTTTTTCTTTAATAATGGTTTCCATCACTTTCCCTGGAACTGAGGTTAAACTAACTGGCCTATAATTTCCTGGATCACCCCTGGATCCTTTCTTGAAGATCGGAGTTACATTTGCCTCCCTCCAGTCCTCGGGTACAGTGCCTGATCTTAGAGAAAGGTTATATATTTTGGCTAGAATTTCAGCAATTTCACACTTGAGTTCCTTAAGAACTCTTGGGTGGATGCCATCTGGCCCTGGTGATTTGTTGACATTTAGTTTAGTAAGGCATGTGAGAACATCTTCCTTGTTTATCTCTATCTGGTTTAATTCATTTAATTCCCTCCCTGAAAAAACTGACTCGGCTGCAGGCATATGTTGTCTGTCCTCCTGTGTGAAAACGGAGGCAAAGAAGTCATTTAGCCGCTCGGCAATCTCCTTGTCTTCACTTATTGTCCCTTTCTTACCATTTTCGTCAAGTGGCCCAACTGCTTTTCTAGTTGGGTTTCTGCTTCTGATGTACTTAAAGAAGTTTTTGCTATTTTTTTTCTTAATATTCTTAGCTATATGTGCCTCAAAATCTCTCTCTTGGCTTTCCTGACGGTTGCTTTGCATTTAGTTTATTCACTTACTATATTTACTATATATTACACATCATTAACATATTAATATATCAAGAAATATTCATATATATTAGTATTAATATCATAATTAATATATTATAGTATATATATAGACATTATAATATATTGAAATTATAATATAACATATTACATTATTTATTATTTTATTATATTATTATTATAAAATTATTATACAATAATAGCGGCGCTTGCTCCCTCTCTGGCCTCCTCCTCCTCTTCTCCCCCCTCCCTCCCTCTCCGTCGGTCGCTCTGTTTGTCTGCCTGCCTGCCTCGCCCTCTCCCCTCGCCTGCTCGCCTCGCCCGCTCGCCCCACCCGCGCGCCCACATGCCCTCTTGCCGGCTCCGGCTCTCCCAGCGCCTGGCCTTGCTGTTGCTGGCGGTGGGAGAGCCAGAATGGGCGAGAGGGCGAGCGGGCTGCTGAGAGGCGAGCAAAGGCGAGCAGAGGGGAGGAGGGTGCATGGTGTGTGTGTGCTGTGAGTGACGCGGGATGGCGAGCACTCCAAAGCCACCGCTCCTCCGCCTGTCTGCCAACACAGACCTCACAGAGCCCGCGATCGGATGGCGGCAGCGGCACCCCTTCCTCTTGGCCACGCCCCCATGGTCTACCCTCCTTCAAACAGCACCAGGATGTAGAGTGGGTCATGAGGGCTCTGTGTGCCAAGTTTGGTCTTGATCAGTCATTGGATTAGGTTTGCAGCAGTCTTGGAAAGTGAGTGAAGGTACCTCAAGTCCCATCATCCATGGTCTGCCCTCCTCCAAACTGCAGTAGGATGTAGAATGGGTCATGGGAGCTCTGTGTGGCAAGTTTGGTCTTTATTGGTCTTTGTTGGGGGCCACAGAGGTCTGTGGGAACTGAAGGGTGTGAAAGTACTACAAATCTCATAATCCGTGGTCTGTCTTCCCCCACAAACCTCACCAGGACAGAAAGGGGGCCATAGCAGTTATGTGTGCCAAGTTTAGTCTTGATCAGTCATTGGATGACGGTTGCAGTGGTCTCGGGAAGCGAGTGGAGGTACTTCAAGACCCATCACCCATGGTTCGTCCTATTCGAAACTGCGAATGGGTCTTGGAGGTTCTGTATGCCAAGTTTGGTCTTGTTCTGTCATTGCTGGGGGCCGCAAAGTGTTTTGGCCTTACTCTCCCACCATGCCTGACTGCCTCAGGCCTTTTCCTTATCCCCCTCTGCCACTTTAGAGTGTCGGAATGTTGGTGGTGTTGGCCAATCAGAGGCGTTATACAAATAATCCCACAGTGGCAACCAATCAGAAAGCAGGCACATATCCACAAACACACATACATACATTCTCTTTTATTATATACATAGATTCCAAAACTCAATGATTCTATGAAAACATTTAACCTACTGATGCCTCAATTTATGTAATTTTATTGGTATCTATTTTTATTCTGAAATTTACCAGTAGCTGCTGCATTTCCCGCCCTTAGCTGTAGCACAGCAGTTCTCGTTTGTGCCTGGAGAGCAGGGGCTAGGACCCGGGGTCCCATTAGCATTAGGCCCTGCAGCTGCAGAACCAGATTCAGAGGATGAGTTGGAAGATTGGGGAGAAGGACAGTTTCCCATCAGTGGGCCTCCTTCGCCCACAGAGAGTTTGGCATGGGAAGAATTGTTGTTTGGCCCTGACGTAGACTCAGATAACCAGGTGCAAATGGAAAGCAGTGATTGTGGAAGTTATGAGCATCCGGGTGGGAAAGGCTCTCAGGAGCTTCTGAGTGAAAACATGGAAGCAAGCGGCTGGGAAGATTCTAGGGAGGGAAGCTCTCATGGAGATAGTGACCCAGATGGTGAGAGGCAAGGCCGAACCTTTGATAGGAGAAGTAGCATTGAGTCCCGCAGAAGGGGATGGTACCGCAGCCTAGACAGGCCGAGGTCCGTCAGCAGAGATTGGAGACGACGAAGCCTAGAGCGTCGGGGACCTCGGCCGAAGGATTAAGTATAGGATTCGTGGGAACGAATCTCCAGTGCTTCGGCCACGTCTCTTTTGGACAGACGTGAAGCGAAGTGGGTCCACGGAGCTAAGTTGGCTAGTGGCCTTCAAGTCTTGCCTTGTATTGTTCCTGTCTTGTTTTCCTGATCCCGCATTGCCTTGCGGAGCCTTGCTAAAGCCCTGCTCAAGTCTTTGGATTATTTTGCCAAGCTGTTTTGGACATTGATTGCTTCAAGCCTTTTGGATTGCTTTATTATTCTATGGACAATTTACTCTTTGGACTGTTTTTATATTCAATAAAGTAGTTAGCCTTCAGTCCGTCTCTGTGTGTGTGATTAAGGGGCCGGTCAAGTCCGTGCATCGTGACAGTAGCTTATACTTGAGTCAATATGTTTTCCCTGATTTTTTTGTGGTAAAATCAGGTGCCTTGGCTTATATTTGGGTCGTCTTATACTCGGGTATATACAATAATATTTTCCTTGTTTCACACTTAAATTCTTTTTGGAATACTGAAATGGCAGTTTCTCAAACTTGACGGCTACAACAAACAGGTAAATTGTTCAGTTGGCAAGCTTCCGCTAAGTCTCCAAAGAAAATGAGTCCTGGGTAATTTGTAGTTCTCACCATTGTAGTGATGCCAAAATGAAACACGACCCCAAATTTTAAAGTATATTGATTTATTTCTTTGGAAAGAGATTACAAGTAACATCAAGTAAAATGAAGACAGGCACGACATTTGCTTTCAGAAGATGATCACAATCCTTCTCGCAGGAGAATTCGTAGTAGCTGGCCCTTTAAGGAGAGAGTCAGCCCCGGAGCAGGCCCTGGAGTGGCGTTCAGCCGCCTGCTGGCCTGCCTCTCCTTGCAGATCTCTCTCTCTTTAGATCAATGTGACAAAAGACCAAGTGAGAATGGCTTTCTTACATTTCAAAACACTGCAGAATAATTAAAAATGTCATCAGCGATGGCTTTGTGTCTGCCATGTCAAAGAAAACGATACGTCTAGTTAGTTATATGCCACTAGAACATACATATCAACTCTAGTCCCAACTTGCAATAGGAAATGCAGTGTTTTGAAGACATACCCACTATTGGATCTGAAAGTAATAACCAAATATAAACTGTTTTAAAGCAAATGATAACTTAAATGCACTTTATTACCGTCACCGGAATGAACAGCGGGACCGCCTAACTCAGGGCTGTCCAACAGGCGGCCCTGGGGCCGTACACGGCCCCCGAGCCCCTTCCCTACAGCCCCCTAACTTGTTTTAATAAAATACAAATAAAAATAAAAAATAAAATTAAAAAATTAAAAAAATACTTACTTCCGGGTTTAGGCAAGCATCGCGAGACTACGCCAGCCACAGACGGGATTTCGAGGGAGGTCGAAATCCCGTCTGTGGCTGCGTAGTCTCGCAATAGCTGCCGAAAATCTCGGTCCCGCGGGATTTGCGGCTGGCCTGGGCGCGCGCCTCCTCCTCCCTCGCGGCTGCTTCCAGGCCAGCCCCCATTCCCTCAGAGAGAGGGAGGAGGGGAGTGAGGCAGGGAAAGCCCCTCCTGGCTCCGTCCTCTTCCTGTGGAGGGCCCTCACTTCCCGCCCCGCGGATGGGAGAGCCGCCGCGCCCAGCCTGAGCTTGGCCTCAGCTCCAGCGGGGCTCTTCGGGGACGGCGGCAGCGTTGGCGCTTCGGCCCTGTGGCGGGGCTCCCACAGTATGGGTAAGGAAGGGCCTGGCTCAAAATCAATCAATCTAAAAACAGTGGGACGTTGGGTGAGGGGGGGGGTCCCTCAGCGGCGGTTTTCTTGGCGATGCTTCCTTCCCCTCCTCCGCACCGTGGTGTGCTGCCTTCCCCCGCGTGCAGGGCGCAACATGGCTTCCTTTGCGCCTGCCCCCGCGGCTTGTTTTCCCTTCAGGGAGGGAGGGAGCTCTTTGGGCCTCCTCCACCCTCCTCTGGGAAAGAAGGCCCCATCAAGCCCTGCGACGGCATTTAGGTGTTTGGGTTTTTTTTGGTGTGTCCCAATTTGAGTGTGGACTCAAATAACTCAAAGGTATTAGGAAACATTCCCCCAAATCCACCAGTGTTCCCATTTGGGTATATTGAGTATTCATGCCAAGTTTGGTCCAGATCCATCATTATTTGAGTCCACAGTGCTCTCTGGATGGAGGTGAACTACAACTCCACAACTCAAGGTCTATTGTAAGTAAATTGGAGCCGAGGAGGGGGCGAAGCTGGGGAGGGGGCGGAGCCGGGGGCGGAGCCAGACCCTTCGGCCCCCCAGGTGATCAGTGACCGGAATTCCGGCCCTTGGGCCCGTAGAAGTTGGACAGCCCTGGTCTAACTGTATCTGAATGCATCAAGTCAACTGAAGAAAGATTATTCGGACATAACGAAACTGAAGTCCACTGTTAAGGCAGTGATGGTTTAACACTGTAAGTGTGGCACAAGTCAAGACCTAAGGATAAGAAGATCCCATAAATCAGTGTTTCCCAACCAGTGTGCCGGGGCACACTAGTGTGCCGTGAGCAATCATCAGGTGTGCCGTGGGAAATTGAAACCTCCAGGAAGGGCGGGGGGGGGGGGAGAGTCTAGTGTGTTGAAGTATAAAAACCCTAAGAAACCTACCTCGATAAAGGCACAAAATTACAACAACAAAAACCCTCCCCACCCGTTGTCTACTTGGTCTCTCCCTCTCCATGCATTGGGAAGGCCCACCTCCCTTTTCCCAAGTAGAGACCTCCTCTTGCCTCCTGGGGGTTCTGTGTGGGAAGTTTGGCCCAGTTCTATCATTGGTGGGGTTCAGAATGCTCTTTGATTGCAGGGTAACTATAAATCCCAGCAACTACAACTCCCAAATATCAAGGTCTATTTCCCCTGAACTCCATCTGCATTCATGTTTGGGCATATTGAGTATTCATGCCAAGTTTGGTCCTGATCCAACATTGTTTGAGTCCACAGTGCTCTCTGGATATAGGTGAACTACAACTCCAGAACTCAAGGTCAATGCCCACCAAACTCTTATAGCATTTTCTCTTGGTTATGGGAGTTCTGTCTCTGCCATTCCTGCCAGGATATCTATGTTGAGTTCATTGAAACAGGCCCAGGTTTCACACTGAGTGTATAAATACATTTTAAAAACATATTAACTATATGTATTACTGTGTTAGAGTGTCATTTTGTGTCATTTTGGTTGGTGGTGTGCCCCAGGATTTTGCAAATGCAAAAAGTGTGCCGCGGCTCAAAAAAGGTTGGGAAACACTGCCATAAATGTAAAAGCAGTTCAGTCTATGAGAAGTAAAAAGGCTTCGTTTCGGTTGTATCTTTGCTGGGACTTTAGTTTTATTGGAGCAATTGCATAATATTTGTTAATTACGGTTTATCAGTTTCACTATTTTGTACCTCAATGTAGTAAGTGTACCAACTTAAATATTCCTAGGATTGTATCCACAAATGGTCATCTGCAGGGCCGTAGCCAGGATTTTGATTCGGGGCTGAGTTTGGTTCGGGGGGCTGAGACTGGGTGGAAGAGGGTCTACCCTAGCAAACCTTTTGTATTGTTATCCCAATAACCCCATTAATGTGGGATATAATGAGCATGGTGATCAGATCATGATATGAATAAACATAACAGTTTAAATACGGTACCCGTACGGCCTTGTCGCGGACCCCCCTGAGAATTTCGGGGGGCTGAAGCCCCCTTAGCCCCCCCCCTGGCTACATGCCTGGTCATCTGTAAGTGGAACGAATAGCGTGGGTTAAATGGGATGCCCTTCCCTGCTGCACTTTCCAATATGCTCTGAAAGAACTGGAGCGTTCCTTCAAAAGAAGCATAGAACTGGAAGAGACCACACGGGAAATCCAGTCCACCCCTTCCATGCAGGAAAAGCTCAACCAAAGCACCCCTGACAGATGGCCATCTAGCCGCTGTTTTAAAGGCTCCAAAGGAGGCATTTCTACCACATCATAAGTGATGGAGGACATAGGGAGTACAGGAAAAGGTTGTCTTGACAAGATCTCCTCAAAGGGACTTGCTGTGATATGCCTCAGAGGCCGAGAAAGTGTGACTTACCCAGTGTTACCCAATGGGTTTCAGTGGCTGAGCAGAGATTTGATGCTCCATCAAGCAAGGGCTAGATGTAATCCTTATCAGTTCTCCTCCAAAATATGTGTGACTTCAGGAAAGGTGAATAGTAGAATCTCTGGGATAGTCCTGTGCCCCTCTCCCCAGGGCCAGCCCTAGGTAATTTTAAATGGTAAGCAAACAGTATTTTGCCCCCCCAACCAATCACTATATATATATATATATGGGGATTGGGTGCATAGACAAATTTGGGCCCTCCAGGTATTTTGGACGTCCTCCTGGCTGTTTGGAATTGTGGGAGTTGAAGTCCAAAACACATGGAGGGCTGAAGTTGGCCCATGCCATATATATATATATATATATATATATATATATATATATATATATATTCCTTCCCACCATTTTCCCTGCTCTATTCCTATTCTCTTTGAGTGTGTGTGTGTGTGTGTGTGTGTGTCTATATCTATATCTATTCCCCTTCCTTCCTTCTCAGCCCTATACCCCAGAATATCAAGGCAATTAATCCCACATTATCTGAGTGTGGACTCAGATGTTCAAAGCAGATACTGTGGGATATAGAGCTGTGTTGAAGGGCTTTCATCCTTTTCCCTCCCCTCTTCCTATTCTTTGTGTGGGTCTGTACATTCCCCATCCTTCCTTCCTCCTGACCCTTTTCCTTGCCCCCTTCCTATTCTCTTTCCCCTTCTTACCTTCCCCTTCCTCCCTTCTCACCCTTTTCCCTCCCCTCTTCCTATTCTCTTTTTGTGTGTATGTATATGTGTGTATCAGGTCTAGGCTAATTTCGGGAGCAAGGGCCCGGGGGTTGGGCTAGGTGCCCTCTGGCTGGTTGCTCAGTCCTGCTACCGGCCCCCAGGTAAGAGTGCCCACGTGGCCTCCTCCCTCGCTCCACGTGCACTGGCGGCAGCAGCGACAACAGAGGGAGGAGACGCGCAGGGGGCAAGGGAGATGGGAAAGGCGGGCGGCTCTGCCCCCTTCTCTCTCGCCCTGTGCAAGGCATCCTCGGCGGGGGCGGGAAAGGCATGCGCAGGGTGAGGGATGAGACGCGCTCAGGCGCAGGGCAAGGCAGGGAGAAGGGAAAGGCGCGCGCCTCTGCCTCCTCCTCTTTCGCCCTGCGCGAGCCTTCCTCCCACCCTCCCACATCCCTGGGGACGTGGCGCCCGGCTCTGGATGCGCCCTTTGGCCATGTGGCACCCTGAGGCGGCCGCTTAATTTGCCTCCACCAAGATCCCACCTTGCCTCTCCCGAATCCTTTTTAAAAACAGTAAAATTATAGCCCAACTACATATAAAAATCCAAGATACATGTGTAGGTAGTAACCCATTAAGAAGCAAACCCTGATTTTGGCTACCATTTTTATGGCCCAAAGAAATGGCAGAATCCACTTAACTAGCATAATGTGTGCTAAAGTTGACACAATTCTACTCGGACTGCCTCGCCACTGACGTTTGCCCCACTGGATTATGGTTCTTTCACAGAGTCTTGCTTAAGGCACTTTGGAATAAATACAGGTGTGAATTATTGTGAATGGTTGTCGTTCTCTTTGGCGACAATTTATAAAGTGCCCTGCAAAAGGTGCAAAAGAGGAGGAGGAGGAGGGACAGAAAAACCTGTTTCACCTATTCTGGCCATTTAAATATTCAAACTATTAAAAGAGGACTCCACGATCAAATCTCTGCCAAAAGCTTTTAAATATAGAAAGAATAATTCACAACTATATAAGCACTATTAAACTGTTGCAAGGCTTCAATAAGCAAATCACTTCACCCTATCGGATTTTCAACTGTTTCTTATCAGCAAGTTTCAGACAAGACTGATTCTCCCTAAACCAGGGCTGCCCAGGAAGTCGAACGCGATTGACTGGTTGATCCCAGGACCGAAGGAGGTCAATCCCAGCCGGATGGGGCACTTCTAGAGGGGGCGGAGCCATGCTGCGCCAAGCCCCGCCCCCTCCCCCAGCTTCAGCACTACCACAGCTTCTTTAGCCTTGAGGAAGGTAGTGCCAAGCCAGTGGTGGCTCGTTATGCCACCACTGGCTTGGCACTACCCTCCTCTACCCTGGAGAAGCTGTGGTAGCGCTAAAGCCAGGGAGGGGAGGGGGCTGAGCCCTGCCGCTCCACGCCCCACCCTCCCCCGCTAGCCTCTACCACAGCTTCTTCAGCCTTGAGGAGGATAGTGCCAAGCCAGTAGTGGCTAGCTATGCCACTACTGGCTTGCCACTATCCTCCTCAAGCCTGGATAAGCTGTGGTAGAGCTAAAGCCAGAGGGGGGCGGAGTCAGGCCGCACCAAGCCCCGCCCCCTCTCCTGCTTTGCCCTGCTTCTCTCTCGGTAGATCTTTCTGACTTGGTTTTATTATAAGTAGCTCGCATGCTGAAAAAGTGTGGGCACCCCTGCCCTAAACTATATCTTTCATTCTAAATTCTGCTCTCACTTCCACGAAATCCTCACCCAACAGTTACACTGAAAGCAGGGCCAGACTAAGGTAATTTTAAATGGTAAGCGAACATTATTTTGACACCACCCCCCCCACACACACACCAATCACTGAAAGGTAGAATATTATTCACATGTTCGGGGGCGCATCCGGCTGCCAGGCACTCCTCCTTGGTCTCCGGCCTTGTGGAGGGTGACATGCGCGCCGGGTGCGCATGCGCGGAGCCAGCTGTTTCCACGTGTGCGCATTTAGTGCGGCGTGGGCGGGCCGCCTTCCATGGGGCCGGAGACTGAGAAGGGGCGTTTGGCGAGAGGATGCACCCCAGAATATGTGGCGTTTGCATAATGTAAGATCCAGCCTTGACTGAAAGTTCTCAAAAGGAATTTGAAAAGTTTATCATGACAGAGCATATAAGTATGAACCACGCTGGAGACGGTAATCAACGTTTCATGGCCAACTTCCATGTTGTCAAAAGAAACAGAAGAACGATTATTTTTCAGATCGCCAGCATTCCCGAAGACCTGAAGAACGGGAACGTGAGTGCTTTGAGATAAAGATGTTTTCATTTGAATACCTCCACTCAATTTTTTAAGGTGACTCCAGTCATATTGATCTCAGGGCTGAGGTTTTAGATTCCTCAGATCAGTGTTTCCCAACCTTTTTTGAGTCGCGGCACACTTTTAACATTAAAAAAATCCGGGGGCACGCCACCAACTAAAATGGCACAAAATGACACTCTAACACAGTAAAGAATGGCTGGGGGATGGTGGCCTGCTGGGAGTGCCGAAGCCGGGGGAGGGGGCGGAGCCAGGCCGTGCCATGCCCCGCCCCCCTGCTTTAGCTCTCCCAGATCTTCTCCAGCCTTGAAGGGGCAGTGCCAAGCTAGCGGTGGCAGAGCCAGCACAATGTTCGGGGGCGCATCCGGCTGCCAAGCACTCCTCCTCGCTTTCAGCAGCTGCTCCCTCAAGGCTGGAGCAGCTGCTGGGAGTGTCGAAGCCAGGGGGAGGGGTGGAGCCAGGCCGCACCATGCCCCACCTCTTCCCCCCCCCCCCGGCTTCAGCTCTCCCACAGCTGAAGCTGAAGCCGCGCGGAGGAGGAGCATGAGCGGTGGACGGGCTTCAGTGGGCGGGGCTCCTCCTCCACGCTGCTTCACGGCAGATCAGAGGCTGGCTGGGGAAACGGCCGAAGGAGGCGGCGCCCCGGCCCCTTCTTCTTTTTCTTCACCGCCGCCCGGCCCCTCCTCCTCCTCCCCCAAGCAGCAGGAATTTGGCAGGAGGGGGGGGGAGGAAGCGTGGCAGAGAGCTTTTCTTGCGGCACAGCAGGAGGTTCGTCATGGCACACCAGTGTGCCGCGTCACAGCGGTTGGGAAACACTGCCTCAGATAATCTTATTTTTTACTTCTCAGACTGGAACTCAAGATTGCTTCCCTCAGATATTTCCCATCCGTCTCTTTCACCTTCTGCCATATTCACATAATCTTCATCTGGTAAGGACACATCTGCCGGTTTGCAATCATCTTCTTGAATGACGGTGAAGATTTTGTTATCTATCATGACCAGTGCTTCCAGATCACTAATCTCACTTTCTTTCAGTTCTGGAGAAACTGACTGATCAGTGGGGTCTACTGTTGGGCCTATGGCTCCATCTGGTTTCCCCCACCTGTCTCTTTCACTTTCCGTCACATTCACGTAATCTTCATCTGGTAAGGACACATCTGATGGTTTACAATCGTCTCCTTGAATGTGATCCAAAGTGTTGTTGTCCATCTTCACCACGGCTTCCAGACTGCTGATCTCACTTTTGTTCAGCTTTTGAGAAACTTGGTGATCAATTGGGTCTATTGCTAGATTTGCAA
Organism: Anolis apletophallus; assembly: GCA_030556195.1. Lineage (NCBI taxonomy): Eukaryota > Metazoa > Chordata > Lepidosauria > Squamata > Anolidae > Anolis > Anolis apletophallus. Next base: position 148,541,820 of record JARBWK010000005.1, on the reverse strand, counting down.
TATTCAAGATGGACTCGTGTGTTTCAGCGTCAACTTCCCTACACTCAGATGGAGGAGAAGAGAGTTCTGCCTCCTGAGAATGGCCTTCGGTAGGTTGCTCTGTTTGGCAACTGTCGCCGATTGGGACAGAAGGAAGTGAAGAAAATACTTCTTGAGTCTGGTTAAGTATTTCGCTTTCAGCAGACTCTTCTACTTGTGGCGCCTGATCCATGCAGACAATGTGCACAGAGGAGGGGCCTACTTCACTCTGGCCAGGCTGTCCAGTTTCAGTAGGCAGCTTTGGCTGGAAGTCGCCACCGGCATTGCCGCTCTCCACACCAGCACACTGCATGACTGTCTCCAACTCTGCCTTCGGTTGGCAATCACTCGGTTCTCCAGACACTTCAGAAGAGTCCTTATGTATCATAAAGTTTCCTTCCTCACAGATACTTGCTTTGTTTGTATCATTTCCTTCCTCGGGGAAAGAGAAAGACACTTTGGAAAGCTTTTGGCATTCTCCATCATTCACTCTGTCCTCCTTGCCTGTTTCTTCTGCAGATTCCTGTGGCTTCGAAGTCTCAATTTCATGTTTTGCGTTCTCAGATGGAATATCCACTGGCAGTTCAACCATAAATGTTAGCAAGTTCCTTATTTCATCCACAGCGCCAGGAACCGGGAGTTTTTCCTCTTCCACTGATGCCGTATTTTCTATCCCTGTGCTTCCATCTACTTTTGCTTCTACTACAGTTGTAGGTTGAGGGGCTCGCTGTTCTTCTGTACCATTTTGTGTCATACTAGGTGACTCCTGCTTGCCACTGAGATCTGGAATGATTACTTCCTCCTTTGCTTCAGAAGCAATGCTAGATATCTTAGGAGAGACTTCCTTTTCATCATCCAATGGCTTGCTAGTCTCGTGGCATTCCTCTAGAGTGTTTTTTTCTGGTGTGAAAACGTCATTATTCTGAATATCAGCATCCAAGATCTCTCTTTCACTAGAGGTTGGTTTCCTCACTGGGCTGGTTTGGGTTGACCCTGAAGGAGTTTTTAGATCACTCAGACTGGAGACACTTGCAAAAGGCAGGCCTGTTTCTTCAAAGAGGTTGTGTTTCTTCAAGTGTGCCGCCTCTTTTATCACTAAGCAGGAGATAGAAACACAGAGATTATAGGGATGAAAAGGAATACCAAAGTATGAGAAATGAGGAGGAAAATACTGCATAAATGGTATCGTACACCCTGTCAATTAGCATACTACTATAAAAAGGGGAGTAGTCAGTGCTGGCACGGATGCCAACAGAAAGGGCGATTTATGCACATGATGTGGGAATGTGAATATATACAACATTTTTGGCAGACTATACAAAATCAGGCAAAACAAATTCTAGGAAATGAGTTGATTATAACAAAGGAAATTGCGGTAATAGGAAAAATGGTGAAAACGGAAAATGATAGGGAAATAAAAGAAGCAATAATAGAATGTGCACAAGCAGTAATAGTATTAGGATGGAAAGATAAATCAAATGGACAGTAAACAAATGGTATCATTATATGGTGGAACAAATGGAATTTGAAATTATGAATGTGAAATTAAATGCTTCAAAAATTAATGAAAATAGAATGAGAAAAATGGAAGAAAGATGGACAACGGTAAAGAATCATATTATGAATCATTCTGGAGATCAAGCCATAAGAAATAGGATACAAATGTTATATAGTATATAGAATGGAAAGGTATAAAGATAAAGATATAAAAAAATGTCTCCATAAGAAATGAATATATAAAAGGGAATAATCCTCATGTTGGTGGTGGGAATTGTAAATGTTCTGTGAGTGCTTGGTATGTTTTTTTGTGTGTGTTAAAATAAAATAAAATTTGTTTTTTTTTTTTAAAAGAGATAGAAACACACATACTTATTCAGTCCTAGGGAACAACCAAAGGATGACACATAGAACCATGCCCGGATTACCCATAAGGCCAACAAGGCCATGGCCTAGGGGCGCAAGCCGGGGGGGGGGGCAGATCACGGACCAAAAAAACCCAAAACTGGTCTGCGCCCCTCTTTCCCCCTTTCTCATGCCCCTCCTTGCTCCTTCTCCCTGCAAAGTCTCTGCTCCGTCCACTCCTTCTCTCTCTCTCTCGCGCGCGCACTCTCTCTCACGCGCACTCTCTCTCTCGCTCTCTCTCGCGCACACTCTCTCGCGCTCTCTCTCTCTCACGCTCTTTCTCGCTCTCTTTCTCGCGTGCGCTCTCTCACACGCAATCTCTCTCTCTGGCGCTCTCTCTCCCTCGTGCGCTCTCTCTCGCTCCCTCGTGCACTCTCTCTTTCTCGTGCGCTCTCGCACTCTCCAGTGCGCTCTCTCGCGTGCTCTCTCTCGTGCGCTCTCTCTCACTCTCTCTTGCGCGCGCACTCTCTCTCGCTTTCTTTTTGCGCGCTCTCTCGTTCTCGCTCTCTTTCTCGCGTGCACTCTCTCTCGTGCGCACTCTCTCGCTCTCTCTTGCTCTCTCTCACGCTCTCTCTCTCATTCTCTTTCTCACACATGCTCTCTCTCTCACGCTCTCTCTCCCCCGCGCGCGCTCTCTCTTGCGCATGCTCTCTTGCTCTCTCTCTTGCGCGCGCGCTCTCTCTCTTGTGCGCGACTTTGGAGTGAGTTTGCACCCGCTGCGCTCTCCCCAAGCCTCCCGACTCCCGAGGAGACCTTCGGAGCACAGCGGAGCTTTCCAGCCGATTGGAATGAGGACCTTGGAGGTGGCGAGAGGTTGGATTAAAGGGGGCGTAATTCCAAACTGAGGCCTATGGCGCAAAAAAGTGTTAATCCGGGTCTGCATAGAACAAGACAATTGCACACAGAGTGCTGCAAAATCCAAGTGAAGGAGGCTGTTCTTTCCAATTGGGACATATTGCGGGGTGGGATTCTAACCATGAATCCCCTTACTCCTGGTATAAGCTGATCTAAGCAAAGGTGGGGTATGGGAGGGATGGCTCTCACTTGCCACTAATCAAAAGTATTAATCAGCTCTGAGTACCCTTCAGGGTGAGAAGGGCGGCATATAAATGTCATAAGTAAGTAAGTAAGTTTGGGATGTGGGCATGGTGGAATCAAGAGTTGTTTGGATGGACAGCTGGGGACTATGGGGCAAGGACTGTCTGCTTGACTTTGGCTCCCTAAACCAGGGCTGCCCAGGAAGTCGATCACAATCGACCAGTCGATCCCGGGACCGAAGGAGGCCGATCCCAGCCAGATGAGGCGCTTCTCAGAGGGGGCGGAGCCTGGCTGCGCCAAGCCCCTCCCCCGACTTCGGCACTCCCAGCAGCTGCTCCAGATTTGTGGAGGGCAGTGCCAAGCCAGCCTTGTGCTAGCTATGCCACCACTGGCTTGGCATTGCCATCCTCAAGCCTGGAGAAGCTGCTGGGAGGTCCAAAGCCAGAGGGGAGGGGGCGGGGCTTGGCACGTCCTGGCTCTGCCCTCTGTGGCTTCCGCTCTACCAGCAGCTTCTCCAGGCTTGAGGATGGCAGGTGCCAAGCCTTAAACTAGCTATGCCACCACTCGCTTGGCATTGCCATCCCCAAGCCTGGAGAAGCTGCTGGGAGCTCCAAAGCCAGAGGGAGAGGGGCCCGCGCCTGGTTCCGCACCCCGTAGCTGCTCTACCAAGCTTCTCCAGGCTTGAGGATGGCAGTGCCAAGCCAGCCTTGTGCTAGCTATGTCACCACTGGCTTGGCACTGCCATCCTCAAGCCTGGAGAAGCTGTTGGGAGCTCCAAACCTGAGGGGAGGTGGCGGGGCTTTGGACCCCTGGTCAAGCCCCGCCCCACCCCCTCCCCTCCCCTCTCCAGCCTTGAGGAGGTAGGTAGATCTTTCTGACTTGGTTTTAATATAAGTAGCTCGCATGCTGAAAAAGTGTGGGTACCCCTGCCCTAAACGTTGGCAACTTGTATTATCTGAAAAGATCAGAGCTTTGAGGTTCTTTAACTGTAACCTCACTCAAAGCAGAATGTAAATCATATTCAGATATATTATTCAAATAAAATGTTATCTAAAGACCTACAGCATTTGGTGAAATGCAAAATGCCAGAAACGAAATGACACGGACCAGAACAAACCAGCTTTCTCAAGATTTCCATTTCCAATTTCATGATCCATAAGACTGATTGAGATGTTACCTTTTAGGGTTTCATCCAGCAAAGCCTGAAGTAAAATTTCTTCATAGACATTTTCAACTTGTATCACACTGGTATGCTCAGCAAAGATGTATTCCTCGTATTCTTGAAGCACCTGTAAGACAAGAGAATAAAAAGATGTCGATTATGAGACTTTGCACCACCATTCTCTAATTATCAGCTAGCAGGCCCGGATCAACACCTTTTGGTGCCCTAGGCCACAGTTTAGAATTACGCCCCCGCCTCACGGCGCCGCATTAGAGAGGCCTATCCCCATTCCCCCGCTCCCCCTCAGCCCTTCCTCCTCTTCTCGCCCAACATCCATCCAGTCACCACTGAGGCTCCTCTCCATGCCGGGAACGCACGCCCGGCAATCCCAAAGAACTACGGGTCCCAGCATGCCCCGCGGCTGAGAGGCTGGCGCTGCCGCCGCATCCCGAAGGCGGCTCTGCGGCCTCGCGCTGTGTCTTGAGGGCAGCGGCTGCAGAGAGTCGGGGCCTTCCTCCGCCTCAGGAGCCAATTGCGACCAGCTGCTATGCCTTAGCAGCAGCAGGAAAAGCTAGCGCGGTGGCAGCAGCCAATGAGAGTGCCCGAGACGGTGCTTAGCTGCTAAGCGCCATCCCGGTTGCCCCCATTGGCTGCCGCCACCGCGCCAATCCTCCTGCTGCTCCTATGCCTTAGCAGCAGCAGGAAAAGCTAGCGCAGCGGCGGCAGCCAATGGGGGAGCCCAAGGCGGTCCTTAGCTGCTAAGTGCCGCCCCGGCTGCCCCCATTGGCTGCCGCCGCCACGCCAGCTCTTCCTGCTGCTATGCCTTAGCAGCAGCAGGAGGGGTCAGCGCAGCGGCGGCAGCCAATCGGGGCGGCGCTTGAGCCGGGCTGGGATTACCAGCGAACGGAGGAGGATGTCCGTGAATCTGCACCCCACCCCCCCCGGCAACTTGCGCTCATAGGCCATGGTGAAGAACAGTTTTCAAGAGACAGCAAGGCAATCTTGAGAAGTAGTTCATTGCAATGCAGCAGGAAACTCTCGCATCACAAATGGAATGAAAAGTAAAGAAATAACAGGGAACATAGAAGGACGTGCAGGGATCAGGAACAAGATGATCTTGATATTAGGCAACAGTTGTAATAACACATTTCAGATTTAAGCATGACTAAACTTACATCCAAACAATATGCCTGGTCTACATGCCCACATTAATTATTTCTTTACCCAAGAAGCCTTTAAAATCATGCCATGAATTTTTGCTTCCCTCACACAAGTTAGCTTTGGTATGTATATCCCTATTTTCCTTTTGTTTCATATGCTTAGCATAGCAACTTACTGGTTTACAGGTGGAAGCCAGTGTCCGCTGCAGGGTGGGCAAGGTGATCTGGACCAGGGCATCCTGAAAGATCTTCTTCCGGACAGTACTGCTGTCATAGTCGTATTGCTATGAAGAAGGAGATCCGAACATGAGATCTTGAAGTGCTGACAACCCTCCCCCAACCTTCATGTATCACCCAGAAGCAATACCAGGTGAAATTGAATGTACAAAAGCAGGCCCGGATTAACACTTTTTTGCGCCCTAGGCCACAGTTTGGAATTACGCCCCCTTTAAGACAACCTCCCGCCACCTCCAAGGTCCCCATTCCCACCGGCTGGAAAGCTCCGCTGTGCTCTGAAAGTCTCCTCGGGAGTTGGGAGGCTTGGGGAGAGCGCAGCGGGTGCAAATTCGCTCCAAAGGCGCACATGAGAGAGAGAGCACGCGAGAGAGCATGCGCACAAGAGTGCGAGAGAGAGAGCGCACGTGCGCGAGAGCAAGAGGCGGAGGGGACGGAGAGGAGACTTTGCTGGGAGAAGGAGCGAGGAGGGGCATGAGAAAGGGGGAAAGAGAGGCGCAGACCAGTTTTTTTTTGGGTCCGTGATCTGCCCCCCCCGGCTTGCGCCCCTAGGCCATGGCCTCGTTGGCCTTATGGGTAATCCGGGCATGCACAAAAGCATGAATTATTTGGCCTCTTCAAAACCTGGCTTTGTGAAGAGCTGCTTTAAATTTCTGTTATCAGAAATGCAACTTTATACTGGAGTATCATTATAGTAATTTAAAATTTTTTTAAATGATGAATACAAGCCCTAAAAGTTCCCTTTCTATTCTTGCTTTCATGGTTATGTCGGATTGCAAGTTGACATACAGGCATATAATGGTTAGCAAAGCTTCTGGCAGTGACACCCCTTTTTCCAAAAGTCATTTTAAGCCCCCTTAGCCCCCTCTCCCTTGTCCTCTGCATAGCTGAAAGGTATTCTTTAGTAACACCAACACTGGGAAGATGCTAAATGGAGACTGAAGAAACAAAGCCTTTCACTGTTGAATGGCAACAGTGTCCTTGCTATAAAAATGTGATAAAGCTTAAGGGATGATAGGTTGGTTGTATAAATAATGCTTTTTAGATGTTAGTAGTGTTTAGTGTCTTGTTTTTGTTATGCTTTTTTGCCTTCCTTTTTTGCTCTTTTTGCCTTCCTTTTTTTCTTTTTCCTTTTTGGATACTGTTTGTATTTGTCAAATCTTTATGTTATCTTAAATGAAACTCAATAAAAACTATTTTTTAAATTTTTTTTAAAATTTTAATTGTTAATTTGTTATTATATGGTTTTGGGGTTGCCTTGTTGCTGTGTTGTATTGAGGGCAGAGACTGCCTGTGTAAACCGTCCCGAGTCGCCTTCGGGCTGAGAGGGGCGGTATAGAAACGTGACAAATAAATAAATAAATAAAGCTTGAGCTGAGAGTGGGATTATTCTACTTCAACCGCTCCTACTAAAGGCAAGGCAAACAGCAGCTGCCCCTTAATTCCTTACTGCAGTGTTTCCCAACCTTTTTTGAGCCGTGGCACATCTTTTACATTTACAAAATCCTGGGGCACACCACCAACCAAAATGACACAAAATGAGAGCATCCACCCTCCCCTGCCAGATGAGAAGCAACGCGGGTTAAAGTAACCCAGGCTGCTTCTCATCTGGCAGGAGAGGGTGGATGCAACGATGGGAAGGGAGAGTGCCGGAACTACTTCCAGGGACACCGCGAGAGCTGCAACACAAAGGAGGAGGAGGCGGAGGAGAGGGGGAAGGGGCTGGGACACTTTTAACCCACATTGCTTCTCATCTGGCATCGATGCATCCACCCTCCCCTGCCAGATGAGAAGCAACGCGGGTTACTTTTAATCATCTGGCAGGGGTGGATGGATGCATCGATGCCAGATGAGAAGCAATGTGGGTTAAAAGTGTCCCAGCCCCTTCCCCCTCTCCTCCGCCTCCTCCTCCTTTGTGTTGCGGCTCGCGGTGTCCCTGGAAGTAGTTCGGCACTCTCCTTCCCAGGTCCAAGTGTGTCGCGTTGCTGCTGGAGGAGCCTCATCACTTGTTGTGATTATATATATATATATATATATATATATATATATATATATATATATTAACGGCCGTGCACAATGTCGTATATAGACAACGAAACTATGGCTCGCAGAACCACCAAACTCGACAACCGAATGAACCATTCCACAAGGTACATACAGCGCCAAAAAAACCGGACCTCGGTACCTCCCAACACCCCAAAAAACCATCCCCAAAAAACTGGCAACGGACCTCCCACCCCGGCCTCTCCGCTGCTAGCGCGAACATTTAGAACGTTCGCGCATGGCAGCCAACACTCACCCTCGCCTCCTCCTCCTCCTCAGGAACAGCGGCGGGGGCGCAGGGGAGGGAGGGGCCTGGGCAGGGAGGTGGAGCTGCCTCCCTTCCTTCTCCCCGGCCGCCCCATCGCCGCCTTCCGGATCGCGGCGATGGGGCCCCCGGGGAGGGCGGGGCCCGGGCGGAGCTGCCTCCCTTCCTTCTCCCGGGCACCCCATCGCCGCCATCCGGATCCCAGCGATGGGGTGCCCGGGAATGGAGGGAGGGGCCCAGGCAGAGCTGCCTCCCTTCCTTCTCCCTGGGTGCCCCATCGCCGCCTTCCGGATCGCGGCGATGGGGCGCCCGGAAGAGGAGGGGCCCAGAGCTGCCTTCCTTCTCTCCGGGCGCCCCATCACTGCCTTCCGGATCGCGGCGATGGGGCGCCGAAGGGACGGAGGGAGGGGCCCGGGCAGAGCTGCCTCCCTTCCTCCTGCCCGGCGCCCCATCGCCGCAATCTGGAACAGCGGGGGGGGGCACCGGGGAGGGAGGAAGAGAGAGAGAGAGAGAGAGAAAAAGAGAGTGAGAGAGAGACAGAGTGAGAGAGAGAGAAACAGAGAGAGAGAAACAGAGAGAGTGATAGAGAGAGAGAGAGAGGGACAGAGTGAGAGAGATAGAGAGAGAGAAATAGAGAGACAGAGAGAGACAGAGAGATAAAGAGAGAGAGATAGAGAGATAGAGACAGAGTGAGAGAGAAATAGAGAGAGAGACAGAGAGACAGAGACACAGAGAGAGAGTGAGAGAGACAGAGAGAGAGACAGAGAGAGAGAGAAATAGAGAGACAGAGAGAGAGAGACGGAGAGTGAGAGAGAGATAGAGAGAGAGAGATACAGAGTGAGAGACAGAGTGAGAGAGATAGAGAAAAGAGAGAGAGAGACACAGAGAGATAGACAGAGAGAGATAGACAGAGAGAGGGGGGAGAGAGACATGGCACAGCAACGCTTGCATGGGTACAGCTAGTTTTATTCTAAAGCCAGGAGGAGCGCCCAGGGAGGGAGTCAGGGAGGGAGGCGTGGCCTTTCCTCGCACACGCAGCACACCTTATGATCGTTCACGGCACACCACTGTGCCGCGTCACACCAGTTGGGAAACACTGCCTTACTGGGCATGTGTAAACAGCAAAACAGAAAGGAAAAAGGAGAAGAAATAAGCCGGCCTTGCCAGAAGTGTTTAAAACATTCCACGACATGGAAATCAAGACAAATGGAGGCTGGTGAAAGAAACAGCTGTCTCTGGAAATGTGTTGGAGGAAGGCTTCAAGTGATCTCTAGAAAGTTCAACATTTTTTGTTTACTTATTCAAGGTTTCAATTGCCTTGTTGCTTCATTTCACATTGAAGGAAAAGTTTACTGAAAACACACTGAGCTGCTCTTTTTTGTGATGCGGCCAATTATCCCTTTTCCTTCTTTTTTTTTTCTGTCTTTGGTAGCAAGTTTTCCATTAGTTGTGCCTGAGAACGCACCTGCTTTTTGTACATGGACACCCTTGATGGAGACAGCCAAACCGTAAAGAGATGCAATGACCTCAGGCATCCAATTTTAGCTGTCACACAGAGCAGCAAATGGTTAATTATGTAATTTGTCTTCCTGCATGATTGTCAGGGAAGGTGAAAGGTGCTTTTGAGATTATCTGCCTCAGGTGCTGAAATAACTTGCCTAGCTGAAAATACTCCGCAATTTTATTTTGCAGGGATTTTTTTTACCATTTGCTGCTTTGTTTTGGAGACAATTCTTTCTGTAACCGGCCTAGAGTTTTATATTATATTATTTATTTATTTATTTTTTCGATTTATAAACCGCCACTCCCAGAATGGCACAACATAATAGATACCATAATAACAACAATTTAAAAATATCTCATAATGTAAAGGCTTGCTGAAATAAGTGGGTCTTGCAGGCCCTACGAAAGGCCATCAGATCCTGCAGGGCCCGGGCCCCCGGGAGAAGAGCATTCCGCTGTGTTGGTGCAATAACCGAGAAGGCCCTGCGTCTTGTTGTTGTCAGAAGGAAAGTGTTTACACTAGGGATCACTAAGAGGTCTTGGTCTTCCGATCGTAGTGGTCTCTGGGACTTGTATAGGGAAAGGCGATCCTTCAGATACACTGGCCCCAGACCATGTAAGGCAGGGGTGCTCAAGTAGTCGATTGCGATCGGCTAGTCGATCTTAAGGGCTCATTCAGTCGATCTTCGGGCCTCACCAGCCTCCTGCCATGCACGTGCTCCTTCCCTGTGCGCGCGTGCTCCCGCCGCCACCTTCCGCCTGCGTGGGGCTTCTTCCGCGGGAAGGAGGGAGCGGGAGGCGGTGCTTCCGACGCCGCCCTGCCCCTCTCTCACCAGCAGCTGCTTCCGGAAGCAGCTGCAGGTGAGAGAGGGGCAGGGTACCGCCGGAAGCACCGCTCCCGCTCCCTCCTTCCTGCAGAAGAAGTGTGGCACCCTGCCCCTCTCTCGCCGGCAAGAAGCAGCTGCCGGTGAGAGAGTGGCAGGGCACCGTCGGAAGCATCGCCTCCCGCTCCCTCCTTCCTGCAGAAGAAGCGTGGCGCCCTGCCCCTCTCTTGCCGGTGAGAAGCAGCTGCCAGTGAGAGAGTGGCAGGGTGCCGTCGGAAGCACTGTTCCCCGCTCCCTCCTTCCTGCGGAAGAAGCGTGGCGCCCTGCCCCTCTCTTGCCGGTGAGAAGCAGCTGCCAGTGAGAGAGTGGCAGGGCACCGTGGGAAGCACCGCCTCCCGCTCCCTCCTTCCTGCAGAAGAAGCGTGGCGCCCTGCCCCTCTCTTGCCGGTGAGAAGCAGCTGCCGGTGAGAGAGTGGCAGGGCACCGTCGGAAGCACCGCCTCCCGCTCCCTCCTTCCTGCAGAAGAAGCGTGGCGCCCTGCCCCCTCTCTTGTCGGTGAGAAGCAGCTGCCAGTGAGAGAGTGGCAGGGTGCCGTCAGGCACCGCCTCCCGCTCCCTCCTTCCTGCGGGGAAGAAGCGCTGGTGCCCTGCCCCTCTCATCGAGGAGCAGCAGCTGCCGGCGAGAGGGGGCAGGGCGCGCTTTCTTCCGCAGGGAGGAGGAGCGGAGGCGGTGTAAGCGATGGCGCCCTGCCCCTCTCTCGCCAGCAGCTGCTTCCAGAAGCAGCTGCCAGCGAGAGAGGGGCAGGGCGCTGTCGGAAGCACCACCATCCGCTCCCTCCTTCCTGTGGAAAAAGCGCGGCGGAAAAAGCGTGGTGCAGGCAGAAGGCGGCGGCGGGACCGCGCACCTCGGTGGCGGGACCGCACGCATTTGCGCACGCACGCCAGGTAGCTCTTCTCAACTTGTTTGTTCTAACAGTAGCTCCCATGCTGAAAAAGTGTGGACGCCCCTGATGTAAGGCCTTAAAAGTCAAAACTAACACTTTGAAAGTGATTCGGTGCTCGATCGGGAGCCAGTGCAGTTGGTATAGGACCAGAGTTATATGACAACTCGCTGGTTCCCCAGCGAGTAGCTGAGCCGCAGCATTTTGCACTAGCTTGAGCTTCCGGGTCACTGTCAGGGGTAGGCCAATGTAAAGGGCGTTACAGTAATCAAGTCTTGAGATGATCGTAGCCTGGATCACCGTGGCTAGGTCATCCCAGGTCAAATAGGGAGCCAGTCGCCTAGCCTGCCACGGGTGGAAAAACGCTGCTCTGCTCACAGCGGAGAGTGTAATAAAAACAATCCTATGTATTTAAAATTATCATTAAACATTCAATATTTGTAGCATACACAGTTATATCTCAATTTACACATAATCTGTACATTATATGCTAGTGAATAAGGTACTGAATTCAGACTTTCACACCATCAAAAGTCCCCCAAAACAAGCCTGATGAAACACTTTCAATGGCTGCTTTTTCCTAGGGATTTTTCCTAGTCGCTTTGCGCTGGGCCAATGCTATCAAATCCTTTGCCAAAGTTGTTTTTCTCCAGATTTCAGGCATGTGAAATCCCTCAAAAGAGCAACAATGCAGGATGAGAGAGCTTGGAAAACTAAAACACACAGCAAACCAAAAAAATTGAGCACTGTGACACAACTCCTTGAGGATGGAAGACATTGTAACCCAACACATCTGGAGAGCACTAGAGACTCTTTTCACATCAAACAATATAATACTCTGATTTTATGTTCACTGCCATTGTAGCGTCCTAAGAAATCCTGAGATGTGCAGTTTAGGGAGGGGTACTCTTAGACAAAATGACATCCAAAATGTCACATACCTTTAAGACACGAAGTTTAACTTTTTCAATGGATGCTGCCAATCTGGGCACGTCTTTAACATGGTCCAGACCCAGCAGCTGTTCAAAGGTATACACGGCATTTTCCAGAAGCTTGAAACACATTGAAAGAAAGATGATATACTTTTACTCTGTAGTATTTATTTATTTACATCATTTATACTCCACCCTTCTCACCCCGCAGGGGACTCAGGGCGGATCACAATGCGCATATATAGGCAAACATTCAATGCCCTTTGACATACAAACATGTAAGACAAGACACTCAGAGGCAATTTAACATTTCAGCTTCTCGCCACCAGGGGGAGCTCTCGCACTCCTTCATTTCTTTTACACATTTACTGAAGATGTATGGCCTTGTAAATGAGTTAAATTAGCCTCCCCACAACGTGATACCTACATTTACTACTTAACAGATGCAACTGTCTTTCGGATTGCAAAGGTCGACAACGAGCTACACAAATGGTCGAGCGCTCACCCCGACCCGGGCAGGCCTCGAACTCATGACCTTGTGGTCAAAAAGATCTTATGCAGCTGACTCCCAACCAGCTACGCCACATTCCCGGTGCACATAGTAGTCTTTCTGATACCAGGATAAACATGTCAGTCAATATCTACTGTACGTACTTGCATACATAAAGATCGATATCCTTTTGTGTTACTTCTCACAACATAATTGGGTTTTTCAACTTATACAGTAAAATGGGTTTTCAGTTTGAAATTTTACTTTTTAAAATTACAATATTTTAAAACTTAAAAAATATTTTTGCACAAGTGTTTTTTGTGTTTATGTATGACACAAAATAGCATTTACCACGAAAACTCTTTATAGAAACATTGTGTGTGTGTGTGTGTATGTGTAAACAACAGTTTTTGAGCCAAAATACAATTTTTATGCACAATTCAATATTTTGCACAAGAAAAATACTTTCTAGCAGTATGTTTTCATGAAAAACTTTACTGCAATCTCCCATGTGTATTTTTGTGCAGAATAACTTTCAAAAGTAGTGTACTTTATGGTGCATGTAAAGCCTCCCTCCTGTGCTAGTGTTCTTGACTATGGCCCCTTCCACACATCTGAATAAAATTCGACATTATCTGCTTTGAAATGGAATATTTAGCAGTGTGTACTCATATAACCCAGACCCGGATTACCCATAAGGCCACACTAGGCCATGACCTATGGGCGCAGGCCTAGGGGGGCGCCAGATCAAGGACAAAAAAAAAGTTCAAACAAAACCGCAACGTGCGGTATGATGACTCTCTCTCTGTCTCGGGGAGGGCGGGGGGAGAGCGCTGCGAGGGAGCGGGGGAGGAGGGAATGGCGCCCCCATCGCCATCGCCCCCACGGCACCCAGGAACATGGCAGAGGAGGCAGAGGGCCCTCCTGCCACGCACGCATCCCCGCCAGTGGCCCCGGGGAAGGGGCTTCCCTCCGCCCCACCCTCCTCATGCCCAAGGAAGGAGGGTGGGGCGAGGAGGAAGAAGAGGCGAAGGGAAGCCCCACCCCCGGGGCCGCTGCCACACATGCCTAGCAGCGCCCCGAGGGCGGGGCTTCCCTTCCTCCTCCTCACCGCGATCGCCTTCCTTGACTGAAGGAAGGCGATCGCGGCGAGGAAGAGGTGGAGGGAATCCCCGCCCCCGGGACTGTTGCCACACATGCCTAGCAGCGCCCCGAGGGTGGAGCTTCCCTTCCTCCTCCTCCCCGCGACCGCCTTCCTTGACTGAAAGAAGGCGATCACGGCGAGGAAGAGGCAGAGGGAAGCCCCGCCCCCGGGACTGTTGCCACACATGCCTAGCAGCGCCCCGAGGGTGGGGCTTCCCTTCCTCCTCCTCCCCGCGACCGCCTTCGTTGACTGAAAGAAGGCGATCACGGCGAGGAAGAGGCAGAGGGAAGCCCTGCCCCCGGGGCCGCTGCTGCACATGCCCAGCAGCACCCCGAGGGTGGGGCTTCCCTTCCTCCTCCCCGCAACCACCTTCCTTGGCGAGGAAGAGGCAGAGGGAAGCCCCGCCCGGGACCGCTGCGCGCAAGCCCAGCAGCACCCGAGGGTGGGGCTTCCCTTCCTCCTCCCGCAACCGCCTTCCTTGGCGAGGAAGAGGCAGAGGAAGCCCCGCCCGGGCCGCTGCCGCAAGAAGCCCAGCAGCACCCCGAGGGTGGGGCTTCCCTTCCTCCTCCCGCAACCGCCTTCCTTGGCGAGGAAGAGGCAGAGGGAAGCCCCGCCCCCGGGGCCGCTGCCGCGCATGCCCAGCAGCACCCCGCGGGGCGGGCTTCCCTTCCTCCTCCCCGCAACCGCCTTCCTTGGCGAGGAAGTGGCAGAGGGAAGCCGCGCCGGGGCCGCTGCCGCGCATGCCCAGCAGCACCCCGAGGGTGGGGCTTCCCTTCCTCCTCCCCGCAACCGCCTTCCTTGGCGAGGAAGAGGCAGAGGGAAGCCCCGCCCCCGGGGCCGCTGCCGCGCAAGCCCAGCAGCACCCCGAGGGTGGGGCTTCCCTTCCTCCTCCCCGCAACCGCCTTCCTTGGCGAGGAAGAGGCAGAGGGAAGCCCCGCCCCCGGGGCCGCTGCCGCGCATGCCCAGCAGCACCCCGAGGGTGGGGCTTCCCTTCCTCCTCCCCGCGACCGCCTTCCTTGGCGAGGAAGAGGCAGAGGGAAGCCCCGCCCCTGGGGCCGCTGCCGCGCATGCCCAGCAGCGCCCCGGGTGCAGGACTTCCAAAGTGGCCTAGGGCGCCAAAAGGAGTTAATCCGGGCCTGAGATAACCCGATTCAAAGCAGATACTGTGGGATTTCTGTCTTGATATTATGGAATATATGACTGTGTGGGAAGGCCCTATGTTTCCCAAATATCAGGAAATGCATTTTCAGCTAGGAAAGAGCAACAGCAAATATGTTTCTCCTTCCCTACTCATTTCACCGACCCATTTTTCTAAACTAGTGAGTGAATGGTGGATCTTTCTAGATTGACTGGTGGGTTTTTCAGATCTGAAAGGCTGAGAACCACTGTTTTAAGTATTCAAAATCAAGGCTGCCCCATACAAACCATCCAGAAAACTTCATGTTGAGCTAATCCCAAGAAACGAGTGCATACTGAGACTTAAACTGGAATAGCTGGTGGTCAAAATCAATATGAATCTTACTATACCTCCTGCATTAAATTTTGGGTCCTCTGAATAATCAAATCAATGTCGTAGAATTTGAAGCGGCTCTTGAGGTCCTGGAGTTGCTCTTGAAGAAGGTTGACGTTCAGGTAGCAAGGCTCCATTTTTACAGAACGGCGAGGCAGGCCCATCAGTTCTATCACGTCCTATCAGAAGAAAGCGTTTGCAAAAACACATTATGCAATAAAGCAAGAGGAGTATGTTGTGGATAGTGACAAAACTGAGGGCTTGTGTTCTTGGGAAAACAGTGCTGAAAGATAATGTGGCAGCTACTAGAAGAACAGGTGACATGATTGATTTCTCTGGAAATGGCAACGTTGTGGCCTAGATCAGAGCTTCTTAAACTTTTTCCACTCATGACCTCTTTCTGCCTAATACATTTTACGTAACCCTGGGTATACAAGTATATAAAACAAGCATAAACACCAAGCATTTATCATATATATCTTATCTATCTATCTATATTCTATATATATAATAAAAGTGAATGTTTGTATGTATGTGGATATGTGCCAGCTTTCTGATTGGTTGCCACTGTGGGATTATTTGTATAACGCCTCTGATCGGCCAGCACCACCAACATTCCAACACTCTAAACTGCCAGAGGGGGGTGGCTCCCATCCTCTACATTCTAACTGAGGGCACTCAAGACATGACTTTTCAGAAGAGCGTATGATTGCTAGTAACAAGCGGTGACTATGTAACCTGTTTATTTTAATTGTGTAAGTCGCCCAGAGCACCTTTGGTGGAGGGCGACTCATAAGAAATAAAGTTAGTTAGTTAGTTAGGAATATTTGCATAATGCCTCTAATTGGCCAGCACCACCAACATTCCGACACTCTAAACTGCCAGAGGGGGTGGCTCCCAGCCTCTACTTTCTAACAACACGATTGGTTGCCACTGAGGAAGTATTTGCACAATGCCTCTAATTGGCCAGCACCACCAACATTCCGACACTCTAAACTGCCAGAGGGGGGTAAGGAAAAGCCCGGGCCGGGTCCCCAAGCTAGTTGATAATAAATCAGCATTTGCAAGGCTTGCTATAGGCTGTTTATTTCCTTTCTATGAAGTACAGCTAAAGCATCTTCTGCAATCCAATGTAAACATTGCATGCTGTTGCTAACTGATTCATGTAATATCTAAACTAGCCAATAGGTGATGGCCAGAAACCTTTTACTGTTAACAATTATTTTGTGACCCCCCACCCCAATTGAGCTAGGGGAACCTCATTTAGGGTCAGGATCCTCAGTTTAAGAAGTAGTAGCCTTGATCACCCACTCACATAGCTGATCCACTAGGGGCTTAACCTAACTGATCAAAGGGTTAGTTGCTTTAATGTCATCGAGTAGACTTGCTATAAGGAGCTGGAGGCTGAGGGGGCCCTGAAAGACATTAGAACTGTAAGGTGAGTAAGAAATATATATTTTTTGATTTATTTATTTATTTATTTTGGGATTTATTAATCGCCCATCCCAGATGGCTCTGGGCGATTTACAGTAAAAACACACTGTCAGCGCCGCTTGACCCGGTTGTTGCCCTAACGGGTCAAGCCTCGCGCGCCATCAGATAAGAACAGCATCTGGCGGGCTTTGAACTGGAACCGCCCTTTGAAGTGCCAGGCTCCTTTTCCTGAACTTTGATATGCGGAGAGCCGGATGGTCATCCCTGAGGAAGGAGGAGCACAGCAGGGGGGCGGGCCAGGGAGGGCTTTTGAAGAGAACCTTAGTCTATCTTTGCCTACTTTGGAGTAAGGACCTATTAAACCATCTTTCCTTCAACCACGCTTGGAGTGAGTTTGATTTACTAGACCCCCCTTGCCGGAGCTTACACACACAGCAACATACCTGAAACATCTAAAAACATCTAAACGTATCTAACATCTAAAAACAATTAACAATCTGACCAGTTTCTCAGCCGAATGCCCTCTCGGCTGTGGGTCAAAAGATCGTAATCAACCGTGTCAAAGATCTAACAATACAAGCAATGCCAATCCGCCTCGGTCAAGCTGGCGTCGGAGTTGATTTGAGATGGCAACCAGCACAGTCTCAGTCCCATATCCTGAACGGAAGCCGGACTGATAAGGGTCCAGCCAGGCCGTATCATCTAAGAATTTTTGGAGTTGGTCTGCTACCGCCCTCTCAATTACCTTACCTAGGAATGGAAGGTTCAGAACCGGGCGGTATTTGGAGGTAACTGAAGGATCTAAATTCGGGGTTTTTTTAGTAGTGGACAAACCACTGCCTCTTTCAGGCCTTCTGGAAAAACTCCTTGCTCAAGGGAGCTATTGATAATGTCCATCAGAGGGCCTCGTAACTCCTCCCGGTAGTCCTTGACCAACCAGGAGGGGCATGGATCAAGGGAACAAGTGGTTGACTTCATTCTAGTAAGAACCTTGTCAACAGCGTCTGCATCCAGCGTGACGAACTGACTGAAGGCAGGCCCGGCGAGTGGTCGTGGGACTTCAAGCTTGGCCACTGTATCTAGGGTGGTGCTGAGATCATGGCTAAGCAGCAAAATCTTGTCTGCAAAAAACTTATTAAAAGCCTCAGATGTAACATCCGCAACCATGGAATTTAGACTGCAGCCTTTTGTAAGATAACTTCATACAAATATGTAATTTCAAAATCTTTTAGTGGAATGTCAAATAGGCTGTTGAAAGTTGTTTATGGAATGTGGTGTACTTGGCTTTTGAGTCCTGCTTTGGACCCTTTAGAGGAGTGCATAGTATTTCCTTATCTTATTCATCTCTAAAACAACCCTGTGATACAGATGGTGGTTATTTTTAATATACACATGAGTACTGAGATCTTCAGATAATGACTTGCCAAAGGCTACATCACAAGTCTTCACTAAGCTGGGGAATCAGAAGCTGATCCAAGATATGATTAGAATTCATTCCAAAAGAGGAGATGGATAATGATATAGTGGACACAACCCACATATATGTCAAATGATACGACATGCTTACTATGCCGTCACACCAGACGCCTTTTAAAGAACTAAAACTGTGATGTGCTTTCCTATATGCCTGGTAGACTGCAGGATGCCTACTTGAGCAGCTCAGGGGTCCAGCAACCCAAAAACCACTCCAAGTTGAAGATAACAAATGGATTTATTCAGCTACAAAGTCTTTGAAGGACTTGGCACAGAGCTTAACGGTTGCAAAATATAAAACGAGGGTAAGATGAAAATTCCCTGGGTTGCTGACTAAGACTGCGAAGTCTCCCTTTCCTCCTTCCGAATAGCAAGGAAATCCGAAGATATTTCTCACCCTGACCCTAGGTCAGTGTTTCCCAACCTTTTTTGAACTGTGGCACACTTTTAACATTAAAAAAATCCGGGGGCACACCACCAACCAAACTGACACAAAATGACACTCTAACACAGTAAAGAACGGCTGGGGGATGGTGACCTGTGGGGAGTGCCGAAGCCGGGGAAGGGAGGAGCCAGGCCACGCCATGCCCCGCCTTCCCCGGCTTCAGTTCTCCTATAACCGCCAGCCTTGAGGAGCAGTGCCAAGCCAGCATTGTGCTGGCTCTGCCACCACTGGCTTGGCACTGCCCCCAAGGCTGGCGGCTGTGGAGTGCTGAAGCTGGGGAGGGGGGCGGAGCCAGGCTGCACCATGCCCTGCCCTCCCCCAGCTTCAGTTCTCCCACAGGTTCACCAGCTTTGAGAGCAGTACCAAGCCAGCATTGTGCTGGCTCTGCCACCGCTGGCTTGGCACTGCCCCTCAATGCTGGCAAAGCTGTGGGAGTGCTGAAGCCGGGGGAAGGGGCGAAGCCAGGCTGCATCATGCCCCCCTCCCCCCTGGCTTCAGCTCTCCCACAGAGGAGGAGCATGAGCGGTGGACGGGCTTCAGTAGGCAGGGCTCCTCCGTGCGGCTTCAGCGAGCAAGGGGCGAGAGTCATGGCCAGAGTCATGGCGGATTGGAGGCTGGTTGGGGAAACGGCCGAAGGAGGCAGCGCCCTGGTCCCTTCTTTTTCTTCGCTGCCACCTGGCCCTTCCTCCTCCTCTCCCAAACAGCAGGAGTTTGGCAGGAAGAGGGGGGGAAGGAAGGGGGGCAGAGAGCTTTTCTCGCGGCACACCTGATGATCGTTGACGGCACAGTAGTGTGCCACGGCACACTGGCTGAGAACCCCTGCCCTAGGTTACTGACTAGAAGGAGCCACGCCTTCGCTATCTACACCTAGGGTCCGTTCGAAGGCGAACTGATGCTTAAATGGCAGTTAGATAGCTACAATATACAACAAGCAGTGCTAATCACAGCAGGGTATCATTAGCCTATCTAACTCCAGCGGTCAAGCAATTCAGTAAGTCAAGCAGTACTTATGGTGGCCTATACACAACTAACCTGACTGGCCAAGCACATCTGAGCTCTTCTCCAGCCTGAGAAGGACTGAAGACTTTCAAAATGGAGATCCCATCCCCAGGGAGAAAAAGAGGCAGGTTCCAAACCAAAAGGATACATTTTGCTAGGTTCTAGCAGCAAGCTTTGCAAAATTGACTGCAAACCTGTAAATGATTAACTAACAGGGTGCCAGTGGGTCTATGGCAGGGCAGCCCAACTGGCGGCCCGGGGGCCATATACGGCCCCCAGCTCCTTCCCTACAGCCCCCTAAGCTTTTTAATAAAAAATAAAAATTGAAAAATAAAATAAATAATAATTGTTTAAAAAAATACCTACTTCCGGGTTCGGAGCAAGTATCACGAGAATACGCAATCCACATGGGATTTCGCTGTCAACGCGAGATCACGCCGGCGTTGACAGCGAAATCCCGTGTGGATTGCGTATTCTCACGATACTCTTCGCCTACTCTACTACTGGATCGCTGAGGCCCACAGACGCGATTAGGACCTTCGACTCAGTCGGTCGTCGCCTGTCTCGTTGTCCGGGTACTCCTGGATCCTGCGCGTTTGGAAAAGGTAGGCCGAAGCAGGGAGCGCCTCATTCCCCCCATCTCCCCTCATGTATTAAATATAAAATTTAATATATTTAAAGATGAAATAGGGGAGATGAGATACATTAAAATAAGGGGGGAGGGGAGGATGGAATTAAATATATTTAATATTAAATAAAAATAAGGGGAGATGGGAGGATGGAATTAAATATATTTAATATTAAATTAAAATAAGGGGAGAGGGGAGGATGGAATTAAATATATTTAATATTAAATTAAAATAAGGGAGAGGGAGGATGGAATTAAATATATTTAATATTAAATTAAAATAAGGGGAGAGGGAGGATGGAATTAAATATATTTAATATTAAATTAAAATAAGGGAGAGGGAGGATGGAATTAAATATATTTAATATTAAATTAAAATAAGGGGAGAGGGAGGATGGAATTAAATATATTTAATATTAAATAAAAATAAGGGAGAGGGGAGGATGGAATTAAATATATTTAACATTAAATAAAAATAAGGGGAGAGGGAGGATGGAATTAAATATATTTAATATTAAATTAAAATAAGGGGAGAGGGGAGGATGGAATTAAATATATTTAATATTAAATTAAAATAAGGGGAGGGGAGGATGGAATTAAATATATTTAATATTAAATAAAAATAAGGGGGAGGGGAGGATGGAATTAAATATATTTAATATTAAATTAAAATAAGGGGAGAGGGGAGGATGGAATTAAATATATTTAATATTAAATAAAAATAAGGGGAGAGGGGAGGATGGAATTAAATATATTTAATATTAAATAAAAATAAGGGGAGAGGGGAGGATGGAATTAAATATATTTAATATTAAATAAAAATAAGGGGGAGGGAGGATGGAATTAAATATATTTAATATTAAATAAAAATAAGGGGAGAGGATGGAATTAAATATATTTAATATTAAATAAAAATAAGGGGAGAGGGGGAGGATGGAATTAAATATATTTAATATTAAATAAAAATAAGGGGAGGGAGGATGGAATTAAATATATTTAATATTAAATAAAAATAAGGGAGAGGGAGGATGGAATTAAATATATTTAATATTAAATAAAAAATAAGGGGAGAGGGGAGGATGGAATTAAATATATTTAATATTAAATTAAAATAAGAGGGCCGGGGAGAGGGCGGAGCTGGGGGTGGGGGAGGGGGTGGAGCCGGGGGCGGGCGCGGAGCTGGGGGCAGACCCTACGGCCCCCCAGGTCATCAGTGACCGGAATTCAGGCTCCTGGGCCAGTAGAAGTTGGACAGCCCTGGTCTATGGCAACCCTAAAGGAAAATGCAAAAGGATGCTGCCATCCAGAACTGGGAGCAACACAAAACAGGTGTCTGGAAGACGGAACACTTACCTCTTTTAACTTTGTGACATCATTTGTTGCTTTAAAGGTTTCACTAATTGTATGGACTTCTTTTTCAAAGAGAAGACGGACCTCGCTGAATCCTGAGCTCACGGGGCCCATGAGCTCCTCCAGGATGGAAGCAAGAAAAGGCTGGATGCTCTCACCACAACACTTCTGAATAGACTCCGAGATGCTCCCTGAAAATTCAAACCAGCCAGCAGTTAGGTCAAGAGGGGGAATTCATTGGCAGAGGAATCAATATGTATGGATTGTTATGACATAAATGCCATTTATGAATTATAGAGGCAGAGATATAGGTGTGTGTGTTTGTCTGTCTATAGATTTACCCAGATCTCTATATGTATTCATATGTGATCACACACAAAAGAGGTGAAGCTGTGCAGGTAAGACCTCGCTTAGTTCCCAGACCTCCTGAGCGCAGCGATCTCAGGGGAACATATGGGGTGAGGCGGTCCCTCAGGTACACTGGCCCTAGACCATACAAGGCCTTGAAGGTCAATACCAGCACCCTGAAAACAATCCGGTACTCTATTAGTAGCCAGTGCAATTGCTGTAAGATTCGTGAGATGTTCTCTCTCGCAGGTGCTCCCACCAGCAATCGAGCAGCAGCATTTTCCACCAGCTTGAGTTTCCGGGTTGTCGACAAGGGAAGGCCAATGTAGAGGGCGTTACAGTAGTCTAACCTCGAGATGCCCGTTGCCTGGATCACCATAGCTAGGTCATTCCTGGATAGGTAAGGAGCCATTCCCCTAGCCTGCCGGAGATGAAAGAATGCGGACCTGCTAACAATGGAGATCTGAGTCTCCATCGATAGCAGTGGGTCTAATTGGACCCCCAGGCTTTTTACCAAAGATGACGGGCTTAACCGCTTACAAAAAACAATACCCACGAAGGGTTAATAGCAATAAATCACAAAAATCAATAACGTATCAAATAGTTCTATATTCAATATAATGTTGTATATAAAGTCACAGAAAGACTTGCATAATAAGACAGGGCATTAAATACAAAACCCAAATAGCAACGGTAGTAAGTCCCACGCAGGGGTTAATTCCATATA
Organism: Anolis apletophallus; assembly: GCA_030556195.1. Taxonomy (NCBI): domain Eukaryota; kingdom Metazoa; phylum Chordata; class Lepidosauria; order Squamata; family Anolidae; genus Anolis; species Anolis apletophallus. The sequence continues at coordinate 148,519,251 of JARBWK010000005.1, read as the reverse complement.
GTATTCCAACATCCCTCGCAGGGGTTAAATCAACAGAAATATATATCAGTGCTCAATAGCATCTAAACAAGATAGTTCATAATAAAGAGTCCATAAATCATACTCATCCCCGGTGGGGAAGGAGAGGCAAAAGGACGCGGAGGAGTAAATTAGTACTCATCCAGGTGAATGAATCAGGCCGACGGAGTCGCCATGCGTGTTACCAGGCCAAGAAATCCGTTTCACCGATAGTCCGGTTTTGTCAAGGCAAATCCAGGAAAGCGTCCAGCATCATCAAATAATATCAATCATAACCCAGGCACAGTAGCCGATCACGGGTGACTCCGTCGGCCTAATTCATTCACCCGGCTGCATCACCGGCTTTGCCGCCAGCGGGGAGCCCTGGCTCCTGGGCAGGAGGCGCGGCGGAGGGGCGGCCAGCGTGGCGGCGCCCCTCGCAGGCGGCGACGCCCCTCCCAGGACCCGTCGCCCTACGCGGCCACTTACATGGCGGAATGCCAAAGGCCGGCCCTGCTGACCTGCCACTGCCCTCTCAATCACCTTGCTCAGAAATGGCAAATTAGAAACTGGGCGGTAACTGGAGGGAACCGAAGGATCTAAATTCGGTTCCTTCAGTAGCGGTCTTACCATGGCCCCCTTCAAACCCCCTGGGAACACTCCTTGCTCAAGGGAGCTGTTAATTATTCTAATCAGGGGGTCTCGTAACCCCTCCCGACAAGATCTAACTAGCCAGGAAGGGCACGGGTCGAGGGAGCATGTAGTTGGCCTAGCTGCAACTAGAATCTCATCGGCAGCTGCTGCGTCCAGCAGTTGGAAACAGCATCGAGTGGCAACGGAGTCTCGAGTTCACTTAGAGAACCAAAAAATATTACAGAGGGCCGCACCTAAAGGCGGAACTACATTCTAATCTACATAATTAATTTATTTACTATATTTACTATATATTACACATCATTAATATTAACATATTAACATATCAAGAAATATTCATATATTATTAGTATTAATATCATAATTATTATATTATACTATATCTATATAGACATAATATATTGAAATTATAATATAACATTATATTATATTATTATTATAAAATTATTATAAAATAATAATAAAAACCACTAAAATAAAATAAAATGAAATTCAAGAAGACAAGGTGCGAACCAAGATAGAGGCTGACATCCTCAAGAGAGGAAGGATCCCAAGATGGAATGCCCCAATGGACCCAGCCCAGAGGATGGCAAAGTGGACCTGGCCGCCGCAGCAGAGCAGAGCAGCAGATGATCGGAGGCTGTAGGCCTCCGCCCGCTCTTGCCCCCAGCCGTTCCCCCAACGGATCGCCCTGCCATGGAATGCCTGCCATCCTTGGAGGTGATCCGGGCCCACATGGGGAGCAGTCGGCGATCTGAGGCAGCTGATCACCCTGGCGACCCGGAAGATGATCAAATCTTCCGGGTCCCCAGGGCTATCAGCCGCCACAGGTCAGCGACTGCTCCCGCTGCAGGCCCGGATCATCTCCAGGGATGGCAGGCACTCCAAAGCCGCCGCTCCTCTGGCCTGTCTGCTGACACAGGCCCCACAATGGGATGGCGGCAGCGGCACCCCTTCCTCTTGGCCCTGCCCCCAATGCCTTTCTCCCCAGGCTGGACAGAATCGGCTGCCGGGCCGCATCGGGCCAGCGGGCCGTAGGTTGCCCACCCCTGGCCTAGCAGATGAAGCATCTTTCTGATCACTTCCTTATCCTTATTCTGTCTTACTACTATCCCTTTATGCTTCATATGCTATTTTTCTGTATGGGTTGAGGAGTTCTCTCACCTAAATTATTTACTTACCTTTTATTTTCCCAGCTAAAAAGTTTTTGGAGGTTACAATCTGATCCATGTTTGAACGAATGGTTCCTTCGAGACCTTTGGTAACGTCTTTGCATTCGTCTTTCAGAGTAAGTAATCCCTCTGAAACATGATCTTGAACCAAACGGTAAGTTTCTTCTATTATCTATGATAACAAATAAACATGAACTTAGTCAATTGCCAAGCAGTAGGCTTCATGAACCAACCATGAACATGCAACCATAGTCAAAGGCTTTTATCTTGTTCACTTATTTAATAATCCTTGGGTACTGGTAGCTATGTCACACCAATGAAATGTTTAAAAGACTATTTTGAAAGCATTCTGAATTTATTCCGTGAGAATACAAGAGTTGATTATTTGCAGATGCTGTCAAAAGAAGCGTCTTTGCTGACTTCTGTTTCCAAAAGACGGAGGTTACTTCCTAGGGATGGATGAAACTGTCACTGTTCCTCTTCAGTTTCTCTTCACCTTCTGGTTTTTTTTTCCAATCTCAATTTCACATTGATTTTAGATTTTATATTATTTTAGTCTGTACAGAAATGTGGAGATTGTTATACACATTTGTCCAGTACAGTACATGCATTTTTATATACATTAAGTCCCTTTTTCCTTAGAACAATTTTCTCTTTCACAATGCATTCTTATGTGTTTTAGCTGATATTTGGATTGGGTGCACTGATTTCCCCCCTAGAAAATAGGCATACCAGCCGATAGAGTTGCGGGTAAAGCTCAGAAACACTACTGTGAACCTAAACTGAAAATCTATAACAGAATCGACAATACCGAACCGCATGGGAGTGGTATGCAAGTGTATATAACCACCATAAGACTACTAATGTGCTCAGTCCCCCACGCCACTGGGTCTAGAGCCAGAGAGCGCAGGGGGCGCCAAAGCGCGTCCAACAAGGCGATGCCCCGATGGGACAGGATCCCCAACAGTGTATCTAGTAATGATCACCCTCCTATGCCCAATGGCATAACATGCACATCAATAATAAAGAAATAAACAAATACATATATGAACAGGCCTACCCGACCTATGAGCTCAAAAGTATACTGGTGATGGTAATAAGGCTGTATACCATGCAAAATGAACCCAAACCTCCCTCTACGCCGTCCTGGTGTGGATATAGGCCTGCTGTCCGTGGCCGTGGGTGTGGACAATGTCCTCAGCAGAGGGGTGGGGGCCGCGGCAGGTCGCCACGGGAAACCCCGGGCCTCCGCTGCGCCGCCGGCTGGGGGGTGTGCAGTGATGCTGAGCACCGTCCGATGACTTGGGCCGATCCGCTGATGCAGCCGGGATGGAGAAAGTCGAGCCGGCAGTCCGTCCTGTGTGTATGTTATAGATTTTCAGTTTAGGTTCACAGTAGTGTTTCTGAGTCTTCTCCACAAGACCAGTCCCACAGTGTGTAGATAGTTTGCGGGTAAAGCTGACAGAGGAGAGACTGACGACCCCGAGGGTCATCAATGCCTCTTCGGCAAAGACTGCCCCTTCGGCCCCCCTGGCCAGAACCCAGCGAGTGGCTGCCCATGGTCTACAAAGAGAGGCTGCAGGCAGACCAGCCAACAGCCGATGGTGGAGTGCCCTCGCAAGGAGGAAGGTCTCCTTGATATCTCGGAGATTCTGGGCTGCCCAGGGGAATCTAGTGGCCGGCGATGCCGCCTTTCACTGGCAGAACACCAGGCACTGGAAAAGGCACCCAAGATGATGGATGGCCTTGAAGATGCCATAGGAGAGCAAGCGTCTTCGTCACCTCTACAATCGAGCCGGAAGCGATGCCGCCGAAGCCGGAAGATGAAGAGAGAAGCTTCCTGCACCCTCGCTGGGAACCTGGATGTTCCTCCCCCTCCAAGACTTCCTCTGAAAGATAAGGTGCCGGCTGTCTCACCTGCCGGAGATGGAAAAAGGCCTGCTTACTAACATTAGCAATCTGGGTCTCCATAGTCAACTGCAAATCCAGGACCACACCCAAGGTCTTGACAGTAGAAAATGGATGAAGGTGGGCACCATCAAAGTTGGGCGGGGCGGGGCACTCCAGGCGGGCGGCCAGGCCACAAGATCTCAGTCTTAGTAGGATTCACCTTCAACCTACTGGCATGCAGCCATCTCGATACAGCCTCAAGACATAAGGTGAAATTGTCCGGTATTGAGGTGACTCCAGGCTCCAGCCCTAAAAGCAGCTGGGTATCATCTGCATATTGGTGGCACTCCAGACCAAAGTTCCAATGGCAAGAGTTCTCACGTAGACGTTGAAGAGGATGGGAGAGAGAATTGCTCCCTGAGGCACTCCACATGAGAGGGCAGATCTGTCAGAGGTTCGAGCTAGGTACTCGACACGTTGAGACCAGCCTTGGAGAAATGTGTCAAACCAACTGAGGGCCCGACTACAAACTCCCGCCATGGCAAGTCGATGGATCAGCAGGTCAGTCGACAGTGTTGAATGCAGCCGTAAGATCCAGGAGTATCAGGAGCGCCGACCCCCCTCTATCAAGCTGACAATGAAGTGCATCAGTAATACCCACCAGAACCATCTCTGTCCCATGGCCCGGGCCAAAGACGGACTGAAAAGGATCCAGGCCAGCGGTATCGTCCAGAAACTGTTGTGGTTGTCTCAGCGCAGCTCGCTCGCTCACCTTGCCCAGGAACGGAAGATTGGAGACAGGGCGATAGTTGGACAAGATCACAGGATCCAGATTTGGTCTCCTCAATAAAGGACGGACTAAAGCTTCTTTTAAATTATCTGGAACGACCCCAAACTCAAGTAAGCAGTTGATGATTTTCCTTAAGGGATCTTGTAATCCATCCAGACAGCATTTAACCAGCCAAGAGTGGCAGGGGTCAAGAGAGCAGGTGGAAGGCTTTGCCGCAGCCAGGATCTTTGTAACGGACTCCATGTCAAGAGGGGTGAACTGATCAAAAATAGGTCCATCAGATGGCCACGGGGTCTCTAGCTCATTCAGAGTATCTGCTGTCGGGGCAGCTCCTGCCGTAGCGTGTTGAACTTGTCAGTGAAAAATTTCTGAAATGCTTCAGCTGTAACAGTCAACGTTGTAGGATCCTGAACCATAGGAGCTGAGTTTGTCAGAGCTCGGACAATTTTAAATATCTGCGCTGGGCGGGATCTTGCAGTGGCTATTAGCAAGGAGTTGTAGGTAATTTGAGAAGTCTTTCGTGGTTGTAGCTGTGTTCAACCACGAAAATATAGTAATGTAATATAGTAATATACTACTTTTTTTCAGTAATGGCACTGAACTCAGTAAAAGGTTTACTTACTTTATTTATTTTCCGCTCTTCTCACCCCGAAGGGGACTCAGAGTGGAGTACAGGTACATATACTTAGCAGACAATCCCTGCCGTTTTCCGCATACAACATATAGACGAACAGAGGCAAACTCTGGCCACCAGGGGGAGTTGACGCACTCCTCTCAGCGTTCCCAGCGTCCCTTGTTGTTCCTTCCGCTTTTTTCAGCGTTCCTGGAGTTCTTTAATGGCCTCATAATTGAGTAAAAATTTGCCTCCCCACTTAATGTGGTACCTTTATCTCCTACTTGACAGATGCAACTGTCTTTCGGGCTGCAAAGGTCAACAGCAGGCAACACTTAAAGGTCGAGCACCCACCTCGATCCGGGCAGGCCTTGAACTCATGACCTACTGGTCAGAGAGATCTTATGCAGCTGACACTTAGCCAGCTGCGCCACATTCCCAGTTGACATATTTTGGCCGATAAATAAATAGTTAATTATGCTGAATTTTACTCATCCTGTAAAAATATTCCCTGAAACAGATTACCATATAAATAACTCTAAATAATACCTACCCCGAACCAGGCCCTCTTTCGGTCATTCTTCTTCCCTTTCATCTTAGGAAGCAGCATGCTCTGAAGGCTCGGCAAAAGCTCCTCCATCACAAGGTTGCTGAGAATCTACAAAAGGGTCCGGATAACAGGAATTCAGCAGGCACTTTGGGACTGATTCAGATAACCACATCTCAGTTTAATAAAATGGCATTTTCATTTTGTAATCTAGTAGAGCCAGCACAATGCATTAGTTTGACTCTGGCTCAATAGCATTCATATAGTTTATTTCCAATGCTGAAAAAAATATGTAATCCATACCAGCTGAGAATCCCTTATCTGACATGCTTGGGACCAGAAGGGTTCCAGATTTCATATATTTTTTTATTTTATTTGGGAAGTCTGATCTGGCGACGGTGGTCCACGCTCTTGTCACATCCCAAATATTTATTTATTATTTATTAAAAACTTTTGTACCCTGACCTTCTCACCTCTATCGAGGGACTCAGACCGGCATAACAGCAAAAATTCAATGCTATAAATTTAAAAACAACTACAACAACAACATATTAAAATACATAAAAACTCAACATAAGACCACATCGCCATTAAAACGATTCCACTCAATCTGTAAACGTGGTCATACATTCAGACAATAGCCAATCTCATCCTATTCTGGGAAGGCTTGATTCCACATCCAGGTCTTCACCAGCCTCCTAAAGGACAACAGAGAGGGGGCAGATCTAGCTTCACTTGGTAGAGAGTTCCACAGCCGAGGGGCGACCACAGAGAAGGCCCTGTCTCTCGTCCCCACCAGCCGCGCTTGCAAAGCCAGCGGGACCGAGAGCAGGGCCTCTCCGGAGGATCTTAATGTTCTTGATGGTTCGTAGGGGAGAATCCGTTCGGACAGGTAAAATAGATTTCTGCAACGCACTCTACGTGGGGCTGCCTTTGAAAACGGTTCGGAAACTTCAACTAGTCCAACGGGCGGCAGCCAGGTTACTAACTGGGGTGACATACAGGGAGCATACCACCCCCTTGTTGTGTCAGCTCCACTGGCTGCCTGTCCATTTCCGGGCTCAATTCAAAGTGCTGGTTTTGACCTATAAAGCTCTATACGGTTCTGGCCCAGCATCTGCCGCTATGTCCCACCTCGTAACTTAAGATCATCCGGGGAGGCCCTGCTCTCACTTCCGCCAGCAACTCAACTGCGGCTGGCGGGGATGAGAGACAGGGCCTTCTCGGCTGTGGTCCCCCGCCTGTTGAATGTGCTTCCAAGTGAAATATGATCAACTCCATCCCTCCTACCTTTCAGGAAGAAAGTAAAATCGTGTTGTGGGACCAGGCCTTTGCACAGTAACTGCAGCACTTTACTTGGAACGGACTGATATGATGACAGGCATGAAATACGGCTTCCGCCATTGATTGAATGTGGATTTGTATAGATTGAACTTTTAATGTAATTGGATAGCTGATGTTTTAATGCTGATGTTTTAATCCTGTTGTATTAGTGTTTTTACATTGTGTGTTGTTGCCGGCATTTAATTTATTTATTTATTTATTTATTTCAGGATTTTACCCCGCTCTTCTCAACCCCCGAGGGGGGACTCAGAGCGGCTTACAGCAGGCACAATTCGATGCCACATCAACAGCGTAAAACCCCAAACCCCACAACCCATTAAGACATTAAGGCATTAAAATACAATCCCTCAACACATCTACAATCATTCCAATTAAAACAGTATTCAACCCTAGAAACATTGACCCTCTTCCTCCCTCCCATTAAAATTCCGTCTCACATGCTGCCTAGTGCTGGTGAGGGAATGCCTGATCCCAGAGCCAGGATTTCACCTTCTTCCTGAATGTCAGGAGGGATGAGGTGGACCGTATCTCCGTAGGGAGCGCATTCCACAGGCGGGGGCCACCACCGAGAAGGCCCTGTCCCTCGTCCCCACCAACCGCATCTGAGAGGTCGGCGGGAGCGAGAGCAGGGCCTCCCCAAATGATCTTATGTTACGGGATGGGACGTAGCGGCCGATGCGTTCGGACAAGTAAGCTGGGCCAGAACCGTATAGAGCTTTAAAGGTCAAAACCAGCACTTTGAATTGAGCCCGAATTGACAGGCAGCCAGTGGAGCTGACACAACAGGGGGTGGTGTGCTCCCTGTATGTAGCTCCCGTTAGTAGTCTGGCTGCCGCCCGCTGGACTAATTGCACTTTCCGAACTGTCTTCAAAGGCAGCCCCACGTAGAGTGCGTTGCAGTAATCTATTCGGGATGTGACCAGAGCGTGGACGACCGTAGCCAGATCAGACTTCCCAAGGTACGGGCGCAGCTGGCGCACGAGTCTCAACTGTGCAAAAGCTCCCCTGGCCACCGCTGAGACCTGGGGTTCCAGGCTCAGCGCTGAGTCCAGGATCACTCCCAAGCTGCGAACCTGCGCCTTCAGGGGAGTGTAACCCCGTCCAACACAGGCTGTAACCCTATACCCTGTTCGGCCTTACGACTGACCAGGAGGACCTCTGTCTTGTCTGGATTTAGTTTCAATTTGCTAGCCCTCATCCAGTCCGACACAGCAGCCAAGCACCGGTTCAGGGTCTGGACAGCCTCCTTGGTGACAGGTGGGAAGGAGTGACAGATCTGGACATCATCTGCGTACAGATAACACCTTACTCCGAAACTCCGAATGATCTCTCCCAGCGGTTTCATGTAGATGTTGAACAACATCGGGGGACAGTACTGAACCCTGAGGGACTCCACAGGACAACGGCTGTGGAGCCGAACAGGTGTCACCCAATGACACCTTCTGGGTACGACCTTCCAGGAAGGATTGGAGCCACTGCAATGCAGTACCCCCAGCCCCATATCTGCAAGGCGACCCAGAAGGATACCGTGGTCAACGGTATCGAAAGCCGCTGAGAGGTCCAGCAGAACCAACAGGGACACACTCCCCTGTCAAGTTCCCGCGTAGATCATCTACCAAGGCGACCAAGGCTGTCTCAGTCCCATGCCCCGGCCTAAAGCCAGACTGTGCCGGATCCAGATAATCAGTGTCTGCCAAGAACCCTGGAGTTGCGGCCACCACACGTTCCATGACTTTGCCCAAATAGGGAGATTGGAAACTGGCCGATAGTTCACTAATTGAGTGGGGTCCAGTGAAGGTTTCTTCAACAGCGGTTTTATAACAGCTTGCTTTAAGCTGGCTGGAATGGTGCCTTCCCGAAGGGAGGCATTAACCACCACCTTCAACCACTCTGCCAAACCCCTCTGGCTTCCTGATCAGCCAGGATGGGCAGGGGTCTAGGATGCATGTCGTGGGCCTCGCCTCTCCAAGGATCTTGTCCACATCCTCAAGCTGAACCAATTGAAACGAATCCATCAAAACCGGACAAGCAGATGCTCGTGTCACATCCTCAGAGACTGCCGTTAAAGTGGTATCGAAATCGGAACGGATCAGAGCCACCTTATCCGCGAAGACCTTAGCAAACTCATCACAGCGTGCCGCCGAGCCGTCAGGGATCTCGCACTGAGGCGGATTTAAAGACCCCTAACGACTCGAAACAGTTCCGCTGGACGGTTCTTTCGGGCGCCACCTTGGCCGCAATAGACGTTTTTTGTGCGGCTTTTATTGCAGCGTCATAGGTCCTCAAATAAGCGACCAGGCGCGCCTGAGCTGATCCGCTCCGTTTCCTACGCCACACGCACTCTAGCCTCCTCTTTTTCGCTTCATTGCTGCCAGCTCCTCAGTGAACCAAGGAGCTGGTTTAGCTCGGTTACTCAAGAGGGGACGTTCTGGAGCGATCGTGTCAACAGCCCTTGTCATCTCCCTGTCCCAGAGTGAGACAAGAGCCTCGACAGGGTCACTTACCGAGGAGGCGGGAAAATCCCCAAGAGCCGCCAGGAACTGCTCGGATCCATAAGTCTCCTGGGGCGGACCATTCTAATAGGTCCACCACCCCTGCGGAGGTGGAAAGGCCCAGTGAGTCTAAACTTGATCAGGTGGTGGTCGGACCATGGCAAAGGAATGATGGTCAGTTCCTCCACTCCGCCACTTTCATCCCATCCCTGGCAGAAAACCAGATCTAAAGTGTGTCCAGCACTATGGGTGCTTTATATTGTGCCTTATAAGCCGCCCTGAGGTCCCCCTGGGGGTTGAGAAGGGCGGGCTAGAAATATAGTAAGTAAATAAATAAATAATACCTGAATTTGCATATAGGTGCATAGTGAAAATTATGGAGATGTTTAAACACAACATTTATTTCATGTTTCACACATACCTTGTGCATATAGCCTGAGTGTATGTGTACGATTCTAACCATGTTGAGCATGAAATCTGTGTACATCCAACCTTCAGAAAGCAAAGGTTATCGCTATTATAGCCACCTGTGTGGACAATTATAGAATATTTTGAATTCCAGATAAGGAATGTTCAACCTATAATAGTAAATAAACCTAAACATATCCACCAGTTGGCATTTGTAGAACAGTCCCCTTATCTTCCCCACTTTATTTACATGTTCTCCGACCTATAACAAGGAATTGTAGAAATTGAAAGTTTGGATGTGACATGTTACTTTATTTATTTATTTATTTATTTATTTATTTATTTATTAGATTTATTGGCCGCTACTCCCAGCGGCTCGGGGCGGCTTACATCACACACCACAATAAAATAGCAATCTACAATAGCATTAAAACCACAGAATAAAAACAAATCCTAAAAGAAAGCATAGTCTCAAAAGATAGCATACCACAGCTCAAAGGCCTGCCGGAATAGGACCGCCTTGCAGGCTATCCGAAAAGCCAACAGATTGCGCAAGGCCCTAACCTCCGGAGGTAATGCATTCCAGAGGACTGGGGCGATGATGGAGAACGCCCTTCTCCGTTTTGAAGTTAGATGGTATTGTTTGACATTTGGCACGGCTAAAAGGTTCCACTCTTCAGATCTAAGTGTTCTCGTGGGACAGTATGGGGTTAGGCGGTCCCTCAGGTACACTGGCCCCAGACCATACAAGGCCTTGAAAGTCAAAACTAGCACTTTGAAAGTGATTCGGTACTCAATGGGGAGCCAGTGCAGTTCCCGCAGAATAGGTGTAATGTGGCAGCTCGCAGGGGCTCCTGCGAGCAACCGAGCTGCGGTGTTCTGCACCAGCTTGAGTTTCCGGGTCACAGACAAAGGCAGCCCAATGTAGAAAACGTTACAATAGTCTAACCTTGAGATGACCATAGCTTGGATCACCGTGGCCAGGTCGTGCCAAGACAAATAGGGGGCCAGCCTCCGAGCCTGACGAAGATGGAAAAACTACGTCAACACAAAGCTAAAAGCCTGTATAAGTCAAGGGCTTGGGAAGCAAGCGGCATGCTGCATCAATAACCACTAACACATTATATATGAAAAAAATATCAAAATGTATTCATAGTGCCATCAGTAAAAGTCTTCAATGAATATAGGGTGAATCTAGGGCACATAAAACAAGTGCTATAATAGCATAGGCATCTATAACCCCTCATACATATATTATACACAATAGGGGGTGAAGCAAGAGACCCAAAAACATATAATGGGTATAAGCGACGCAAGCTAACAGTCCAAAAAGACCCATAAAAGGCTTCGGAGTCTATTAACTCACAAAGCGAAAATAAGTTCTTAGTGGGAGCTGATGATGATGAGCTGGCTGGGAGGACGCCGGCTGGAAAGGCGCCTACCGGGAGGTCTTTTGCTTTTGTGATGACGTTGATGTTCTGAAATGCGAAACCTCTCGTGAAGACCACATTGATGTTGAAGGTCTACAATCCTAGTGAGGAGTGGTCCGAAGACCTAGCGCCCTGAGGAAACGTAATAACGCAAAACGGCCATTTTGGCGGCGGCATTGTACCTCCAGCCGTAGGCGCCGTTCCAGCCGGCGTCCTCCCAGCCAGCTCATCATCATCAGCTCCCACTAAGAACCGGTCTTCGGTTCATGAGTTAATGGACTCCAAAACCCTTTACGGGTCTATTTGGACAGTTAGCTTAAGGCCGCTTATACCCATTATATGTTTTTAGGTCTCTTTCTTCACCCCCTATTGTGTATAATATATGTAAGAGGGGTTATAGATGCCTATGCTATTATAGCAATTGTTTTATGTGCCCTAGATTCACCCTATATTCATTGAAGACTTTTACGGATGGCACTATGAATACATTTTGATAATTTTTGCATATATAATGTGTTAGTGGTTATTGATGCAATGCGCCGCTTGCTTCCGCAGCCCTTGACTTATACAGGCTTTTAGCTTTGTGTTGACGTAGTTTATTTACAGTGTGCTAGTTAGTCGTGTATTGAAGATGGAAAAACGCCACTCTGCTGACAGTGGAGATTTGTGCTTCCATTGACAGCAGAGGGTCCAGGAAAACTCCAAGGCTCTTTACTGAAGACGACGGGCATAGTGCCACGCCGTCCAGGGTCGGAAACTGGATATCCTACCGCCCGGACGACCCAGCCAGAGGATCTCCGTCTTCGCTGGATTCACCTTCAACCTACTGGCTCGCAGCCATCCAGTAACGGCTTCGAGGCAGAGATAGAAATTATCGGGTATGGTTTCGGCCCCGCCCTCCATCCTCAGAATTAGCTGGATGTCATCAGCGTACTGGTGACATTCCAGCCCAAAGCTACGCACCAGCTGAACAAGTGGTCGCATATAGATGTTAAATAATAATACAAGAACTGAGGGTATTGTTTGAGAGTACCAAGGCAATAAAAACAACGTTTTTGCAAAGCAAGGTAACAAGAAGTAACGCCATCATATTTTGAAACATAGCAAAAAACATTTTCACAAAATTTCCGAAACCTTCTTTTTTGGAGTCATGGGAGAGTTTAGCTACAATTGCCTTTTAAAGTATTTTTCTAATAATTATGTAATCACTAAAAAGATAAGATAATGGTTCTGCCAGAATGTCTCCATATCCCTTTTCCCACGTGAATTATTAAGATTGTAAGTGTATGGACACGAACTGTCGAGTATGTTGTTCTGGGAGTCTTTTGGCTAAAAGATGGGCTATAAATGATTCAAATAAACAAACTCTTTAAATAATGAGCTAATGTTTCAATCTTTCCAAAAGTAATGACTAATAGTAATATGTTAATATTTTTAAATGATGTTCCAAGCTTCGTGGAAATTAAACTCTGCCAAAGGAACGGATCCAGACTTATTGCAGTTTAGTTTGGCTGAATTCTGCGAGACCACTTAGTCATAAATCATAAAAACCCTTCAATGCAGGGGTGTCCACACTTTTTCAGCCTGCGAGTTATTTTTAAGAAAACCAAGTCACAACGATCTACCTGCCGCTGCCGCCGCGCTCTCCCGCACGCGTGCTCCCGGTACCGCCTTCCTCTGCCCACACAGTTTTGGAGAGCGCTTCAAGCGTTGGCACATGCGCGCTGGGCGGAAATGGAGGAGAGAGACCTTCAGCTTGGCCAAGGGAGAGAGGTGGACGGAGGCAGAGCGTGGAGCCCTTGAGGTGCGGGCTGGGAAGGGCAGGGCAGCAACTGAGGAGGAGGAGGCCAAAGCGGCCCGAGGGGGAAGAAACAGGAGTTTGGGAATCAGCCTCGACGGGGGAAAAGAGCCAGGCTTGGCCCGGCCCGGCCTCTGGGAGCTCGGCCTCCTGAGGGGTGTCGTGATTGACAGCCGGCCAAGAAGGAAGAAGCCGCGCGGGCAGAGGAAGGTGGCAGCGGGAGAGCGCACGGGGCCCGCACGGCTTCTTCCTTCTTGGCTGGCTGTCAATCACGACACCCCTCAGGAGGCCGAGCTCTCAGAGGCCGGGCTGGGCCTGGCTCTTTTACCCCGTCGAGGCTTACTCCCAAACTCCTGCTTCTTTCCCCTCGGGCCGCTTCGGCCTCTTCCTCCTCCGTCGCCGCCCTGCCCTTCCCAGCCCGCACCACAAGGGCTCCGCGCTCTGCCTCCGTCCGCCTCTCTCCCTTGGCCAAGCTGAAGGTCTCTCGCCTCCATTTCCACCCAGCGTGCATGCGCCAATGCTCGAAGCACTCTCCAAAACCGTGCGGGCGGAGGAAGGCGGCGCCAGGAGTGTGCACGCGGTGGCGAGAGCACGTGCACAGCGGCGGGAGCAGAAGATCGACCTCAAATGGTCTTGGGATCGACCAGTAGATCGCGATCTACCTAATGAGCACCCCTGCTTCAATGAAATTATGAAACGAGCGGTGTCGTCAACTCAAGGTGTCAGCAAATGGCTGGGTGATGATTTAATTCAGTGTGCCAAATTTGGGGTGGGCTTCCTAATCTTACATTTTTCACACACTTCTTTCCGTATTTCTATTACAACCATTCATGCTACACAACAAATCCAAAATAAAGCAAATACCTGGACTTCATTTCCAGTTATCTTTTCCCATGACCCATAGTGACCTTTTTCCTGGCGGAAAAACTGAACAGCTTCTAAAAATGCTTGACCTTCAAATGAAGACTGCTTGAAAAAATCTGAAAGAAACAATACATAGAAACTGTTGAGTGGATTATAGATACTGACTTTTTTTCTCATTACAAAATTGGTTTCAAATTAGATGCCGTCCAAAATAGAATTTCTTCCTCTCAATCCAAATACAAGAACCTTGGATGTATTTATTTATTATTTCCACCATTTCTACCCCGTTCTTCTCAACCCCCGAGGGGGGACTCAGAGCGGCCTAACAACGGCAACAATTCGATGCCAAAAACACAGTATACATATAATAGAAAACCAAAAACAGTCAGAATTAAAATACATTAAAATACAGTTAGCATTAAAATACATTAAAATACAATTAGCATTAAATACATCATATACATTCACATAAGTTAAAAACAGTATTCCATCCATAATGGAAGCATTGGGCCATGTCCACCAGCTTGCCATTACAATCCAATCTAAAGTGCTGCATCATGCTAATGTGCAAACGCCTGGTCCCACAGCCAGGATTTCCCTTTTTTCCTGAATGCCAGGAGGGATGGGGTTGATCGTATATCAATTGGGAGTGCGTTCCACAGAGAGCCACCACTGAGAAGGCCCTCTCTCTCGTCCCCACCAACCGCATTTGAGAAATAGGCGGGAGAGCAGGGCCTCCCCGGATGATCTTAAATTACGAGGTGGGACGTAGCGGCTGATGCGTTCGGACAAGTAAGTTGGGCCATAACCGTATAGAGCTTTAAAGGTCAAAACCAGCACTTTGAATTGAGCTCAGAAATGGACAGGCAGCCAGTGGAACTGACACAACAGGGGGGTGGTATGCTCCCTGTATGTAGCTCCCGTTAGTAATCTGGTTGCCGCCCGTTGGACTAATTGCAGTTTCCGAACTGTCTTCAAAGGCAGCCCCACGTAGAGTGCGTTGCAGTAATCTATTTGGGATGTGACCAGAGCGTGGACGACCGTAGCCAGATCATACTTCCCAAGGTACGGGTGCAGCTGGCGCACGAGTCTTAACTGTGCAAAAGCTCCCCTGGCCACCAAATACTCATTTCCCTTCATCTGTGAAATGGAAAGGTTACTCATGAACATTAGGTTGGCTAGTCATGGGCCAGGCAAAAATATATAAAAGCACTCATAATCCCATGTATTTCCATTACAATGCCTTGTGGGAATACCTAGTTTGGATTTTGCATTTATGCCTTTCTTACTCTCAAATCACCACTCTGTTTGAAAAGCTTTTATAATGTTTAGTCCACCAAGCCCTAACTCAGCTGTATAACCAGTAAAAGGCAGCTTTCCATACCCAGAGTGAAACCATTGTCTTTTGCCTGAATGTGCCCCTCTTATAGAATCATAGTTGTCTTCCAGATGCAAGTTGTTAACTTCCTTTGGAACCAGCTCCTGTGCTTATTGATCAGACTCTAAGCCAGGGGTGGGCAACCTATGGCCCCCGGGCCGGACCTAGCCCAGCAGCCGCTTCTATCCGGCCCGGGGAGAGGGCATTGGGGGCGGGGCCAAGAGGAAGGGGTGCCGTTGCCGCCATGCCATCGCAGGCTCTATGGGACAGAGTCTGTTTCCGCAGACAGGCCGGAGGAGCGCGGCTTTGGAGTGCCTGCCATCCCTGGAGGCTATCCGGGTCTGCAGCAGGAGCACTCGCCGACCTGCGGGGGCTGATCGTCTTCCAGTCGCGAGGGCGAACAGCCGCCTCAGATAGCGACTGCTCCCCCTGCAGGCCCAGATAGCCTCCAGGGATGGCAGGCATTCCATAGCAGGGCGATCAGCTGGAGGCGAGAGCGGGCGGAGGCCTGCAGCCTCCGATCGCCTGCTGCTCCGCTCTCCTCTTTTTTTCTTGTCCTGGCGGAGGGACACAGGGACAGAGCGCTGTGCTGTGTCCTTGCACGGTGTAGGCAGAGAGAGGGCGGAAGGGGAGGAGGGCGGAGGAGAGGAAGGGAGGAAGGAAGGGAGGAGGGAGGGAGGGAGGGAGGCGGCCAGGAAGGGTCATGGAGGCCTTGGGCGACGAGGGCGGCCAAGCTCCCGAGGGGCCACTGACCTCCACGTTCAAAGAGTCCCCGCCTTCCTCCGAGCTCCCTTCGGAGCCCCCCCGGCGGGTGAGGGGCAGGCAAGCAGAGAGGGCGAGCAAAGAAGGCAGGCAGGCAGGCAGTCTTTCTGAGGCAGGCCACACACACGCTTTGCCATCCTCTGGGCTGGGGTCATTGGGCCATTCCATCTTGGGATCCTTCCTCTCTTCAGGATGTCAGCCTTCATCTTGGTTCACACCTTGTCTTCTTGAATTTTTATTTTATTTTAGTGGTTATTATTATTATTTTATAATAATTTTATAATAATAATATTATAATAAATAATATAATATAATAATGTTATATTATAATTTCAACATATTATAATGTCTATATATACACACTATAATGTAATAATTATGATATTAATACTAATAATATATGAATATTTCTTGATAAATTAATATGTTAATATTAATTATGTGTAATATATAGTAAGCAAATAAATAAATAGGTGCGGCCCTCCATAATATGCGGCCACTCGCACCGGCGCCCCTCCTCCCTTCACTGAAGGAAGGAGTGGCGCCCGCCCCCGCGAGCGGGGCGGCGGCGGGGGAAGCTGTGTCAATCGCCCTAGGGGCAGCGGAACTTCCCCCTGGCTCCTTGTTGCGCGGGCGGGCACCACTCCTTCCTTCACCCCTTCCTTCAGGCCCGGAACTGCCGCTCCCCAAATCTGCCGTTCGAGGCCATGGCCTCGGATGGCCTTATGGGTAATCCGGGCCTGCTCACACTTTCATTCCTCTCTCCTTGCTTGAATCAACTCACTGACTTGTATGTTCAGATACTGTTATACACTGTATACTGAGAAATGCAAAGAGACCACTTCTACATTCCTTCCATTTCTTTCTCATACGAATTACCACCGACACTGAATCTTGTTTGCAGTGGTTGTTCTCATGTCAGTAAGGCAGTGAATCTGTTCCATGCTAGCACTAGTTCTGAAGAGGCTCTCCATAGAGAGCTCTGTGAAGCCTAGAGAAGACGTACAACCCCACTGAGAGCTCTATGAAACCTAGAGTAGACGTACAACCCCACTGACATGGGAGCCAACTCCGGTCTCTGCCTGGTTTCTTATCGTCAGACTTGGGAAAATGTCCACGTCATATTTATGAGACTGGTGTACTTTTGTTTTGCACTGGGATCACAGGGCAGGCAATCTTGTGGGTGAAGTTCCGTAGAACTTTCAGTGGAAAGGCCAGGAGTCCAAATCATTCTAATAAGGCAGTGGTTCTCAACCTTCCTAATGCTGTGACCCCTTAATACGGTTCCTCGTGTTGTAGTGACCCCCAATCATATTATTTCATTGCTACTTCACAACTGTGGTTTTGCTATTGTTATGAAGCATAATGTAAATTTCTGATATGCAGGATGTATTTTCATTCACTGGACCAAATTTGGCACATATACCCAATACGCCCAAATTTGAAAACTGGTGGGATCAGAGGGAGAGATTGATGTTGTCTTTTGGGAGTTGTAGTAGCTGGGATTTCTAGTTCACCTACAATCAAAGAGCATAGAATTGGGATAGAATTGGGCCAAACTTCACACACACACACACACACACACACACCATGGTCAATAGAAAATGCTGTGTTTTCTGATGGTCTTTGGTGACCCCTCTGACACTCCCTCGTGACCCCTCCAGGGGTCCCGCCCCCCAGGTTGAGAAACACTGTAATAAGGGGCTGCAAGGACTCAAACCAAGCAGCTCGCTCCTTTGCCTTCTCCTTGTATTTTGTTTTCTACACAGAAGTCAGGATGGAACCAGGGAGACACAGGGTATCGGGCAGGTATCAGACATACAAGATGCTCATGTTCCACCAGCAGTTGATATGAGCACAGCATTTTTTAGGATGATGATAATGATGATTATGCAATAATAATAATAATTTCTTCATGTCGCTAATTCACTCATTAATCTTCTTGGGGACACCATTCCAACACTGCAGATTCAACAATTATTTATTTATTTAAAACTTTTGTACCCCGACCTTCTCACCTCTATCGAAGGACTCAGACCGGCATAACAGCAAAAATTCAATGCTATACAATTTAAAAACAACTACAACAACATATTAAAATACATAAAAACTCAACATAAAACCACATCACCATTAAAACAATTCCACTCAATCTGTAAACGTGGTCATGCATTCAGACAATAGCCAATCTCAGCCTATTCTGGGAAGGCTTGGTTCCACATCCAGGTCTTCACCAGCCTCCTAAAGGACAACAGAGAGGGGGCAGATCTAGCATCACTTGGGAGAGAGTTCCACAGCCGAGGGGCGACCACAGAGAAGGCCCTGTCGTCCCCACCAGCCACGCTTGCAAAGCTGGCGGGACCGAGAGCAGGGCCTCTCCGGAGGATCTTAATGTTCTTGATGGTTCGTAGGAGAGAATCCGTTCGGACAGGTAAACTGGGCCAGAACCATATAGGGTTTTGTAGGTTAAAACCAGCACTTTGAATTGTGCCCGGAAGCTAATTGGCAGCCAGTGGAGCTGGCGCAGCAAGGGAGTTGTATGCTCCCTGTGACGCACTCCTGTTAGTAACCTGGCTGCTGAACGTTGGACTAATTGCAGCTTCCAAGCAGTCTTCAGAGGCAACCCCATTTAGAGAGCGTTGCAGTAGTCTATTCGAGATGTAACCAGAGCGTGGACCACTGTGGCCAAGTCAGACTTCCCAAGGTACGGGCGCAGCTGGCGCACAAGCTTTAACTGTGCAAAAGCTCTCCTGGCCACCGCCGAGACCTGGGGCTCCAGGCTCAGCGATGAGTCCAGGATCACTCCCAGACTGCGAACCTGCGCCTTCAGGGGGAGTGTAACCCCGTCAAGCACAGGCTGTAAGTCTATGCCCTGTTCGGCCTTACGACTGACCAGGAGTACCTCTGTCTTGTCTGGATTTAGTTTCAATTTGTTAGCCCTCATCCAGTCCGTTACAGCCAGGCCCGGATCAGGCCCTTTTGCCGCCCAAGGCCAAAGGGTCTGCCTCCGCCCCTCCCCGCCCTCGGCTCCGCCCCGAGCCCTCACCGGATTGAAGGCGGGGCGAGGAGGAGAAAGAGGCGCCCTCCCGCCGCGCATCCTGTGCGCCGCCCACCCCTTTTCGGCGGGGCTGGCGCAACACAAGGGACGGGCGGCGGCGCGGCTTCTCTCCACCTCCCTGGCTTGGCGTCGCCAGGCAGGGAGGAGGAGGCGGAGAGAACCCGCGCTGCCGCCCCTCCTCCCTTGCGTGGCGTGATGATCCTCCCTCTCTCCCTCAGCCACCATGCCGGCCTGAGAAGTGGCCGAAATCGCCCTTTTCAGGCCGGCTTTAGGAGGGAGGGAGGATCGGCTCTGCGCCGGCGAGGAGGCGGGGGCGGAGCCGAAGGCGAGGAGGGGTGGAGTCAGGGTCGGAGCCGATCCTCCCTCCCTCCTGAAGCAGAGTTGAGGGGAGCAGAGCAAAGGGAGGGGGTGGCCACGCATGTGCCCTTTTTTATTATTATTTTGATTTTTTTACTTTTGGGGGGGATTTTAAAAAATTGGGGGGGCGGTCAGGATCTGCTGTCCCCCCAAAAGTGCCGCCTGAGGCCATGGCCTAGGGTGGCCTTATGGGTAATCCGGGCCTGGTTACAGCAGCCAAGCACCGGTTCAGGACTTGAACAGCCTCCTTAGTAGCAGGTGGGAAGGAGTGAAAGAGTTGGTACTACTCTCCCTCCTACATCATTCACTGGACTTTGTCGAGTCAAGAAGGACACTCACTGCTCCACATTGAAAAGTTGTCTTAGCACCAGCAGCTGAAGCAAGAGCACAACTGTTAGGGAAAGAACAGGGGAAGTGAGTTCTTGGTGCAAAACCTAGTTGGTGTCGCTCAGCAGTGTTGCAACAGAACTACTAGGCAAGTCCTAGACTTAAGACTAATTTTTAAATGGGATGAATTGTGCTGGCACAGAAGCCCCTCTGTGTTTATGTTATGTTGCACATCAGCTGTTCTCTTGTGCGGAAAAGAGCACTTGTAGAAGTCATTTCAACCACCAGAGGGACAGTTTCTGGAAGCTACAAGGTTTTGGTCAGAAGACTCAAAAGCTGTAATTATTGCAATGATGAGACTCTGAGTCATGTGAACTCTCATATTTAACAGCAGTGCTCATTCCCAAAACAGAAAGGACTGCCTAGCAGGCTAGGCACGTGGCTCTACCAAAGGTATAATCTTGTGGTGAGGGGTAATCTCTCACAGCCACTGGCTTTTAAGCGTAATAATAGAATTAGCCTCTCCCCGACATCTTATGTCTATGATAGGAGGCGAGATAAGTGATTACTTTCCTCAGTTATGTGCATGGACATTGCCAGGCATTCAGTGGCAACTGGATTCTCCAAAATGCAAGGAAGCGACAAGTCCCTCTACTCCAGGACACTCTCTACGGCAATGTTTCCCAACCAGGGTGCCGTGGCACACTAGTGTGCCGTGAGCGATCATCAGGTGTGCCGTGGGAAATTGGGACCTCCAATAACCTTTCTTCCCCCTTCTGCTGAACACTTTTTTTCTCCACTCGAGCTGCCTTCTTCCCAGCCTCACTCCGCTGGCTTTGCCTCGCTTTGCTCATGCTGCCGCCATTATGATCCGAGGGGGCAGCGTGTTCAGGAGGGGAGGGGGAGGGAGGAAGACATGGGGTGAGTCTGTGCAGTAGCGCCCACACGGGTCACGTCTTCCTCCCTCCCCCCTCCCCTCCTGAAAAAGGGAGCCCAAGTGGAAAAGAAAAAGTAAGTGTTCGGCAGGAGGGGGAAGAAAAGGTGCGCGAAGAAGGGAGGGGAAGAGGTCTCTGTCGAAAGCTGGCATGGGCAAACTTGGACCTTCCAGGTGTTTTGGACTCCAACTCCCACCATTCCTAGCAGCCTCAGGCTCTTTTCCTTTCCCCACTTAAGCAGGAAAGGGCCTCAGGCTGTTAGGAATGGTGGGAGTTGAAGTCCAAAGCACCCAGAGGGCCAAAGTTTTCCCATGCCTGTTTTAGGGACCTTAAAGTGGTGAGCCTCCTTCCAACATTGTGATTCTGGATAGAAAAGAAACAACATAACATTGTTTGAGTCCACAGTGCTCTCTGGGTGTAGGTGAACTACAACTTCCAAACTCAAGGTCAATTCCCAAGCAAACCCTTTCAGTACTTTATGTTGGTAATGAGAGTTCAGTATGCCAAGTTTGGTTCAATTCCATTGTTGCAAGAGTTCAGGATGCTCTTTGATTGTGTGTTAAGTATAAATCCCAGAAACTGTACCTCCCAAATGTCAAGGTCTATTTCCCCCAAATTCCATCTGTGTTCACATTTGGACATATTGAGTATTCATGCCAAGTTTGGTCCTGATCCAACATTTTTTGAGTCCACAGTGCTCTCTGGATATAGGTGAACTACAACTCCAAAACCCAAGGTCAATACCCAACAAACTCTTATAGTATTTTCTCTTGGTTATGGGAGTTCTGTGTGGGAAGTTTGATTCCATTCCATCATTGGTGGAGTTCAGAGTGCTCTTTGATTGCGGGTGAACTATAACTCCCAGCTGTTGAGCAAGACCTTCGTGTGTGTCTTTCTGCCATTCCTGCCAAGATATCTATGTTGTGTTCAACGAAACAGTCCCAAGTATAAATACATATTAACTATATGTATTACTGTGTTAGAGTGTCATTTTGTGTCATTTTGGTTGGTGGTGTGCCCCAGGATTTGGGAAATGTAAAAAATGTGCCGCGGCTCAAAAAAGGTTGAAAAACACTGCTCTACGGATCACGGCAGCCAAATGAAACACCCATGTTCAGGAGCAGTCCACTTCCCCATCTGTTGTTTAGCAGTCTGGAGTTCTGCCTGAGTTTCTTAAAGATTCCTTTTGGCCAAGATTTGGGGAGAAAGTAATAGTGTGCAAGAGTCATCCGGTTATAGTGGGGGGGGTTACATTGGCTCCAGTCCTTTCTTTAGTTGTTTTGTCATACTGTATTTTTATTTTGTGTTTAACAAGCTGCCTTGGGGGCATTGTGTGAAATCCAATGGCAGAATAGATTTTATAAGAATCCTTATTCAATTAATTTTTATTTATTTATTTATTTATTCGATTTCTACACCGCCACTCCCACAGGCTCGGGGCGGTTCACAGAAACAATTAATATAGCACAATGCAAACAGGTAGCAAATTTAAACTTGAAATCTCTTCTAAAACTCAAAAGCTTGCCTAAACAAGAAGGTTTTTGCAAGCCTTACGAAAGGCTCCCAGATTTCGCAGTGCCCGAGTCTCTGGAGGTAGGGCATTCCACAGTGACGGGGCAATGATCAAAAAGGCCCTTCGTCTGGTTGTCATCAGGAGTTAGGACATCCAGGATCAGATTAACCCCTTTTGGCGCCTTAGGCCACATTTTGGAATTACGCCCCCAAACCAACCTCTACCGCACCCCACACACACATTCCTTCTTTCCGCCTGCCTTTCCTCTCTCACCGAGGAGCAGGATGCCTCCCAGCTGGCACATGTGGTCCCGGCTCCCACCTTCGGTGCAGCAGTTGCCCAGGATGCCGAGGGCGAGGGTGCGGCGGGGCCTGGGAGCACCGGCCAGGACTCTCAGGAGCAGCGCCAGCCCCCCGCGCTCCCGGAAGCAGACGATGCCGCCAGCCTCCTTTATGTGCTGCGTGCGGAGGGCCAGCAAGGCCTCGCCCAGGCCCGGCTCGGAGCCCTTGTGCAGCTGGGCCAGGCAGGAGCCCAGGGAGCCGCTCCCAGGCCTCTTCCCGGCCCCTGGGCCTTTCGGAGCCGGCACCCAGGAACATTGGGGAAGGAGGCAGAGGCGGTCGGGGAGAGCGCTGCGAGGGGGCGGGGGAGGAGTGAATGGCACCCCCCTCGCCATCACCCCCACCCCCTTGTCAAGGAAGGAGGGCGTGAGGAGGAGAACGAAGGGAGGGAAGCTCCACCCCCGGGTCCACTGCCGGGCATGTGCATGTGGCAGGAGGGTGCGAGCGCCTCTGCCTCCTCCGCCATGTTCCTGGGTGCCACACATGCCCAGCAGCGGCCCGGGGGCTTTCCTTCCTTCCTCCTCCTCCTCCTCGGGGCATGCGCGGCACCCAGGAACATTGGGGAAGGAGGCAGAGGCACTCGCGCCCTCCTGCCATGCACGCATGCCAGGCAGTGGCCCCGAAGGCGGGGCTTCCCTTCCTTCCTTCCTCCTCCTCGCGCCCTCCTTCCTTGACAAGGGGGCAGGGGCGATGGTGAGGGGAGACACCATTCCTCCCCCCCGCCCCCTCGCAGCGCTCTCCCCCGCCCTCCCCGAGAGAGAGAGGCATCATGATGCACATTGTGGTTTTTGTTTCAATATATATATATATTTGGTCCGTGAATTGCACCCCCTTCGGCTTACGCCCCTAGGCCATGACCTAGGGTGGCCTTATGGGTAATCTGGGCCTGAGGACATCAAGTCATCCAAACAGCAGAGTCTTCTGAAATGGCCGTATGGTGTTTTCAATAATCAATTGTATGCTGCAGTGTGAGGATACTAATCATTTGTCAGGACAGTTTGTCAAAAACACTGAGATCATTGATTTAACCAAAGGCTGCCCTCTCCCTAAAAAAAACCCTCCATAATTAATTGCTTGGCCTCAAATGTTATGGGCACATAGCAACACTACACAAAATGTCTCAGATGGAAATATCAATCAGTTGGATTCATTTGATGATGTATTTTGAGCAATCTTAATGAATGAAGCCATTCAAAATACCCATTACTACATCATGAATATTTCTGAAATATTGGAAAAAAGCGGTCAAAGTAGCATTGTAATAAGCATTGGAGAGATAGCATCATTTGGGTGATTTTAGCCGCTACGGGTTCATCATTCTATCACCACCACCGGGATTCACCCACTTCAGCACGGTTTAATCTCCCGTCCTTGACCTCTTCTGAAAACAGTATAAATGTGTAAATGCTTATAAAAATGAAGAAATCCCAAAGAGAAGCACTACGAAAATCTCTTAATGATTTGGAAGGTTTTTTTAAAGTTAAAACCCATATCTCGGAAGCTGCCAAAATGTTATGAGGCTCCCCTGCTTGCTCTGTAACACAGCCCAGCCACAGCTGGATTCCTTCCATGGGACTGAGGCATACTGACTGACTCACTTTTTGGAAGGGAAGTACTTGTGAGACACGCACAAGCAAAAGAAAGAACAGAGAGGAAATGTAGTTCGTAAGATGTGGTGTCTGAACCATGGTTAAACTAAAATACTGCTATTAATACAATGGTTAAAACATACAGTTTTATTCCACACTGCTTTGAGAGAATCGGGTAGACAGGAAAGCATTGTAGAGATATTTTCAATACATTAATAATCCATGTTAGAGTAAATTTTTTGGCCTTCCCAGCCTATTTTAAGCATGAATTTTAAACTCATGTGTTTAATCTCTGTTCTGTGTATTTCAATAAGTATTTCATAGAAATATGTTTTTATGTGTATCTTTTATAGAAACATGTATATCTATAGAATTTTTACGACGTTTATGTGTTTTGATTTTGCAGCAGATACCTATTGTTCAAACAACCTACCTTCCTTAACACTTAACCCAGGGCTGGTTCGTCCATTAGGCGGACTACGCAAGCGCGTAGGGCGACGTCACCGGGGAGGGGCAACGTCACCTGGGAGGGCGCCGCAGTGGCGGCTCCTTGCTGCCTGTGGCGCCCGTGGCGCTGCGCCGCCACCGCGCCGGCCAGGCCTCCGCAGCCGGCCCCGCAGCCGGCGCCACTGCGCGCACCACGCCTGGGGTCGGCAGCCCAGGGCGCTCCGGCTGCCAAAGCGGGAGGCGCTCTGGAGACAGTGCGCGCGCAGATTGGCGCATGCGCACTGGGGGGCGCAATTTTTTTTCCACGTACCCCCCGGGAACAGCTTGGTCCGCCCCTGATTTCACCTCTAATATTTTTCTATCTGCTTGAACATATGATCTATTCCTCACCACTGTGCTCCCCTCCCCCTCCCAAGCCACAGCTTTTACATGTCATCTGTCCAAAATTTCAATTCCTCTTGTGGAGGTGCCTTTCCTTTTTAAAAATCCTTTTTCAATAAATTTTCTCCATACATCCTCAAAATGGCTTCGTTTCCATATGCCGCTTTTAATTTTTATTTTACATGTGAACTTATCGTTTACTGCCAGTTTCCATGCTTCCTTGTACCACTCCACTATTGATATATTTATTTCTCTTTTCCAATTCCTTCCTATAAGCCAGTGTTTCCCAACCAGTGTGCCGTGGCACACTAGTGTGCCGTGAGCAATCATCAGGTGTGCCGTGGGAAATTGGAACCTCCAATGTCAGCGCCGCTTGGCCCGGTTGCTGCCCTAACGGACCAAGCCTTGCGCGCCATCAGATAAGGACAGCATCTGGCGGGCTTTGAACTGGAACTGCACTTTGAAGTGCCAGGACCTATAAAAGGACTTAGATATGACAAGAGGGATGGTCATCCCTGAGGAAGGAGGGGCACAGCAGGGGGCGGGCTAGGGAGGGCTCTTGAAGGGAACTTCGCGCGCGAAATCTTCAGTCTATCTTTGCCTACTTTGGATTAAGGACCTATTAAACCATTTTCCTTCAACTATACCTGGAGTGAGTCTGATTTACTAGACCCCCCCTTGCCGAAGCTTACATAAAGATAGACTCACCAACTTCTTCTACGGCCGTGAAAGCCTTCCGACCGTAGCCACCTTCGTAAAGATGTCTCAAGCTGAGATGGACCCCCTCGAAGACCAACTCCCCGAGGACTTGGGTGAGGCCGAGGCGTGGGAGGAAGACGGAGATGGAGACGAGACCGGAGCCCCCTGCGGCAGAAGCCCAGGCGGAAGGCGAGAGAAGGGTGCGGAGGCGCCCGCTTCTCGCCCCTCCCGGTGAAGGATGAGACCGAGTAAGGTATCGCGTCCCGGAGGTCGGAACCCCAACTGGGGAGGCGGCTTCCCCAGCACCGCCGAACTGCGACTGGAGGTGCAGGTCTTCCAGCTGACGGAGGCAGTGCAAAAGCTCCAGTCCCAGGTGCAACTGCTGATGACTAGACCGAGGAGCTGCCGTGGGCCACGCCGGACGCGCGGCCCCGAGACAGGCAGTCAAGCCAGGCCACGGAGCGGCCTCCCAGGCCATCGGGGAGAGTGGCTTTCCGGGACAGCGGAGACGACTTCGCCCGCTCAGAGGGACCTCCACCTTTAACCTGGGCCGGGCCGACCAGAGTCAAGAGGCGGTCGGGAGCCGAGGGACCTAAAGGTAAGATTCGATGGGGACCCCCGCCAACTCTCCTACTTCATCACCAACGTGCAAAATTACATGCTGGACTATGGGTATTCGTTCCCCTCGGAAGCAGCCAAGGTGCGGGCTGTGGGGGGCCAACCTGAAAGAGGCCGCGGCCGACTGGCTGATACAGTTAACAGACACTCGGCGCCGCAACTGAGGCGGCTAGACACCTTGCTAGAGGCCCTACGAGCCCGCTTTGGGGACCCCTTAGCCGGAGAAGGCCAAGGCCCAGCTGAGGAAGATTTACTAAGGCCAGAAGTCCGTCTCGAATACGCTTTGCTTCTCCGAGCCTAAGCGGGAAAAATCCGAGGCTGGTCAGAATCCACCATACTAGAGTGCTTCAAGGCAGGCCTAAGGCAGGACATTCTGGAGTGGCGATGCACCGGGAAACCCCCGAGACCCTGGAGGATTGGATAGCCTCGGCAGGGAGAGTAGAGTGCGACATGGAGCAGATGCCCAGACGCCACCGAGATGGTGGAAGAGCCCGGGGAGCAGGGACGGGACCGCCTGGGAGAGCCGGGCCAGCTAGGAGGGCGTCCTCGCGAGCCAGGTCAGCCAGCCGAGAGGGCCAGAGAGGAAGGAAAGGAGCTTGCTTCTCGTGCGGCCGAGAGGGCCACCGGGCGGCCGATTGCCGCAAGAAGGTCCCCTCCCCGAAACCGGAGAAGGCTCCTGAGGCCCAGCCGGCTACCCCGGCCAAGACTCCCGCCCGAGGGAAGGCCGCTGCCGCGGCAGAGACAACGCGGGCGCCACGGATCCCCCGAGAGCCCGAGGAGACGGAGGAGAGCGACCCCGAATGGATGGCGGGAAACCACAACGATCTGCTGTAGACGCCCGGCGGCAGATCCAAATCCCTCCGGGCGGTGAGTCTGATCCACTGGGGTGCGACACATACAAGCTTGATGTTAAAGTATGGGGCCCCGGTGGCACAGCCTATAGAGACAGTCGCCATGCTAGACAGTGGGTGCACCCGATGCTTGATGTCCCCCAAGCTAGCGAAGCAGCTGGGGATAAAGCCCCAAGCACTGATCGAACAGATCCTCTTCTCCCAACTAGATGGGTCCCCAGCCAATGGGAAGCCAGCCACCCACAGAACAGGGGAGATGAGAGTCCAGATGGGGTCTCACCGGGAAGACCTGAAGTTCGTAATTTCAGCAATGGCCCACCAACCCATCATCCTAGGGGCCCCCCTGGCTACGCACCCAAAACCCTCAAGTCGACTGGAGGACGGGAGCCATGAAGTTCAGAGACGGGGAGGCCCGGGCAAGGATAGATGACCTTGAACAAACGAGAGCCCCGGCCCATGAGGGAGCCGGCGTGGGGGCAGCAGAGAGCCATCCTGGCGGGGTCCGCGAGTATGGAGACTTGGAGGAGGTCTTTAGCGGCGGGAAAGTGACCAGCTGCCCCCCACCGGAAGTGCGATTGTGCAATTGAAATTGAAGAGGGCGCCAAACTGCCCAGCCAGCCCTGCTGTACGCCCTTTCCGAGCCGGAAAGAAAGGCACTGAGAGACTTTATAGAGAAAAAACATGGAGAGAGGATTTATTGAAAAATCTACAAGCCCGCTGGCAGCCCCCGTCCTGTTTCGCCCAAAGGCCGACGGCTCCTTGCGGTTGTGTGTGGACTATCGTGGCCTCAACGCGATCAGCACATCGAGCCCGTACCCGTTGCCCCTGATGTCCGAGATTTTGGCCCAGCTGGGGGGAGCGCGGTTCTTCACCAAACTGGACATCCGGGAGGCGTTTTTGGGATCAGGTGAAGGATGAGGACTGTTGGAAGACGGCGTTTAACTGCCACCTAGGCCAGTACCAGTTCCGAGTCACCCGTTCGGACTTAAAGGCGCTCCCAAAATATTCCAGCAGTTCATCAACGAAATCTTCAGGGACTTGCTGTACAAGGGAGTTCTAGTCTATTTAGATGACGTGCTGATCTACTCGGCGTCAGAGGCGGAGCACATCGAGCTGACCAGGGAGGTGCTACGGAGATTGAATTCCACCGGCAAGAACTGGATTATCTGGGGTGCCGAATCTCCACGCGAGGCCTGGCCATGGACCCGGGTAAGGTGAACGCGTCCCCTTGCATGGGAGGCGCCCCGAACCCGGCGGCAGTTACAAGGCTTCTTGGGATTTGCTAATTTCTATAGGCAATTCATCCACAACTTCGCTAAGATAGCGCTACCTTGACTGAACTGTTAAAAACCAAGGGCTTGGGGAGACGAAGAAGGCCAAGTCCCCAGGCGCCAAGCTTAGCTGGACCCCACAGTGCCAGGAAGCGTTTGACAACCTCAAGCGGAGCTTCACTAGTCAGCCCCTGCTGATGCACCCCCAGCCAGGCCGACCCTTCACCGTACAGTGCGACGCTTCGAAGCAGCCTACGGAGCGGTGCTCCTCCAACGGGATGAGGAAGGCACCTTGCGACCGGCGCATACCTGTCTAAAAAGTTCACGCAGATGGAGAAACGCTGGCACGTGTGGGAGAAGGAGTCCTTGCGGTGCGAGCCGCTTGAGCCACTGGAGGCACTTCCTCGAAGGCACCGCCCTGCCCTTCGAGGTGTGGACTGACCACAAAAACCTACAG
Organism: Anolis apletophallus; assembly: GCA_030556195.1. Lineage (NCBI taxonomy): Eukaryota > Metazoa > Chordata > Lepidosauria > Squamata > Anolidae > Anolis > Anolis apletophallus. Next base: position 148,490,271 of record JARBWK010000005.1, on the reverse strand, counting down.
GCACTGCAATCCCCACAAAGGCTTAACGCCAAGCAGCTAAGGTGGGCGCAGTTCTTCAGCCGCTTCAACTTCGAACTCAAATACCTGCCCGGCCCGAAGAACGTGCTGGCCGACACGCTGTCCAGGATGCCGGAGGCGGACTACTCAGCGCCAGAGGATATGGGGACAGTATTCATCAAGCGACAACTGGGCCTAGTGGCCCGCACCAGGGCAGCGGACAAGGCCCCTCAGCCCACCGTCCCAGGGACCCCTGAGCTGCTGGCGGACTTGGCAGCGGCCTACGGGTCGGATCCCTGGCTCCCGGAGCACCGAGAGGACCTGACCGAAACTGGAGGAATTTGGTACTACAAAGACAAGCTGTACGTTCCCCACGGCCAGAGAGCCCCAGTCCTGGCTCAAGCCCATGACTCCACGTTGTCCGGCCACTTCGACCTCACAAAAACCCTAAAACTCTTGGCCAGGCAGTTCTGGTGGCCAGGCATGAGGAAAGACACTAAGGACTATGTTACGGAGTGCGAGGTGTGCGCCAGGAACAAGCCAAAGACGGGCCGCCCGACGGGGCTGCTGCAGACGGTAGCCGACCCAACGGAACCCTGGAGCGAAATCGCCATGGACTTCGTCGTCGACCTGCCGCCTAGCGGGGGGTACACCACCATTTGGACGGTAGTGGACTTATTCTCGAAACAGGCCCACTTCATCCCGCTGCGTAGGCTCCCCACGGCCCCGGAGCTGGCTCGTCTGTTCACCCACCACGTGTTCCGACTGCACGGCTGCCCCCGACGGGTAGTGAGCGACAGAGGACCTCAGTTCACGTCCAGGTTCTGGAAGGCGTTCCTGGCGGGGCTGGGGTCGCAGCGCGCCCTGAGCACGGCGTTCCACCCGGAGACGGACGGCGCGGCGGAGCGTGTTCAGCGGACCCTACAACAGTACCTCCGCTGCTACTCCACCTACCAGCAGGACAACTGGGCTGAGCTGCTGGACGTGGCCGAATACAGCTACAACAACTCCGAGCACGCCTCGACGGGGGCCTCGCCGTTCCGGTCGTCTCAGGCCGCGACTTTCCCCCCTTCCCGGCGCTGGCTCCGGCCAAGGACCCGGCCGCACCGCCGACTGACTGGGGCCAAGGTGGCGGTGCAGATACAGACAGCGCTGCAACAGGCTCGGGACTCTTACAAGCTGTACGCCGATAAGAAACGGGGCCCCCAACCTGTTTACGCCGTTGGAGACCGCGTGTTCCTGTCCACTAAGCACCTCAAGTCTACTCAGCAGTCCCGCAAGTTTGCAAATAAGTTTGTAAGGCCCCTCCGCGTCGTGGAGGTTATTAACCCTGTGGCAATCAAGCTGGACCTCCCACACACCTGGCGCAAGGTCCACCCCGTCTTCCACGTGAGTTTACTCAAAAAAGCTGTGTCTGACCGGAAGTGGTCCAAGCCCGAAGACGCTCCGGTGCCCGTCATGGTGGGGCCCCACACCCACTTTGAGATCAGGGAAATCTTGGACTCGCGGCGCCTCAAGGGCCGCCTTAGCTACCTAGTTAAATGGACTGCCAAAGACTTACACCCTGAGTGGGTGCTAGACCAACATGTGCGGGCCCCGAAACTGTTGAAGGCGTTCCACACCGCCTTCCCGGCCAAACCTGGACCCTGATTTCTCCCTTCTCCCTTCCCCTCTTTGTCTCTCCCTTGCAGGTCATTCCTTCTCGGAGGGGGGGGGCGCTATGTCAGCGCCGCTGGGCGATTGCTGCCCTACCGGCCCAAGCCTTGCGCGCCATCAGATAAGGACAGCATCTGGCGGGCTTTGAACTGAAACTGCCCTTTGAAGTGCCAGGACCTTTTCCTGGACTTTGATATGCCAAGAGCCGGATGGTCATCCCTGAGGAAGGAGGGGCACAGCAGGGGGTGGGCTAGGGAGGGCTCTTGAAGGGAACTTCGCGCGCGAAATCTTCAGTCTATCTTTGCCTACTTTGGATTAAGGACCTATTAAACCATTTTCCTTCAACTATACCTGGAGTGAGTCTGATTTACTAGACCCCCCTTGCCGAAGCTTACATCCAATACCTTTTCTTCCCCCTCCTGCCGAACACTTTTTCTTCTCCACTCGAGCTCCCTTCTTCCCAGCCTTGCTCTGCTCGTTTTGCCTTGCTTTGCTCTGGGGCGAGTCTGCGCAGTAGCGCCCGCACGGGTCACGTCTTCCTCCCTCCCCCTCCCCTCCTGAACATGCTCACGCTGCCCCCTCGGATCAAAATGGTAGCAGAAGCGGCAGTGTAGAAGAAAACGTAAGTGTTTGGCAGGAGGGGGAAGAAAGGGCGCGAAGGGGACGGGGGAGGAAGAGGTCTCTGTCGAAAGCTGGCATGGGCAAACTTGGACCTTCCAGGTGTTTTGGACTCCAACTCCCACCATTCCTAGCAGCCTCGGGTCCTTTTCCTTTCCCCCTCAGCCACTTAAGCAGGAAAGGGCCTCAGGCTGTTAGGAATGGTGGGAGTTGAAGTCCAAAGCACCCAGAGGGCCAAAGTTTTCCCATGTCTGTTTTAGGGACCTTAAAGTGGTGAGCCTCCTTCCAACATTGTGATTCTGGATAGAAAACAAACAACAACATAACATAACATTGTTTGAGTCCACAGTACTCTCTGGGTGTAGGTGAACTACAACTTCCAAACTCAAGGTCAATTCCCAAGCAAACCCTTTCAGCACTTTCTGTTGGTAATGAGAGTTCAATATGCCAAGTTTGGTTCAATTCCATTGTTGCAAGAGTTCAGGATGCTCTTTGATTGTGTGTTAACTATAAATCCCAGAAACTGTAACTCCCAAATGTCAAGGTCTATTTTCCCCAAACTCCATCTGTGTTCATATTTGGGCATATTGTGTATTCATGCCAAGTTTGGTCCTGATCCAACATTGTTTGAGTCCACAGTCCTCTCTGGATATAGGTGAACTACAACTCAAAACCCAAGGTCAATGCCCACCAAACTCTTATAGTGTTTTCTCTTGGTTATGAGTGTTCTGTGTGGGAAGTTTGTGTCTTTCTGCCATTCCTGCCGGGATATCTATGTTGTGTTCATCGAAACAGGCCCAGGTTTCACACTGAGTGTATAAATACATTAAAAAACATATTAACTATATGTATTGCTCAATGAAGATGTCTACCAGTGCGCTGCAGCAGTGAAAAAAAGCAAATTCTATGCTTGGCATGATCAGAAAGGGAATCGAAAATAGGTCAGCAAATGTTGTATTACCTCTCTACAAATCGATGGTAAGGCCACATTTGGAGTACTGTGTACAATTCTGGTCTCCGCACCTTAAGAAGGATATAACGGAACTGGAAAAGGTACAGAAAAGGGCAACAAGAATGATCCAAGGGATGGAGCGGCTCCCTTATGAAACCAGGTTGCAACGCCTTGGTCTTTTCAGCCTTGAAAGACAGCGTTTAAGAGGTGACTTGATCGAAGTGTATAAAATCATGCATGAGATAGAAAAGGTGAATAAAGAAAAATATTTTCTTTGTCACAAAACACTAGACTAGGGGGCACTCCTGAAGCTCCAAGGTAGGAAAATTAGGACTAATAAAGGGAAATATTTCTTCACCCAGAGGTCATTGGGTTATGGAACTCACTTCCAGAAGAGTTGTGACAGCTGTCAGCCTGGACAGCTTCAAGGCAGGATTAGACAGATTCATGGATACCAAGTGTATCGGTAGTTACTGAAAAGGACATTCAAGTGCCACCTCGGAGTTGGTTGAGGTAGGCAGGATTTCCCTGGGTACTGGTTGTGGGGGGTCGGGAGCAGGTCAGGGCTTTGCCCTCCCTTCTGCTCGAGATCCCCGTGTACAACTGGTGGGCCACTGTGTGATACAGAATGCTGGACTAGATGGGCTGAGGCCCGATTCAGCATGGCTCTTCTTATGTTCTTATGTTCTTATGTTTATGGCCTCAAAAAGCAGTTAAATTTAGCCTCCCGAAGTGGTACCTTAATTTCCTACTTGACAGATGCAACTGTCTTTCGGGTTGCAAGGTCGACAACAGGCTACACAATAGGTCGAGCCCACCTCGACCTGGGCGGAAGGTCTCGAATTCATGACCTTCTGGTCAGTAGAGATCTTATGCAGCTGACACCCAGCCAGCTGCGCCACATTCAGTGCTGAATGTCATGAGTATGTCTTCAGGGGCATGGGAATATCCCTGAGATATGTTATTTTATATAACACACATCCCCCCCCTTGTTATTGAAGAAACAACCACACTTTACTTACAGTGGATGGTATATATGCCAAGAAACACGAAGAGTGTTATTTTTGAGGCAATACTGGTAAGAGGGTCAACTGACTCATGGCTCAAGGCAGGCAACATATCCTACTGATACAAAGAGGGACATCAAGAAAAGTTCACTGACCTAAGCCTTTAATTTCATATAAAAGCAGCTTTGTGATTCAACATTTGGCCATTGCTTGTAGGTTTAGAAACTGATTAAGGCAGATTTCTGCAGGGCTGGACTGAAAAAGAGCTGCGCTCTTTCAGTGAACGCTATCCATTGTGATAAAAGCTGAAATGTCTAGGAACACAAAGATGCCGGGTTGTAGGGATTCCTTAGCCAGAGCATGTGGTTGAAGAGCTGCTAACCACCAACAGAAATGAGATGAGGTCACTTCCAAACAGGATGAAGGCCTGCAATCATGTGTTGTATTTATAGTAACTGAAACATTGCAGGATTTATGCACTAACTTCCATATCTATAAAATTAAGCTATCTCCATTTTTGCACAACTTGGTGTTTGTTCACGACATCCCCAAATATTTATTTATTTATTTATTCGAACTTGTTTGCCGCCACTCCCAGCCGACTTGGAGAGCGGCTCACAAACCATCACACAATAAACAATTAAAACATCAGATTAAAAACGGTTTCGCCGGGCTGGATGGCCATCTGCTGGGGATGCTTTGAATAAGATTTCTCTGCTTCTTGGCAGAAAGGGGTTGGGCTGGACGATGGCCCACGAGGACTCTCCCGACTCTAGGATTCTATGGGACGAGATTGGGACCTACGACTAATTCACTAGTTATGACAATGAGGGACATTTGTTTATTGTGGGTTTTAGGAGTGAGTTTCCTCTGTTTAGAAAGAAGAGTGAATATAGAACA
>JARBWK010000005.1:148412073-148485041 GCA_030556195.1 Anolis apletophallus | reverse complement strand
GAGGAGGTTGTGACAGCTGTCAACCTGGACAGCTTCAAGGCAGGATTAGACAGATTCATGGATACCAAGGGAATCAGTAGCTACTGAAATGGACATCCAAGGGCCACCTCTGTGTTGATGGAGGCAGGCAGGATTTTCCCCGGTACTGGTTGTGGGGGTCGGGGAGCAGGTGAGGTTTTGCCCTCCTTTCTGCTAGAGATCCCTGTGTACAACTAGTGGGCCACTGTGTGACACAGAATGCTGGACTAGATGGGCTGAGGCCCGATTCAGCATGGCTCTTCTTATGTTCTTATGTTCTTACTAACTGCCACCCTCCCCCCTCGTGACGCCGCTGCTTCTGCCAAACTCCCTTCTCACAAACACACCGGGAGACCCACGTGCAGGAGGCCCATCAACGTCCCCCGCGGGAGAGCTGCGCTGAGTGGCCGAAGCACACGCGGGCTCGGCTGACCAGGACAAATAGGAATTGAGCACACGGGGTGGCTCCGAGCCTCGGAACAAACTGCGGCGGAGGCTCGCAGCCGTCGCCACCCCAGGCTCTCCTTCCCGAAGGGGTTCAGCCTCCCCAGGAGTACCTACCCCCCTGCGTTCCTTTGGCTTCCCTGCTGTCGCCTTGGGGCCAGATCGGGAAGGAACCAAGCTGGGCTATGGAGCTGCGCATTCCGGCCTCTGCTCTGTTCTGCAGCAAACCCGGAGCCTGGCCAGGAGAGGCCAGGAGATGAGGGGTTGCTCCCCTTCACCAGTGCAGAGGAGCTAGAGGGCAGAAAGCCTCGCCTCGAGCCTCCGGGAGCAGAGTTGGACGGGGGCAGCTCCCGCAGACTCCTTGTCAGATATGGCTCCCCGTGGCCTTGGGGAGCCCGCGGGACTCGCAATCTGACGTAGCCAAAACAAATGCTGACTGAGCAGTGGTGAATGATGCGAGCCTGGGAAGGATTGCTGGCTCATGGGATGATGTAATCTCCTGGGGTTCTGCTGAGTCAGAGGGAAGTGATGCAACTCTCCTGGACATTGCTGGTGAAGGGAGGGGAGGGGGTTAGTATATAAGTGAGGTGTGGGTGAAGGAAAGGTGCTGTGACTTTAAAAGTGTTGATCCTTTAATACAGGGCTGTCCAACTTCTGGCGGGTCCAGGGCCGGATAAGAGGTCACTGATGACCTGCGGGGCCACTCGGCCCCGCCCCAGGCCCCGCCCCCAGCCCAGGCCCCGCCCCCTCCTAAAGCCACCGAAAAAGGAGGAGTAGGCGCCGCCAAGAGCAGCGCGTCACAGGCCTGGCGTGACACGCTGCTCTTGGCACCGCCTACTCCTCCCGGCGCGCCCCCTCCCTTCCTAGGCCGGGAGCTGCGAAAAGGAGTAGGCGGCGCCAAGAGCACCGCGTCATGCCAGGCCTGTGACGCGCTGCTCTTGGCGCCGCCTTCTGCCTTTTCGGCGGCTCCCCCCTAGGTAGGGAGGGGGGGCGAAAAGGAGGAGCTAGCTCTCTTCCTCCTCCTGCCCCGCCTCCCCCTCCCCCGGCTGCCATTTTTTTATTTAAAAAAAATCGATTTTTAAAAAAAATTTAAAAATGGCGGCTGAGGGCATAGGTGGGGCCGTGTCCAACAGGCTACGGGGCCGGGTCCGGCCCCGGGGCCGCCAGTTGGACAGCCCTGCTTTAATAAAACTTGTTGGACCGACCAGAGGACTCTGCGTGATTCTTCAAGATATTGGAGTGACCTCACACTCCTCCTCCCTCTCCTCCTCCTTGCTGCCGGAGCCAGGAAGCAGGAGTAGCCGCAGCCCAGCCAGGTAGCCCTCGGCACGCAGAGAGAGGGAAGGAAGGAAGGAAGGGGAGGAGAGAGAGAGGAGGGAGGGAGGCAAGTTCTGGATTCCGAGGGCTCTCCCTGACTGCAGCAAGGCTGGCTGGCATTGCTGCTTCGGCCAGGAAAGCCTCATTTCCACTGCCTGAAGTTTCCTGCTAGGCTCTCTCTCTCTCTCTCTCTCTCTCTCTCCACTGTAATTTCCCATGGCACACCTGATGATCTCTCATGGCACACTAGTGTGCCGCGGCACACTGGTTGAAAATCACTGGTATAGTGGACACAACCCACATATATGGCAAATGACACGACTCACCTCTTTTAACTTTGTGACATCATTTGTTGCTTTAAAGGTTTCGCTAATTGTATGGACTTCTTTTTCAAAGAGGAGACGGACCTCACTGAATCCTGAGCTCACGGGGCCCATGAGTTCCTCCAGGATGGAAGCAAGAAAAGGCTGGATGCTCTCACCACAACACTTCTGAATAGACTCCGAGATGCTCCCTGAAAATTCAAACCATCCAGGAGTTAGGTCAAGAGGGAGAATTCATTGGCAGAGGAATCAAAATGTATGGATTATCACATAAATGCCATTTATGACTTATAGAGGCAGAGATATAGGTGTGTGTGTGTGTGTCTGTCTATAGATTTACCCAGATCATATATATTTATTTTATTTTACTTCATTTATATTCCGCCCTGCTCACCCCGCAGGGGACTCGGGACAATCCTAAATATACACTGGACCAACTAGGTGATGAATGTTGCTGTCCTTGAGCAAGCAGGATCACCAGCATTGAGACCATGCTATTGAGAACACAGCTGCGCTGGGCAGGGCACGTCTCTAGGATGGAGGACCACCGCCTCCCAAAGATACTACTCTATGGTGAACTCGCCACAGGTCAGCACAAGAGAGGCGCCCCCAAAAAGAGATATAAGGACTCCCTGAAACAACATCTCAGGCTCGGCCAGATTGATCACCAACAATGGTCCACCCTGGCCTCACATCGGGAGGCATGGAGATGCACTATCCACAATGCTGCGGCCTCTTTCGAGAAGACACGCCGAATGGGTCTTGAAGAGAAATGACAACGCAGAAAGAACCGCAACTTGGACACAACATCACCCAAGGAGACTTTCTGCTGTGCTTTCTGCAACCGAACTTGCCTATCTCAGATTGGCCTTTTTAGTCATCAACGCGCTTGTAAAAAGCGTGGGATGAGCCCTTCCTAAGAATCTTCGTTCGCAAAGTAATGCCGAGAGAATATTATTAATAATATTAATACTATTCATACTATTCATGATTATTATCTTTGGGTTGCTGTGAGCATTCCGGGCTGTGTGACCATGTTCCAGAAGCATTCTCTCCTGACGTTTCACCCACATCTATGGCAGGCATCCTCAGAGGTTGTGAGGTCTGTTGGAAACTAGGCAAGTGAGGTTTATATATCTGAGGAATGATGTCCAGGGTAGGAGAATTTCAATAAAAGGTTTGCTGAATTACAGAGCTACACATTTTCAAGCTGCTTCAAGAAAGAGAAAAGTAAACCAAAAAGTGTTTACACCCACAAGCATACGTGTCCATCATGTTCACCCTGCTGAATAACTTATGTGGGATTCTGGCTGAAATCATAAGACCCAAAGCATAAATATGGAGGAGTTTTGACCTGCTCAAGGCTTTCTCCCAGAACAGGAATGGTTACAGCTTTCCACAAAAGAGCCTAGCACAGGGGTGGGCAATTATTTTTTCCAAGGGGCCACACGAGAGCCAAAAAATATTATGGAGGGTTGCACCTAAAGGCGGAACTACATTCTAATCTACATTATTTATTTATTTATTTACTATATTTACGATATATTACACATTATTAATATTAACATATTAATATATCAAGAAATATTCATGTATTATTAGTATTAATATCATAATTATTATATTATAGTATATCTTTATAGACATTATAATGTATTGAAATTATAATATAACATTATATTATATTATAATTATAAAATTATTATAAAATAATAATAAAAACCACTAAAATAAAATGAAATTCAAGAAGACAAGGTGCGAACCAAGATGAAGGCTGACATCCTCAAGAGAGGAAGGATCCCAAGATAGAATCGCCCAATGGACCCAGCCCAGAGGATGGCAAAGCGGACCTAGCCACCGCCGCAACAGAGCAGCAGGCGATCGGAGGCTGCAGGCCTCCGCCCGCTCTTGCCCCCAGCCATTCCCCAACTGATCGCCCTGCCATGGAGTGCCTGCCATCCCTGGAGGCGATCCGGGCCCACAGGGGGAGCAGTCAGCAATCTGAGGCAGCTGATCACCCTGGCGACCCGGAAGACGATCAGGTCTTCCGGGCCACCAGTGCAATCAGCCGCCGCAGGTCAGCGACTGCTCCCGCTGCAGATCTGGATCATCTCCAGGGATGGCAGGCACTCCAAAGCCGCCGCTCCTCCGGCCTGTCTGCTGACACAGGCCCCACAGAGCCCACGATGGGATGGCGGCGGCGGCACCCCTTCCTCTTGGCCCTGCCTCTGATGCCCTTCTCCCCAGGCTGAACAGAATCGGCTGCCGGGCCACATCTGGCCCACGGGCCGTAGGTTGCCCACCCCTGGCCTAGCAGATGAAGCATCTTTCGGATCACTTCCTTATCCTTATTCTGTCTTACTACTATCCATTTATGCTTCATATGCTATTTTTCTGTATGGGTTGAGGACTTATTTCACCTAAAATATTTAACATTTTACTTACCTTTTATTTTCCCAGCTAAAAAGTTTTTGGAGGTTACAATCTGATCCATGTTTGAACGAATGGTTCCTTCGAGACCTTTGGTAACGTCTTTGCATTCGTCTTTCAGAGTAAGTAATCCCTCTGAAACATGATCCTGAACCAAACGGTAAGTTTCTTCTATTATCTAGGATAACAAATAAACAAACAAACTTAGTCAATTGCCAAGCAGCAGGCTTCATGAACTAACCATGAACGTGCAACTATAGTTAAAGGCTTTTCTCTTGTTCACTTATTTAATAATCCTTGGGTACTGGTGGCTATGTCACACCAATGAAATGTTTAAAAGACTATTTTGAAAGCATTCTGAATTTATTCCGTGAGAATACAAGAGTTGTATATTTGCAGATGCTGTCAAAAGAAGGGGCTTGGCCGACTTACCGGCCGAGCTGGTTGTGGGGCAGGGTTGCCCTCGCGCCACCTTGGTGATGGAGAAGGGGCTTCTTCTCCCCAGAAGCCCCTGGGGTGGGGGAAGGTTTTCCGCCATCAAAGCCGGCCGGCCAATGACGGGGCTGGCCCCACCCCGCCCCCTCCTTGCAGCCCGCCGGCCTGCACTTCCGCCCGGGCAGCTTACTGAAGGCTGACCGGGACTGCTCAGGCCACACGCTGGGGCCAGTCCAGTTTTTCCTCCCACCTTCCCTACTTTTGCATTGCTTGTGTCCTTTTTGTCTTTTACTTACTTCTTTGTTGCACTGTTCATGGTTATGCGTTATTATGTTCATTGTCACAACTCCGTGTTTGGTGTGTGGTGTGTGGCATGGCCCCTGGATCAGGCTGGCTTATCGCCCCCTTAGTTGCAAGGGGGGGATAACGCCCAGGCCCAGGCGTGCCGAGTTTCCGTGGACAGGCATTGGGCTGCTCGCACCCCAGGCTTGCAAACACCTTTGGACATTCATGGGGGCTGTCCGACCCTGATCCAGGACCCATGCGTGGCCGCCAACCCTTTGTTCCTGTTTTCAATAAATTGAGTTGTGGCCATTTTCATCCAACCACTTGTGTCTGTGTCATTTCTTGGCGCGAGGTGTGTCACCCTTGCACACGCAAGCGTCTTTGCTGACTTCTGTTTCCAAAAGACTGAGGTTACTTCCTAGGGATGGATGAAACTGTCACTGTTCCTCTTCATTTTCTCTTCACCTTCTGTTGTTTTCAATCTCAATTTCACATTGGTTTTAGATTTTATATTATTTTAGTCTGCACAGAAATGTGGAGATTGTTATACACATTTGTCCAGTACAGTACATGCATTTTTCTATGCATTAAGTCCCTTTTTCCTTAGAGCAATTTTCTCTTTCACAATGCATTCTTATGTGTTTTAGCTAATATTTGGATTGCGGTGCACTGATTCCCCCAGACAATAGGCATTTCTCTACAGAATATTACTTAATGGGATTTTACTGCTTCTTGGCCCGGGGTTGCACTGGATGGCCCACGAGGTCTCTTCCAACTCTATGACTCTATGATTCTAAGAACTTCCTAATTGTAAGGAGAGCTGTTCAGCAGTGGAACTCTCTGCCCCGGAGTGTGGTGGAGACTCCTTCTTTGGAGGCTTTTAATCAGAGGCTGGATGGCCATCAGTCGGGGGTGCTTTGAAAGCGATTCTCCTGCTTCTTGGCAGAATGGGGTTGGACTGGATGGCCCATGAGGTCTCTTCCAACTCTAGGATTCTGATACTTATACAGTAGAGCAGGGGTGGGCAAACTACGGCCCGTGGGCCAAATGCGGCCCTCTGGGCGATGCCATCCGCCCCGCAGCTTCCTTCCGGAAGAGAGGGGAGGGAGGGAGCAGAGTACCTCCTCCTGTCCCTCGCTGCGGCTCCCGAAGAACTTCCTACTCGATGCTGCCTCTGACTGACATGGCGGAATCCCCCTCCGACGCCAACGCCTGAGTATTAGTTTTCCCGGCTCGATCCTCGCCCGCTGGAGCCAGGCGGCGGTGGAGCAGGACTGCCTCAGCCTCCTTCCCAAGGAAACCCTCCGCCAGGCAGGCTCCCTCCCTCCCTCGCTCTCTAGCTTCTGGACTTCGGGTGCTGCTCCCCCATTTCCAGCAGAACGTAAGCCTCGCCGCCTCTTCCTCCCTCGCCTTGGTTTATTCCTTGCATCCAAAAGGCCACGGAGCCCTCCCCACGAGAAAACGCAGCCAGCTTTTCCCAGGAACTTGTGGGGTTTCCCAAAGAGCTTGAGTGTGCCTGCCTCTGCTTTCCCCCCTGCCTTCCTCATTCAGATTCTTTTTGTTTCGGGGTGGAAACTCCACGAGGGAACCGGAGCCAAAGGGGGGTAGAAGTCGGGAACCGGGTGCCCTCTTCCTCTTGGCCTTTTTTTTTTGGGGGGTGATTAGTCCTTGCATTCATCTGGGCTGGGTCATTCCATCTTGGGATCCTTCCTCTCTTGAGGATGTCAGCCTCCACCTTGGTTTGCACCTTGTCTTCTTGAATTTCATTTTATTGTATTGGTTTTTATTATTATTTTATAATAATTTTATTATAATAATATAATAAATAATATAATATAATGTTATATTATATTATAATTTCAATATATTATAATGTTTATATATATACTATATACTATAATATAATAATTATGATATTAATACTAATAATATATGAATATTTCTTGATATATTAATATGTTAATATTAATGATGTGTAATATATAGAAAATATAGCAAATAAATAAATAAATAATGTAGATTAGAATGTAGTTCAGCCTTTAGGTGCGGCCCTCCATAATATTTTTTGGCTCTCGTGTGGCTCCTTGGAAAAAATAATTGTCCACCCCTGCAGTAGAGCCTCACTTTTACAACATAAACGGGCCGGCAGAACGTTGGATAAGCAAAAATGTTGGGTAATAAGGAGGGATTAAGGAAAAGCCTATTACGTTATGATTTTACCAATTAAGCACCAAAACATCATGTTTGAAATCCAAAACATCTGGAAGACCAGAGTTGGGAACACACTCAAATACTGCAGATTAACCATCTCTAGAATCCCATATTGAGTACAGAGGAATTTATTTATTTATTTTATTTATTTACTATTTTTATATGCCACCCTTCTCAACCCCGAAGGGGACTCAGAGTGGCTTACAGCAAACAACATATAGTGTACATATAACAATATTGCCGGAGCGGCTTACAACAAACTGAAAAAACAACAATTAACATTACAACATATCGCAATATTGTTAGCAATATTGCATGTAATACAAATATATAAATTATAATATCACGATATAATTATTGTATCACATTATCATTGGCAGTATTATACTGTGTTACAATACAACACCACCAATACCAAATGCATATACCACATACCATACCGTAATCATACTATTATTATTATTACATTACAATTATTATACTATAACATAATACAATATATTGACATTATATTATATTATATCAAACTAGCTGTACCTGGCACGCGTTGCTGTGCCCTTTTAGAGATGCGAGAAAGTCCAATCATCCACGGTGTGCCCTCCTCTAAACTGCAGTTGGATGGAGTGTGGGTCATGGGGGGCATGGTGTGCCAAGTTGGGTCTTTATTGGTCTTGGTTCTGGGCCGCAGTGGTTTGTGGGGAATGATGGGTTTTGAAGTACTACAAATCCCATTTTCCATGGTGGTACTTCAAGTCCCATCATGCATGGTCGGGGCTCTGCGTGCCAAGGTAGGTTACTGTAAATTCAGGCCATACACAATGTCCCATGAGCTGAGGCCTAGTTAGGAACAGCAAGTTAATGAAGCCTTACTGTCAATTCAGGCCATACACAATGTCCAATGAGCTGAGGCCTAGTTAGGAACAGCAAGTTAATGAAGCCTTACTGTCAATTCAGGCCATACACAATGTCCCATGAGCTGAGGCCTAGTTAGGAACAGCAAGTTAATGAAGCCTTACTGTCAATTCAGGCCATTCACAATGTCCAATGAGCTGAGGCCTAGTCGGGAGAATCAAGTTAATGAAGTCGTACTGTCAATTCAGAGCGTAAACAGCTTCCCAGTAAGTGAGGGCTAGTTAGGGAAATCAAGTTAATGAAGTCTTACTGTCAATTCAGAGCGTAAACAGCTTCCCAGTAAGTGAGGGCTAGTTAGGGAAATCAAGTTAATGAAGTCTTACTGTCAATTCAGAGCGTAAACAGCTTCCCAGTAAGTGAGGGCTAGCTAGGGAAATCAAGTTAATGAAGTCTTACTGTCAATTTAGAGCGTAAACAGCTTCCCAGTAAGTGAGGGCTAGTTAGGGAAATCAAGTTAATGAAGCCTTACTGTCTATTTTGGGCGTGGTCTGTGATTTTTTGGTGGGGTGTAAATTTTCGGTTGGAAGTGATTTTGGTGTTTGTGTTGGGGATTGGCTCAGGCCTTTTCCTTATTCTGTTTTGGCAGTTTATTATGGATCGGAATTTTCATGTTGGCTGACCAGTGCAGCAGTTATGCAAATCCACCCTTATTGGCAGCCAATCATGTTGTTCAGAATGTAGAGGCTGGGTGAGTCTTTGGCTGCCCCGGAGGATGCTGGTAAATGTAGTTTTATTTTTACTCGTTGTTTTGGCGGCCTTTTAGGTTTTGGGGGGGAAAGTTTCTTTGCTACAAACGTACCTTGCTTGAGGCCTATTTCTGTTGGCAAGTATTGTGTTTCTGCGTTGTGTGGTTTCTTTGTTTGAGGTATACATCACATGACGTGAACCCATTTATATAATAGATTACAATGCAATGTAACACTATATTATATTATATATTATTATATTATATATTATTATCTTTAAAATAATAAATAACGTTATTTATTTAAACAAAATAAAATTACTTATTTAAATAAATAATTCTATAGAATCATTTTAAACAATGGCAACACTGGAAAACCAAAGTTTGCTAAAAACTTATATTGGTCAACTGTCTCCAGAATCTCATCTGGAGCTGGGTGGCTCTCTGTTGGGAGGGTTTGGATTGAGCCTTCCAGCCTAGCAGAACGGGGCTGGACTGGATAGCATCTTAAGAAAGGGGGATTGGGATTGCGTTAGAAGAGAAGGAGGAGGAGACCAGAAGTGCACGTTGCTGCAAGGCTGTCAGAGGTAAAAGATGGGGGGGAGAGAAGAAGAGAGAGTGCATGGGGAGGAAAAGGGGGAGGGGGAGAGAGGGAGGGGGGGAAGATCTGGAGCAAAGTATGTGTGTGTGTGTCTGTGTGGAGGTAGAAGGAGGGGATCCTCTGCTCACCAAGGAGGCGAGGCTTCTCCCCCCCCCCCCTTTCCTTCCAGCCATGAGCTCTGATCTGGAAACAAGGCTGGGTTGGAGATAAGTCTTCAAAGCAGGAGAGTGCTTTCCTCCCACTTTTGGATGCATTCTCGGTTAAGAAAAATGCATCACAAAATCTGGAGATAGGCAAATATTAAACAGTGTTTTTCTTTTGTCATTTTACATATTGGTTCAGGAAATGTGGTCTATGTTGAAAATTGAATAAACAGTTGCCTCTCATCATTCGGCTCTGAGCTCCTTCTCTGTGTCAACACTGCAACCTCCTTTGGATAATATTCTTCAGGTTGGTGCTTTCCTTATCCTCTGGGAAACAGTGTTCTTGGGGAATTTTGCTTGAAATATCTTTCAAACTCTAATTTTCAGTTCAGTTCAGTTTCTCACTTGTTAATCGCCCTCCATTAAAATGCTCCAGGCGATTTACATAAAACAAATTGCATAAAAACATTACAACAAATACCAAATAGACTGCATTAAACATTAAAAGCTCTGCTAAAAAGCCAGGTCTTGAGTGCCTGACTAAAGGGTCGCAAGTCACGCATGGCCCTCAAGTGGGGAGGCAAGGAGTCCCACAAGACAGGGGCAGAGATGGAGAAGGCCCTACGACTTGTGCTCTCAAGACGTACTTCCCTGGGGCCTGGAACGTGCAGTAAGTTTTGTTGGAGGAGTCGTGGCGACCACTGGCGGCGAAGAGGGGAGAGGCGGTCTCTGAGATACGCTGGCCCCTGACCATAAAGCGCCTTAAAGGTCAGAACCAACAACTTAAACAGGGTCCAGAATTCCGTTGGAAGCCAATGCAAGTGTAACAGAGTTGGAGTTATGTGGCATCTCAAAGGTGTTTTTGCAAGTAGCCTGGCAGCCGCATTCTGAGCAATGCGGATCCTCCGAGTAGTCGACAGGGGAAGGCCAACATACAAGGTGTTACAATAATCCAGTCTGGATGTAACAATCGCATGGATGATTGTAGCCAAGGCTTCCTCTGAAAGGTAAGGTGCCAGCTGTCTTGCCTGCTGGAGTTGGAAAAAGGCCTGCTTACTAACATTAGCAATCTGGGCCTCCATAGTCAACTGCAAATCCAGGACCACACCCAAGCTCTTGACAGTAGAAGATGGATGAAGGGGGCACCATCGACGTTGGGTGGGGGGCAGGGCCGTAGCCAGGATTTTGATTCGGGGCTGAGTTTGGTTCGGGGCCGAGACTGGGTGGGAGAGGGTCTACCCTAGCAAACCTTTTGTATTGTTATCCCAATAACCCCATTAATGTGGGATATAATGAGTATGGTGATCAGATCATGATATAAATAAACATAACAGTTTAAATAATGTACCAGTAAGGCCTTTTCGCGGACCACCCTGAGAATTTCGGGGGCTGAAGCCCCTTAGCCCCTGGCTACATGCCTGGTGGGGGGGGGCACTCCAGGCGGGCGGCCAGGCCACAAGATCTCAGTCTTAGTAGGATTCACCTTCAACCTACTGGCATGCAGCCATCTCGATACATCCTCAAGACATAAGGTGAAATTGTCCGGTATTGAGGTGGCTCCAGGCTCCAGCCGTAAAAGCAGCTGGGTGTCATCCACATATTGGTGGCACTCCAGACCAAAGTTCCACAGGCAAGACGTCTCACGTAGATGATGAAGAGGAGGGGAGAGAGAATTGCTCCCTGAGGCACCCCACATGAGAGAGCGGATCTGTCAGAGGTTCGAGCTAGGTACTCGTTGAGACCGGCCTCGGAGAAATGTGTCAAATCAACTGAGGGCCCAACCACGAACTCCCGCCATGGCGAGTCGATGGATCATCCAGAAACTGTTGCAGTTGTCTCAGCGCAGCTTGTTCGATCGCCTTTGCCAGGAACGGAAGATTGGAGACAGGGCGATAGTCAGGCCCGGATTACGCGATTGTGGCGCCCTAGGCCACACTTTTGAAGCACCGTCCCCGCTCCGAGGCGGGGCCGCTGCGGGAAGCGGGGCGTTACTGGGGCGGGGTGCTTGCGGGCGCCTCGCTGCTGCGGCCAGCCCGCCCCTCTTCCTTCACTGACTGAAGGAATAGGGCGGGCCACACGAGCAGCAAGGAGGGCAGCGCCAGAGGCTTCCTCCGCCCCTCTCTCTCGCGTGCCAGGAGGGGCGGGAGGGAAGTCCTAGGCCTCTTCTCGCTGCCGCACCGCCCCGCCCCTCTTCCTTTACTGGCTGAAGGAAGAGGGGTGGGGCCGGCGCGAGCAGCAGGGAGGGGGCAGTGCTGGACTTCCCTCCCACCCTCCTCTCTCTCGCGTCAGGAGGGGCGGAGGGGAAGTCTAGGCCTTCTCCCGCTGCTCGTGCCGGCCCCACCCCTCTTCCTTCACTGACTGAAGGAAGAGGGGCGGGGCCAGCGCGAGCAGCAGGAAGGGGCACTTCGGCGCTGCGCATGCGCACTTTTCCCGATTTTTTTGAATTTTTTTGAATTTTTTTCAATTTTAAAAAAACTTTGGGGGGGGGTCCGGATCTGTTGCCCCCCCAAAGGTGCCGCCCTAGGCCATGGCCTAGGGTGGCCTTATGGGTAATCCGGGCCTGCCGATAGTTGGACAAGATCGCAGGATCCAGGTTTGGTTTCTTCAATAAAGGACGGGCTAAAGCTTCTTTTAAATTATCTGGAAAGACCCCAAGCTCAAGTGAGCAGTTGATGATTTTCCCTAAGGGATCTTGTAATCCATCCAGACAGCATTTAACCAACCAAGAGGGCCAGGGGTCAAGAGAGCAGGTGGAGGGCTTTGCCGCAGCCAGGATTTTTGTAACAGTCTCCATGTCAAGAGGGGTGAACGGTCAAAAATAGGTCCATCAGATGGCCACGGGGTCTCTAGCTCATTCAGAGTATCTGCTGTCGGGGCAGCTCCTGCCGTAGCATGTTGATCTTGTCAGTGAAAAATTTCTGAAATGCTTCAGCTGTAACAGTCAACGTTGTAGGATCCCGAACCATAGGAGCTGGGTTTGTCAGAGTTCGGACGATTTTAAATATCTGCGCTGGGCGGGAACTTGCAGTGGCTATTAGCGAGGAGTTGTAGGTAATTCGAGAAGGCTTTCGTGGTTGTAGCTGTGTTCAACCACGAAAGTATAGTAATGTAATATTATAGTAATATACTAATTTTTTTTCCAGTAATGGCACTAAACCCCGTAAAAGATTGACATATTTTGGCCGATAAATAAATAATTAATTATGCTGAATTTTACTCATCCTGTAAAAATATTCCCTGAAACAGATTACCATATAAATAACTCTAAACAAAACCTACCCCGAACCAGGCCCTCTTTCGGTCATTCTTCTTCCCTTTCATCTTAGGAAGCAGCATGCTCTGAAGGCTCGGCAAAAGCTCCTCCATCACAAGGTTGCTGAGAATCTACAAAGGGTCCGGATAACATAGGAATTCAGTAGGCACTTTGGGACTGATTCAGATAATCACATCTCAACTTAATAAAATGGCATTTTCATTTTGCAATCTAGTAGAGCCAGCACCAGGCCCGGATTACCCATAAGGCCACCCTAGTCCATGGCCTAGGGCAAGCCAATGGGGGCGCAATTCACAGGGACCAAAAAACCCCAAAACCGCAACACTCTCTCTCTCGGGGGGGGTGGGGAGACTGTTGCGCGGGCGGGGAAGAGGGAATGATGGCCCCTTGCCATCGCCCCCGCCCCCTTGTTAAGGAAGGAGGCGAGGCGCCGCAAAGAGGAGGTGGAGAAGCCCCGCCCCGGGACCGATGCTGGCACTGGGGGCGGGGCTTACTCCTTCTTCCTCCTCCCCTCCTTCCTTGACTCAAAAAAGGAGGGCGCACCACGAAGAGGAGGAGGCGGAACGAAGCCCCGCCCCCAGGGCCGTGCCGGCACCGGGTGGGGCTTCCCTTTCTTACTTCCTTCTCCTCGCACGCACCCTCCTTCCTTGACTCAAGGAATTACGCCCCCAAACCGACCTCTGGCCATTCACCCTCTGACTCGCCGCACGCCTCCTTCCTTGACTCAAGGAAGGAGGGGAGCGCTGCGCCAGGAGGAGGTGGAGGGGTGCGGTAGAGGTCGGTTTGGGGCGTAATTCCAAAGTGTGGCCTAGGGCGCCAAAAGGGGCTAATCCGGGCCTGGCCAGCACAATGCATTAGTTTGACTCTGGTTTGAATACCTAAAGTTTAAATCCCTACTAAGGATACATCGATACTATAGGATTAATGCAGCTCGACACAACTTTATTTGGAATACTGGCAGATATAGTTTCCCAAAGCTTTTAGCCTTCTCTGCCAAAGAATACTGGTATCTCGCCAGACTCCCAGGATTTCATAGCACTGATCCATCACAGTTAAAGTGGTGTCAATCTATATTAATTCTACAGTGAAGATATACCCTCAGTCATGGAAAGCCTCTCGGTGACCTTAGGCCAGCTTGAAGAGGGAAGCAATATCATTTTTCCACTGTAAATCTTGTTAAGTGAGAGTTGATCTGAAAACACAAAATAACAACAAAGCCAGAAATACCTTGTGGTGCAACAGAGGGTTTTGAGGGGGCCCTTCGTGGACAGATGAAGAATGTGGATACTTATTTTCTTGTTCATCACTACTTAAATTGGTAGTTTTACAGGTAGGGATGATTTTAATGTTCAATTGTTGGAGTTTTAATCTTATATTTATGTTGTTTTTTTCCTATACTTTTAAAAGGGTTTCATGTGTTTTTGATTACACTCTGTATGTTGTAACCCGCCTTAGGGAGAAGTGGGTAAGATATAAATAATAATCATCATCACTATTACTACTATCTTTGCCTGCCGTGCACAAGCATAAGGCATATTCAGTGTATTTTAATTACATACAGGGGGAAAAGCGCAGAGACCCAAGGGATACTTTACATAACCCCCTGCCATGTGGAGTACAGAAGACTTTTCACAGGTAACTCAATTGATTTGCAGTGTTCCCGAAAGGTACTACATTTCAAAATCATTCTTCTGTTATCTTATGGTTTCTGGGCTAAATCCAACATTGGAGTCCTCCCATGGAAACCTGTCTCCGAGCCTGACGAAGATGGAAA
This sequence comes from Anolis apletophallus, assembly GCA_030556195.1. Lineage (NCBI taxonomy): Eukaryota > Metazoa > Chordata > Lepidosauria > Squamata > Anolidae > Anolis > Anolis apletophallus. The sequence goes on along the minus strand of JARBWK010000005.1, from coordinate 148,470,189 downwards.
AACGCCACTCTGCTGACAGTGGAGATTTGCGCCTCCATTGACAGCAGAGGGTCCAGGAGAACTCCAACGCTCTTTACTGAAGACGACGGGCATAGTGCCACGCCGTCCAGGGTCGGAAGCTGGATATCCTACCGCCCGGACGACCCAACCAGAGGATCTCCGTCTTCGCTGGATTCACCTTCAACCTACTGGCTCGCAACCATCCAGTAACGGCTTCGAGGCAGAGATGGAAATTATCGGGTACGGTTTCGGCCCTGCCCTCCATCCTCAGAATGAGCTGAGTGTCATCAGCGTACTGGTGACATTCCAGCCCAAAGCTACGCACCAGCTGAACAAGTGGTCGCATACAGATGTTAAATAATAATACAAGAACGGAGGGTATTGTTTGAGAGTACCAAGGCAATAAAAACAACATTTTTGCAAAGCAAGGTAACAAGAAGTAATGCCATCACATTTTGAAACATAGCAAATAACATTTTCACAAAATTTCCAAATCCTTCTTTTTTGGAGTCATGGGAGAGTTTAGCTACAATTGCCTTTTAAAGTATTTTTCTAATAATTATGTAATCACTAAAAAGATAAGATAATGGTTCTGCCAGAATGTCTCCATATCCCTTTTCCCACGTGAATTATTAAGATTATAAGTATATGGACACGAACTGTCAAGTATGTTGTTCTGGGAGTCTTTTGGCTAAAAGATGGGCTATAAATGATTCAAATAAACAAACTCTTTAAATAATGAGCTAATGTTTCAATCTTTCCAAAAGTAATGACTAATAGTAATATGTTAATATTTTAAAATGATGTTCCAAGCTTCGTGGAAATTAAACTCTGCCAAAGGAATAGATCCAGACTTATTGCAGTTTAGTTTGGCTGAATTCTGCGAGACCACTTAGTCATACATCATAAAAACCCTTCAATGCAGGCGTGTCCACACTTTTTCAGTCTGCGAGTTATTTTTAAGAAAACCAAGTCACAATGATCTACCTGCCGCTGCCACCGCCGCGCTCTCCTGCACGCGTGCTCCCGGTACCGCCTTCCTCTGCCTGCACGGCTTTGGAGAGCGCTTCAAGCTTTGGCGCATGCGCGCTGGGCGGAAATGGAGGAGAGAGACCTTCAGCTTGGCCAAGGAAGAGAGGTGGACGGAGGCAGAGCGTGGAGCCCTTGAGGTGTGGGCTGGGAAGGGCAGGGCGGCGACGGAGGAGGAAGAGGCCGAAGCGGCCCGAGGGGGAAGAAGCAGGAGTTTGGGAGTCAGCCTCGACGGGGGAAAAGAGCCAGGCTTGGCCTGGCCCGGCCTCTGAGAGCTCGGCCTCCTGAGGGGTGTCGTGATTGACAGCCGGCCAAGGAAGAAGCCGCGCGGGCAGAGGAAGGTGGCAGCGGGAGAGCGCACGGGGCCCGCACGGCTTCTTCCTTCTTGGCTGGCTGTCAATCACGACACCCTCAGGAGGCCGAGCTCTCAGAGGCCGGGCTGGGCCTGGCTCTTTACCCCGCCGAGGCTTACCCCAAACTCCTGCTTCTTTCCCCCCCGGGCCGCTTGCCTCTTCCTCCCTCCGTCGCCGCCCTGCCCTTCCCAGCCCACACCTCAAGGGCTCCACGCTCTGCCTCCGTCCACCCTCTTCCTTGGCCAAGCTGAAGGTCTCTCTCCTCCATTTCCGCCCAGCGCATGCGCCAAAGCTTGAAGCACTCTCCAAAACCGTGCGGGCAGAGGAAGGCGGCGCCAGGAGCATGCGCGCGGTGGCGAGAGCACGTGCATGGCGGAGGGAGCAGAAGATCGACCTCAAATGGTCTCGGGATCGACCAGTAGATCGCGATCTAGCTAATGAGCACCCCTGCTTCAATGAAATTAAGAAACGAGCGGTGTCGTCAACTCAAGGTGTCAGCAAATGGCTGGGTGATGATTTAATGCAGTGTGCCAAACTTGGGGTGGGCTTCCTAATCTTACATTTTTCGCACACTCCTTTCCGTATTTCTATTACAACCATTCATGCTACACAACAAATCCAAAATAAGGCAAATACCTGGACTTCATTTCCAGTTATCTTTTCCCATGACCCATAGTGACCTTTTTCCTGGCGGAAAAACTGAACAGCTTCTAAAAATGCTTGACCTTCAAATGAAGACTGCTTGAAAAAATCTGAAAGAAACAATACATAGAAACTGTTGACTGGATTATAGATACTGACTTTTTTTCTCATTACAAAATTAGTTTCAAATTAGATGCCGTCCAAAATAGAATTTCTTCCTCTCAATCCAAATACAAGAACCTTGGATGTATTACTCATTCCAAATACTTATTTCCCTTCATCTGTGAAATGGAAAAGTTTCTCATGAACATTAGGTTGGCCAGTCATGGGCCAGGCAAAAATTTATAAAAGCACTCATAATCCCATGTATTTCCATTACAATGCCTTGTGGGAATACCTAGTTTGGATTTTGCATTTCTGCCTTTCTTACTCTCAAATCACCATTCTGTTTGAACCAGCCCATAAGGTCACCTTTACACTGGCCAGTCCAATCCTCAACTTCATAAATCATCCCATCCAAGTGCTACATGGATAACTGTTGATGTACCATTGTTCTAGGACAGTGATTTTCAACCAGTGTGCTGCGGAACACTAGTGTGCCGTGAGAGATCATCAGGTGTTCCGTGGGAAATTATGTTTGAACTACATTCATATATAAACTATAAGGCGCATCTGTCCCTTTAAGAAATGGGACCATAGCACTCTTGCGTCACCTAAGCAGGGACGCGAGAGTGATATGGTCACGCCATCTTGGATTCGCTCAGACGCGGCTAAGTAAACAAAGTTAGAGTTAGTGCTGCAGCTGCGTCAAGTGACAGTGGCAATTTGGGATCACAGCTGTTGAGCAAGAGCTTCAGCTGTTGAGCAAGAGGCTCAATGCTTTTTATGGACGGAACACTGGTTTTTTTTTTTTACTTAAATGAATGTGTATGATATGTTGATGTAATTGTATTTTAATGTATTTTAATGTGCAATGTTTTTGGGGGGTTTTATACTGTGTTTTACTGTGTTTTACTGTGTCGGCATCGAATTGTGCCTTTTTGGAAGCCGCTCTGAGTCCCCCCTTGGGGGTTGAGAAGAGCGGGGTAAAATGCCGGAAATAAATAAATAAATAAATAATAAAATAAATGTGTGTCTTTCTACCATTCCTGCCAGGATATCTATTTTGTGTTCATCGAAACAGGCTCATGTTTCACACTGAGTGTATAAATACATTTAAAAACATATTAACTATATGTATTACTGAGTTAGAGTGTCATTTTGTCTCATTTTGGTCAGTGGTGTGCCCCAGGATTTTGTAAATGTAAAAAATGTGCTGCAGCTCAAAAAAGGTTGAAAATCACTGTCCTAGGATTCTCCATTGAACCATCTTTCTGAAGAAAAGCTTTTATAATGTTTAGTCCACCAACCCCTAACTCAGCTGTATAACCAGTAAAAGGCAGCTTTTCATACCCAGAGTGAAACCACTGTCTTTTGCCAGAATGTGCCCCTCTTGTAGAATCATAGTTGGCTTCCACGTGCAAGTTGTTAACTTCCTTTGGAACCAGCTCCTTCTGTGCTTATTGATCAGACTCTAAGCTCTAAGATGCATCTGGGGTTCACGTGGGCATCAAAGCTTTTAAGATGTATTTGGGGTTCAGGTGCAAGTCTATTACTCATGATCCATATATAGCACTTTACCTCTTATAGTCACAATCATACACAGCCATAGGTAACCACTAGGCCTGGGCAATCATGGTTCTAAAGTAATTACCAAACTAAAGATCTGGTGGTGAAAACTAGGTGGCGCTGGTGCCTTGCTTCTACAGTGTTGCTAAAGTTCTGTTGGTGAACATTTCAGAACTGTTAACAAAACTTTCAAAATTTCATTATAAATGGCAGTTCCTAATTGGTTCTGTCTTAAAAATCGCCAATAATAAAATAATAATGAAGTTTTGAAACTTTGTTAGAGTTCTGAACTGTTCACCACCAGAACTTTATCAACACTGTAGAATCAAAGCACCAGCGCCCCCTAGTGTTCACCACCAGAATTTTAGTTTTGTAAGTACTTTAGAACCATTTAGAACCATGATTGCCCAGGCCTACTAACCACATATAGGCATAAGACTTTATCACACGGGGGCTGCAAGCATCATAGGACACTTGTAGCACAGCTGGTCAACAGTCCCACGCTGGCCATCACACAATACCACTCACTTCTGGTAGGATTCTGTTGACCAACTGTGACATACGATACTTCACCTAGGACACAGGAGGCTTACTGTGTTCTGTTGGGAATAATGGGGCTAGTGCGGGGGGAAGCTGTGTGCCGACACTTGCCCATGTGTGGTAGGAACGTGTTGCTGCGGGTGAGGCAGGATGCCAGGATTGCCCTGCTGCCCTGTGGATTTGCCACGGAGACTGGTGAATCGCCCAACTGCGGCTCATCAATGTGATGAGATCCATAGCTAGATCTCTCCTACCTGTGCCAGAGTCACACTTCATTCCTCTCTCCTTGCTTGAATCACCTCACTTGCTTGTATGTTCAGATACACTGTATACTGAGAAATGCAAAGAGACCATTTCTACATTCCTTCCATTTCTTTCTCATACGAATTACCACCGACATTGAATCTTGTTTGCAGTGGTTGTTCTCATGTCAGTAAGGCAGTGAATCTGTTCCATGCTAGCACTAGTTCTGAAGGGGCTCTCCATAGAGAGCTCTGTGAAACCTAGAGAAGACGTACAACCCCACTGAGAGCTCTATGAAACCTAGAGTAGACGTACAACCCCACTGACATGGGAGCCAACTCCGATCTCTGCCTGGTTTCTTATCGTCAGACCTGGGAGAATGTCCACTTCATATTTATGGGACTGGTGTACCTTTGTCTTGCACTGGGATCACAGGGCAGGCAATCTTGTGGGTGAAGTTCAGTGGAACTTTCAGTGGAAAGGTCAGGAGTCCAAATCATTCTAATAAGGGGCTGCAAGGACTCAAACTATGTCGGTCATACTTACCTTGTCTCTCTTTCATGCGTAGAACAAGAATTTAGCCAATCTATTCGAGGTAGTTGAAGTCCCCCATTATGACTAATTTATTTCTTTTTGAGGCCTGTTTAATTTCATTTTCCAGATAGCAGTCTGCCTCTGGAGTTTGGTTGGGAGGGCGATAGCAGATCCCTAATGCTAGATTAGTTTTTGTCCTGGGACTTTTACCCACAATGTTTCTGTAGGTGAGTTTGAATTTTCTTGAAATTCTAATTCATGAGATTCTAGCTCTTCATTTATGTACAAGGCCACACCGCCACCGTTTTCCCTCTCCTGTCTTTCCTGTACAGTTTATAACCTGGAATTTTTGTGTCCCAATTGTTTTCCTCTGTCCACCAGGTTTCTGTTATGCCAATAATATCAATATTTTTCTTTTGCCAAACATTCCAACTCCCCTATTTTTTGTTCGAAGGCTTCTAGCGTTTGCGTACAGACATTTATATTTATTGCTCTGATGCCCTTTCAACTTTGGCTGTTTATGAGAATTCGTAGAAGGCCTACCATGTCCTACCTCTTGACTACTTTCTATCTTTTCTGTTGACTCAGCCATTTGTGCGTAAATTTCATCCTCCATACTTGGCGTTTCACCCTCTCGAACCGGAAGCTGCCCAGCTCCTGTCGACTTTCCCCTAGGAATCAGTTTAAAAAGCTGCTCTGAAGCCTTTTTAATATTAGTCGCCAGCAGTCTGGTTCCATTTTCGTTCAAGTGTAACCCGTCCCTTTTGTAAAGGTTTGGCTTTCCCGAAAATGTCCCCCAGTTCCTAACAAATCTAAACCCTTCCTCTCGACACCACTGCCTCATCCACGCATTGAAGCTCCTGAGCTCTGCCTGTCTGGCTGTCCCTGCGCGTGGAACCGGTAGAATTCCGAGAATGCTACCTTTGAGGTCCTGGACCTTAATCTTCTACCTAGCAACCTAAATTTGGCTTCCAGGACCATCTGTTTGGCCTTCCCAATGTCATTGGTACCGACGTGTACCACGACTGCTGGCTCCACCCGGCACTATCTACCAGCCTATCTAGATGCCTCGTGATGTCCACAACCTTTGCACCCGGCAGGCAATTTACCATGCGGTCATCACATCCGTCACAAACCCAGCTTTCTATGTTCCTGACAATCGAATCGCCCACTACAAGCCCCCTCCTACCACCCGTTGAGAAGTATCCTCGGTGCAAGAGGCTATGGGCACATCCTCCGAGGAAGGGGTCCCAACTAAGGGAGCCGGTCCTCTTCCTCAGACTGATGTCCTCCCTGCCCAAGACCCCATTTTCCAAAGCAGCTGGAGGGCTGCTCAGAACGAGTGGGATGCTCCTATTTCATCCCTGGAGATCTCTTCCTCCTGCCTCACTTCCTCTCTGTGCTTCTCCAGGTCTGCTACCTTGGCTTCAAGGGAAGAACACGTTCCCTGAGAGCCAGGAGCTCACTGCAGCGAATGCACACCCAAGACTTCTGCCCAGCAGGCAGATAGTCATACATGTGACACTCAATGCAAATGTGACACTCAATTTCTCTCCGACTTGAAGTACTACCGATAAGAGCGTTGGCCACACACCCCTCCGCCCTTGCTATATACCAACTCCGTGGAACAGAGAGTAGATGAGCTACAGCCCATCTACATCTCTCTACATACTGTGCTATCTTTCAGTCTTGGGACACTGACTATTTAAAAGAGGTTGCCCTCGATTATTGCTAAAATTTTGAATTGTTGGACACTACTAGCCCTTTGGCTATTTGAATGTTTTGAATGTTTGTTTGGATTTATGCCATGTATAATATTGACACTTTTGTTACGAATATATATGTGATTTCATAATGCATTTGGACAAACTCAATTCATTAGTACAGTGTTTCCCAACCAGTGTGCCATGGCACACTAGTGTGCCGTGAGAAATCATGAGGTGTGCCGTGGGAGATTGGAACCTACAACACCCTTTCTTCCCCACTTTTTCTTCTCTAATCAGGTTCCCTTCTTCCCAGCCTCGCTCTGCTTGCTTTGCCTCATTTTGCTCACGCTGCCGCTTCTGCGGGAGGGGAGAGGGAGGAAGACGTGACCCGTGCGGGCGCTACTCCGCAGACTCACCCCACGTCTTCCTCCCTTCCCTCCACAGTGCTCTTTGGATATAGGTGAACTACAACTCCAAAACTCAAGGTCAATGCCCACCAAACTCTTATAGTATTTTCTCTTGGTTATGGTAGTTCTGTGTGGGAACTTTGATTCCATTCCATCATTGGTGGAGTTCAGAATGCTCTTTGATTGCGGGTGAACTATAACTCCCAGCTGTTGAGCAAGACTTTTGTGTGTGTCTTTCTTCCATTCCTGCCAGGATATCTATGTTGTGTTCATCGAAACAGGCCCAGGTTTCACAATGAGTGTATAAATACATTTTAAAACATATTAACTATATGTATTACTGTGTTAGAGTGTCATTTTGTGTCATTTTGGTTGGTGGTGTGCCCCAGGATTTCGTTAATGTAAAAAATGTGCCGCAGCTCAAAAAAGGTTGAAAAACACTGCATTCGTATATAGTTTGAATCTTCATATGTGATGATGCTTGATATACATTGGTAATATACCTATGATTTAGTCCTTTTCCATTCTCAGTGTGTTTTCAGGTACCAGACATACAAGATATTCATGTTCCACCAGCAGTTGATATGAGCACCGCATTTGTTATAGGATGATGGTAATGATGATTATGCAATAATAATAATAATAATAATTTCTTCATGTAGCTAATTCACTCATTAATTTTCTTGGGGGCACCATTCCAACACTGCAGATTCAACAATTAGATACTACTCTCCCTCCTACATCATTCACTGGACTTTGTCGAGTCAAGGACACTCACTGCTCCACATTGAAAAGTTGTCTTTTCACCAGCAGCTGAAGCAAGAGCACAACTAGGGTTCCCATATGTTCCCTATTCTAAGGGACGTCCCTTATTTTGGCCCTAAAATTTGTGTCCCTTATTTCAGACCCTGTCCCTTATTTTTGACTAGCAGGACAGGACTGGGCGGGGTTGTCCAGAGGAAGGTGCGCGCTGCGGTTTCCACGGCAATGCCTGCCTGGGGATTCCCACTCGCAGGGCAGCCTGCGTCCCTGTTGGAAGGAAGAGGCGATACAGGACTTTTTCAAAGTACAGTAGACTAATTAACCGTTACCCAAGGGGAATGTTGGATCATGTTGGATAAAGATAGTTTCTGGTTGCTTGAGAGTTACTCTTAAAATGGGCCTAGCTGTGCATCCCAATACTATACAATGCTGTGTATCCCATACTATACTATACCATTAACTATTGACATAATAATCATGAAGATGTACTGTCTTATAAAATTTATTTTATTTTAATGTTTAGACCAGTGTTTCTCAACCAGTGTGCCATGGCACACTAGTGTGCCGTGAGCGATCATCAGGTGTGCGCGAGAAAAGCTCTCTGCCCCCTTCCTCCCCCCTCCTCCTGCCGAACTCCTGCTGCTTGGGAGAGGAGGAGGAAGGGACGGGCGGCAGCGAATAAAAAGAAGAAGGGACCGGGGCGCCGCCTCCTTCAGTCGTTTCCCCAACCTGCCTCCAATCTGCCATGACTCTCGTCCCTTGCTTGTTGAAGCCGCGCGGAGGAGCCCGCCTACTGAAGCCCGTCCACCGCTCATGCCCCTCCTCTGTGAGAGAGCTGAAGCTGGGGGAGGGGGCATGGCGCAGCCTGGCTCCGCCCCTCCCGGCTTCAGCACTCCCACAGCCGCTAGCGTTGGGGGGCAGAGCCAGGCCAGCGGTGGCAGAGCCAGCACAATGTTGGCTTGGCACTGCCCCCGCAAAGCTGGCGAAGCTGTGGGAGAACTGAAACCGGGAAGGGGGGGTGTGCGGGAAATTGGAACCTCAATACCCTTTCTTCCCCTCCTGCCGAACACTTTTTCTTCTCTACTCGGGCTCCCTTCTTCCCAGCCTCGCTCCGCTGGCTTTGCCTCGCTTTGCTCATGCTGCCGCCATTTTGATCCGAGGGGACAGCGTGAGCGTGTTCAGGAGGAGGGAGGGAGGAAGACATGGGGCTTAGTCTGTGCAGTAGCGCCTTGCACGAGTCACGTCTTCCTCTTCCTCCACCTCCCTCCCTGGTATGGGGTCCCAGTGGAGAAGAAAAGTAAGTGTCCAGGAGGGGGAAGAAAGGCGCCGAAGGGGAGGGGGAGGAAGAGGTCTCTGTCAAAAAAGCTGGCATGGGCAAAACTTGGACCTTCCAGGTGTTTTGGACTCCAACTCCCACCATTCCTAGCAGCCTCAGACTCTTTTCCAATTCCTTCCTATAAGCCAGTGTTTCCCAACCAGTGTGCCGTGGCACGCTAGTGTGCCGTGAGCGATCATCAGGTGTGCCGTGGGAAATTGGAACCTCCAATACCTTTCTTCCCCCCTCCTGCCAAACACTTTTTCTTCTCCACGGGCTCCTTCTTCCCAGCCTTTCTCTGCTTTCGTTTGCCTTGCTTGCTCTGGGGCGAGTCTGCGCAGTAAGCGCCCTTACGGGTCACGTCTTCCTCCTCCCCCTCCTCCTGAACACGCTCACGCTGCCCCCTCGGATCAAAATGGCAGCAGAGCGGCAGTGTAGAAGAAAAAGTAAGTGTTCGGCAGAGGGGGAAGAAAGGGGCTGTAAGGGGAGGAAGAGGTCTCTGTCAAAAGGTGGCATGGGCAAACTTGGACCTTCCAGGTGTTTTTGGACTCCAACTCCCACCATTCCTAACAGCCTCAGGCTCTTTTTCCCCCTCAGCCAATTAAGCAGGAAGGGCCTCAGGCTGTTAGGAATGATGGGAAGTTGGAAGTCCAGAGGGGCTAGAGTTTTCCCATGCCTGTTTTAGGGACTTAAAGTGGTGAGCCTCCCTTCCAACATTGTGATCTGGATAGAAAACAAACAACAACATAACATAACATTGTTTGAGTCCACAGCTCTCTCTGGATGTAGGTGAACTACAACTTCCAAACTCAAGGTCAATTCCCAAGTAACCCCTTTCAGTACTTTCTGTTGGTAATGAGAGTTCAATATGCCAAGTTTGGTTCAATTCCATTGTTGCAAGAGTTCAGGATGCTCTTTGATTGTGCGTTAACTATAAATCCCTGAAACTGTACCTCCCAAATGTCAAGGTCTATTTTCCCCAAACTCCCTCTGTGTTCACATTTGGACATATTGAGTATTCATGCCAAGTTTGGTCCTGATCCAACATTGTTTGAGTCCACAGTGCTCTCTGGATATAGGTGAACTACAACTCCAAAACCCAAGGTCAATACCCAACAAACTCTTATAGTATTTTCTCTTGGTTATGGTAGTTCTGTGTGGAAGTTTGATTCCATTCCATCATTGGTGGAGTTCAGAGTGCTCTTTGATTGCGGGTGAACTATAACTCCCAGCTGTTGAGCAAGACCTTCATGTGTGTCTTTCTGCCATTCCTGCCAGGATATCTATGTTGTGTTCATCGAAACAGTCCCAAGTATAAATACATATTAACTATATGTATTACTGTGTTAGAGTGTCATTTTGTGTCATTTTGGTTGGTGGTGTGCCCCAGGATTTTGTAAATGTAAAATGTGCATGGCTCAAAAAGGTTGAAAAACACTGCTCTACGGATCACGGCAGCCAAATGAAAACACCCATGTTCAGGAGCAGTCCACTTCCCCATCTGTTGTTTAGCAGTCTGGAGTTCTGCCTGAGTTTCTTAAAAGATTCCTTTTGGCCAAGATTTGGGAGAAAGTAATAGTGCAAGAGTAATCCTGTTATAGTGGGGGGTTACATTGGCTCCAGTCCTTTGTTTAGTTGTTTTGTCATACTGTATTTTTATTTTGGTGTTTAACAAGCTGCCTTGGGGGTGGCAAATCAATGGCAGAATAGATTTTATAAGAATCCTTATTCAATTAATTTTATTTATTTATTTATTTATTTATTTATTTATTTTATTTCTACACCGCCACTCCCACAGGCTCAGGGCGGTTCACAGAAACGATTAATATAGCACAATGCAAACAGGTAGCAAATTTAAACTTGAAATCTCTTCTAAAACTCAAAAGCTTGCCTAAACAAAAAGGTTTTTGCAAGCCTTACGAAAGGCTCCCAGATTTCGCAGTGCCCGAGTCTCTGGAGGTAGGGCATTCCACAGTGACGGGGCAATGATCGAAAAGGCCCTTCGTCTGGTTGTCATCAGGAGTTAGGACATCCAGGATCAGATTAACCCCTTTTGGCACCTTAGGCCACATTTTGGAATTACGCCCCCAAACCAACCTCTACCGCACCCCACACACACAGTCCTTCTTTCCGCCTGCCTTTCCTCTCTCACCGAGGAGCAGGATGCCTCCCAGCTGGCACATGTGGTCCCGGCTCCCACCTTCGGTGCAGCAGTTGCCCAGGATGCCGAGGGCGAGGGTGCGGCGGGGCCTGGGAGCACCGGCCAGGACTCTCAGGAGCAGCGCCAGCCCCCCGCGCTCCCGGAAGCAGACGATGCCGCCAGCCTCCTTTATGTGCTGCGTGCGGAGGGCCAGCAAGGCCTCGCCCAGGCCCGGCTCGGAGCCCTTGTGCAGCTGGGCCAGGCAGGAGCCCAGGGAGCCGCTCCCAGGCCTCTTCCCGGCCCCTGGGCCTTTCGGACCTGGCACCCAGGAACATTGGGGAAGGAGGCAGAGGCGGTCGGGGAGAGCGCTGCGAGGGGGCGGGGGAGGAGTGAATGGCACCCCCCTCGCCATCACCCCCACCCCCTTGTCAAGGAAGGAGGGCGCGAGGAGGAGAAGGAAGGGAGGGAAGCTCCACCCCCGGGTCCACTGCCAGGCATGTGCGTGCGGCAGGAGGGCGCGAGCGCCTCTGCCTCCGCCATGTTCCTGGGTGCCACGCATGCCGGGCAGCGCTCCCGGGGGCTTCCCTTCCTTCCTCCTCCCGAGCATGCACGGCACCCAGGAACATTGGGGAAGGAGGCAGAGGCGCTCGCGCCCTCTTGCCGCACGCACATGCCTGGCAGCAGCCCCGAGGGCGGGGCATCCCTTCCTTCCTCCTCCTCCTCACGCCCTCCTTCCTTTGACAAAAGGGCGGGGCGATGGCAAGGGGGGTGCCATTCCCTCCTCCCCGCCCCTCGCAGTGCTCTTCCCCGCCCTCCCCAAAGAGAGAGAGAGTCATCATGCTGCCCGTTGCGGTTTTGTTTCAATATATATACCTTTTTGGTCCGTGAATGCGCCCCCTCGGCTTACGCCCCCTAGGCCATGGCCTAGGGTGGCCTTATGGGTAATCTGGGCCTGAGGACATCAAGTCATCCAAACAGCAGAGTCTTCTGAAATGGCCGCATGGTGTTTTCAATAATCAATTGTATGCTGCAGTGTGAGGATACTAGTCATTTGTCAGGACAGTTTGTCAAAAAACACTGAGATCATTAATTTAACCAAAGGCTGCCCTCTCCCTAAAAAAAAAACCTCCATAATTAATCGCTTGGCCTCAAATGTTATGGGCACATAGCAACACTACACAAAATGTCTCAGATGGAAATATCAATCAGTTGTATTCATTTGATGATGTATTTTGAGCAATCTTAATGAATGAAGCCATTCAAAATACCCATTACTACATCATGAATATTTCTGAAATATTGGAAAAAAGCGGTCAAAGTAACATTGTAATAAGCATTGGAGAGACATCATCATTTGGGTGATTTTAGCCACTACGGCAGTGTTTCTCAACCTTCCTAACGCCGCGACCCCTTAATACAGTTCCTCTTGTTGTGTTGACCCCCAACCATGACATTATTTTCGTTGCTACTTCACAACCGTCATTTTGCTATTGTTATGAATCATCATGTAAATATCTGATATGCAGGATGTAATTTGATTCACTGGGCCAAACTGGGCACAAATACCCTGTACACCCAAATTTGAATACTGGTGGAGTTGGGGAGATTGATTTTGTCATATGGGAGTTTTAGTTGCTGGGATTTATAGTTCAACTACAACCAAAGAGCATTCTGAAACTCCACCAACAATGGAATTGAACCAAACTTGGAACCCAGAATTTCCATGACCAACATTGACCTTGAGTTTTGGGAGTTATAGTTCACCTACATCCAGAGAGCACTGTGGACTCAAACAATTATTGATCTCGACAAAACTTGGCACAGATACTCAATATGCCCAAATATGAACACTGGTGGAGTTTGGGGCAATAGATAGACCTTTGGGAGTTATAGTTGCTGGGATTTATAGTTCACCTACAATCAAAGAGCATTCTGAACCTCACCAACAATACAATTGGGCCAAACTTCCAGCACAGAACCCCCATGACAAACAGAAAATACTGTGTTTTCTGATGGTCTTTGGCGACCCCTCTGACACCCCCCTTGCGACCCCCCCCCAGGGGTCCCGACCTCCAGGTTGAGAAACGCTGCGCTACGGGTTTATCATTCTATCACCACCACCGGGATTCACCCGCTCCGCACGGTCTAATCTCCCGTCCTCGACCTCTTCTGAAAACAGTATAAATGTGTAAATGCTTATAAAAATGGAGAAATCCCAAAGAGAAGCACTACAAAAATCTCTTAATGATTTGGAAGTTTTTTTAAGTTAAAACCCATATCTCGGAAGCTGCCAAAATGTTATGAGGCTCCCCTGCTTGCTCTATAACACAGCCCAGCCACAGCTGGATTCCTTCCATGGGACTGAGGCATACTGACTGACTCACTTTTTGGAAGGGAAGTACTTGTGAGACACGCACAAGCAAAAGAAAGAAAAGAGAGGAAATGTAGTTCGTAAGATGTGGTGTCTGAACCATGGTTAAACTAAAATACTGTTACTAATACAATGGTTAAAACATACAGTTTTATTCCACACTGCTTTGAGAGAATCAGGTAGACAGGAAAGCATTGTAGAGATATTTTCAATACATTAATAATCCATGTTAGAGTAAATTTTTGGCCCTCCCAGCCTATTTTAAGCATGAATTTTAAACTCATGTGTTTAATCTCTGTTCTGTGTATTTCAATAAGTATTTCATAGAAATAGGTTTTAATATGTATCTTTTATAGAAACATGTATATCTATAGAATTTTTACAACGTTTATGTGTTTTGATTTTGCAGCAGATACCTATTGTTCAAACAACCTACCTTCCTTAAGATTTCACCCAGGGCTGGTTCGTCCATTAGGCGGACTACGCAAAAGCGTAGGGCGATGTCCCTGGGAGGGGCGACGTCACCCGGGGGGCGCCGCAGTGGTAGCTCCCCGCCGCCTGCGGCGCCGGCGCGTTGCCCCGCCACTGTGCCGGCCAGGCCTCTGCGGCGGCCCCGCCCCCCGCCGCCGCCGCCGCGCTTTGTTAGGCAGCCGGGCGCTCCGGCTGCCAAAGCGGGAGGCGCTCTGGAGCAAGTGCGCGCAGATTGGCGCATGCGCACTGGGGGCAAATTTTTTTCGCGTACCCCCAGGAACAGCTTGGTCCGCCCCTGATTTCACCTCTAATACCGTGTTTCCCCAATAGTAAGACACCCGATTTTAAGACGTATCGGGGTGTCAGGGGCTCGACTAATGTAAGCCGTACCCCGAAAGTAAGCCATACCCCGAAAATCCATGTGAAGGGAGGGGGAAAGAAGGATACCACGGGAATCAGTAGTTACCCTTTCACTCTGGTTACATCCCGAATAGATTACTGCAACTCTCTCTACGTGGGGCTGCCTTTGAAGACTGCTCAGAAGCTGCAATTAGTCCAACGTTCGGCAGCCAGGTTACCAACCGTGTTTCCCCAATAGTAAGACACCCCCGATTGTAAGACGTATCGGGGGTGTCAGGGGGGTCGGCTAATGTAAGCCGCACCAAAGTAAGCCGACTCGAAAGTCCATGCGAAGGGAGGGGAAAGAAGGATACCAAGGAATCAGTAGTTACTGAAATGGACATCCAAGGGCCACCTCTGTGTTGATGGAGGCAGGCAGGATTTTCCGGGTACTGGTTGTGGGGGGTCGGGAGCAGGTGAGGGTTTTGCCCTCCTTTCTGCTAGAGATCCCTGTGTACAACTAGTGGGCCACTGTGTGACACAGAATGCTGGACTAGATGGGCTGAGGCCCGATTCAGCATGGCTCTTCTTATGTTCTTAAGGAGCAAGATGCGGGGGCGGCGGCGTCGCGTCAGAGGCAAGCCTCTGACGTGGCGCCCGCCGCCCTCAGCCTTTTCTTCTTCCCCTCCCTTCATTCACTCGAATGGACGAAGGGAGGGGAAAGGAGAAGGAGCAAGAGGTGGGGGCGGCGGCGGCGGCCAGAGGCCAGGCAAGAGGGCGTGCCGCGCAAGAGGCGTGCCGCCCAGTCGGCCCGTGTGGCGGCGGCTGCGGCGGCGGCGGCGGCGCAGCGGCGCCTCACACAGGTACTACTGGGTGAAGAATTCTTTCGAGGTATGTCCAATATAAGACGACTGCCCGAAAGTAAGACGTAGTGGGGCTTTTGGGGGTAAAAAGAAAGTAAGACATCGTCTTACTTTCGGGGAAACACGGTATTATTCTATCTGCTTGTACATATGATCTATCCCTCACCACTGTGCTTCCCTCCCACTCCCAAGCCCCAGCTTTTACATGTCATCTGTCCAAAATTTCAATTCCTCTTGTGGAGGTGCCTTTCCTTTTTAAAAATCCCTTTTCAATAAATTTTCTCCATACATCCTCAAAATGGCTTAGTTTCCATATGCCGCTTTTAATTTTTATTTTACATGTGAACTTATCATTTACTGCCAGTTTCCATGCTTCCTTGTACCACTCCACTATTGATATATTTATTTCTCTTTTCCAATTCCTTGCTATAAGCCAGTGTTTGCCAACCAGTGTGCCGTGGCACACTAGTGTGCCGTGAGCGATCATCAGGTGTGCCGTGGGAAATTGGAACCTCCAATACCCTTTCTTCCCCCTCCTGCCGAACACTTTTTCTTCTCCACTCGGGCTCCCTTCTTCCCAGCCTTGCTCCGCTCGTTTTGCCTTGCTTTGCTCTGGGGCGAGTCTGCGCAGTATCGCCCGCACGGGTCACGTCTTCCTCCCTCCCCCTCCCCTCCTGAACACGCTCACGCTGCCCCCTCGGATCAAAATGGCAGCAGAAGCGGCAGTGTAGAAGAAAAAGTAAGTGTTCGGCAGGAGGGGGAAGAAGGGGCGGGAAGGGGACGGGGGAGGAAGAGGTCTCTGTCGAAAGCTGGCATGGGCAAACTTGGATCTTCCAGGTGTTTTGGACTCCAATTCCCACCATTCCTAGCAGCCTCGGGCCCTTTTCCTTTCCTCCTCAGCCACTTAATTCCAACAACTGATCCAACTGTCGGAGCTCTTCTGGCAGGTCATTCCATAGTCATGGGGCAGGTGATGAAAAGGTCCTATGGGTGATGGTCGCCAGTTGGGTTCTGGCTGGTTGGAGTAGCTGCCACATAGAGGGCCTAGGTGTTCGGTTTGGATTGTACAGGAGAAGTGGCTCTTTAGGTCAGTGTTTCCCAACCAGTGTGCCGTGAGCGATCAGCAGGTGTGCCGTGGGAAATTGGCACTCTTCCCCCTCCTAGCAGCTCTTTCTCCCTCTTTCCCTCCCAAAAAATCCTCCCTGAGGCAAAGGAAGGGCTTTGCCGAATGCCGGAAGCTCCACGTCAGTGAATTGGGCAGTGAGCGAACCTGGGAGCATCGGGAGGCTGAAGCATTCACAGGTTTCTAAGAAACAAATTAAGCCTCTCCACTTGGAAATGTTTATTTTTTTACTATTTTACTAGATTTTTCGAGAGCCCCCCCCCCCAAAGGAACTGTTTATAACAGCTTCATTTCCCCGGGTACTGGTTGTGGGGGGTCGGGAGCAGGTGAGAGATCCCTATGTACAACTGGTGGGCCACTGTGTGACACAGAATGCTGGACTAGATGGGCTGAGGCCCGATTCAGCATGGCTCTTCTTATGTTCTTATGTTCTTATCCATAGTTAACTGGAAGCAAGTTTCAGTCAGGATGAAATTTCACAATGGTCTGGAGAACAAGCCCTATGAGGAGCGACTTGAAGAGCTGGGCATGTTTAGCCTGAAGAAGAGAAGGCTGAGAGAAGACATTATAGCCATGTATAAGTATGTGAGAAGAAGTCATATCTATGCCCAGTCATATCAGGCCCAGGTTCCACACTGAGTGTATTAAAAACATTAAAAAACATATTAACTATATGTATTACTGTGTTAGAGTGTCATTTTGTGTAGTTTTGGTTGGTGGTGTGCCCCAGGATTTTGCAAATGTAAAAAGTGTGCCGCGGCTCAAAAGGTTGAAAAACACTGCTTTAGGTAACCTGGACCCTACCTGTGTAGGGCTTTAAAGGACAAAACAAACATGTTGTACTATGCCCAGAAATTAATTGGCAGCCAGTAGAGTGGTTTTAGGAAAGGTGTTATATGCTCACTCCGAGATGTTCCTGTAACCATATCTTGAACCAGCTGGAGCTGAACTTGGTACAGAGGTAAAGTGCATTGTAGAAGTCTAACCTTGAGGTTACCAGACCACAACAGTCTTTAGGTCCTCGGATTCTAGGAAGTGGCGCAGCTGGTGTATCAGCCAAAGCTGATAGCAAGCTCTCCTGACTATCAAATCTACCTGGGCAGACATTTGGAGAGATGGATCCAGGAGCACTCCCAAGCTGCCGACAGTCTTTCAAAGTGGAGTGCAACCCCATCCAGTACAGATTGACACACCTCCATCCCCAGATTAGGACCCTTGATGGAAAATACTTCTGTTTTGTCTGGATTCAGTTTCAATTTGTTGTTCTTCATCCAGCCCATTATCTCCTTCAGGCATTCATGCAGTGGACTACAAAAACAGTGTAAGCTGTGGAAAAGCTACTAGTAAACCACGAATGGGACAACATCAATTCAGTAGTATCAAATTGGATATAATATCACAGAGGGCTTAATTCATATCACAATTCCTTGACAAATGTCTTATACATTTCCCAGGTGCTGGCAAGGGCCCCACCGCCGGGCCTGCCGCTTTTTGATGGCGGCCCCGAAAACTCCGCCTGGACCACCCTCTGTCCCGTCACCGGCTGGTGACCAGGGTAAGACCGGTGGCCCAGTTTGTAGAGGGACATCTTTGAGGGCTGCCAACCCAGACGACAGCACAGCGAGCAGATGCCTTGAGCCGAAACCGCACCGCCGCCGGAAGAAGCGTCGTCGCAGGCCAGGGAGCACCAGCCCCTCTCCCTCCGACTCCTCCAGAGACCTCCAGCATCGGGGCCATCGACTCCCCGGACTCCTCGCACGCTCGGCTAGCCACCTGGGAGGGATGAAACCCCCCGCCCCTGAGCCCAGATCCTGGCAATCTTTTCGCCCTAGAACCTTCTGGGGCTCAGGGTTCGAGCGTAGCCACCGGTCACATCTGAGGCCAATAAACAACACCTCTTCATTATGCCTGGCTCCCTCTGCCAGGCTGCGGGACGGAGGAAGCTGGCCCATACTTCTTTCCTATGGCCAGCGGAGGGGATTTGCCGCAAGACCCCCCTGGCTTCCATCCTTTGATGGTCTAGTGGGTCCAACCTAGGCCCTGGATCATCTTCTATGTCCCGAACCCTGACTCTCTTCCCTTTCCCCACCCCTTCCGATTGTTGTATTGTTTTGTTTGTCATCTATTGCTATGTTATTTGTTGCCTCTTGGCCTTGTAAGCCGCTGCGAGCCTCACGGAGTTTAGCGGCATAAAAGTCCAAAGTAATAAATAAATAAATACATTTAAGGCGATACAACAATATATCATATTATGGTACGCACATTGGCATAATCACAAGGGTACCTTAGGAATGAAATGTAGGGAAGGAATACGTAGACAGGTGTTGAGGAAAAATCATAGGGAACAGGTAAATAGTCCATCCATGTTGTCCGTAAAGTTCCAACGTATTTCAAGTCCCAACAGTCCAAAGTGCAAAGTTCCTTCGAACAAATCCAAGTAATTCCGGTACTCAAATAATACTAACTAGCTGTACCCGGCACGCGTTGCTGTGCCCTATTTAGGAGATGCGAGAAAGTCTGAGTATGTAAGGGTTGGAAATGATGTTACTTACGGTCTTGGTGGGGTCATGGCTGTGCCGTTGTGGGTTGTTCTGGTGGGTGGGATGTTGAAGTCTTGTGGAGTTGGTGGTGTGTGGTTGGGATGGTGGTTGGAGAAGAGTTTGTGGTGTTGAGTGTTTAGTTTGTTGTTGTGAGTGTGCAGAGGTAGTGTGGTGTGGATGTATGGTGTGTATGTGGGGTATGTTAGTTGGTTGTACTGTGCAGTTTTCTGTTTAGCAGTGGTATGTATGTGTTGTGTGTGAGTTGTGTAGTGGGTCTGTAGAGGTAGGCATCGCGAGTTGTGTGGCTGTCATGTTGTGGGTGTGGTGTTTGTAAATTGGAGGATTGGTGGTGTGTGTTTGGGATGGTGCTTGGAGAAGAGTTTGTGGTGTTGAGTGTTTAGTTTGTTGTTGTGAGTGTACACTGGTTGTGTGGTGTGGATGTACGGTGTGTATGTGGGGTGTGTTAGTTGGTTGTACTGTGCTGGTTTCTGTTTAGCAGTGGTATGTATGCGTTGTGTGTGTTGTGTGTGAGTTGTGTTGTGGGTCTGTAGAGGTAGGCATTGTGAGTTGTGTGGCTGTCATGTTGTGGGTGTGGTGTTTGTTAAGTGGTTGTCTTTTGTTGTGGGTGTCTTTTGTCCTGTGAGTGGTATGTATGTGCTCTGTGCACATAGTTGTGTATCTTCTGCATATTGGCGTTGGTGCGTATTGTGTTGTGTGTAGGTATTACTTTTTTGGTGAGTTAGTGGGTGTGTGGTGGCATTGTGGGTGGTAGTATGTTGTGGAATGCTTGTGTGGGTGGGGTGTTTTGGGTGTTTGTGTGTGTTTGTAGAGTATCAGTGCAGTGTTGTGTTGTGGTTGGAGTAAAGGTGGAGTTGGTTTTTGTTTGTGGTGGTGGTAGGTGTTGTGTGTGCGGGGTCCCGTAAGGTTGGGGGGATGGGTTGTGATAGGAAGTTGTGTTGTGTTGTGTGGGTAGGAATTGCTGGAGTATTGTGCCTGAGACGTGTGTGTATTTGGATGTGTGTGTGGTGGTGAGTAGTGAGTGCAGTCCTGGGTTTTGTGTTGGGGAACTTGTCAGGTATTTGTGGGGTGTATTTTGTGTCTGGCTGTGTGCTGGTTGTGATGTGGAGGGGGTGTTGCTTTTGCCAGTGGTGTTTGTTGTGAATTTTGGTTGGGGTGGGTATTTGTGTTGCAGGTTTTTTGGTCTTGACAGTTTAACCCACAAACACCAACTGACTAAATTCAAATCACTCAGCATTCTAACCTAGCCTTGGCTGGCTCAGCCCACCGTTACTATTGGAACTCAGCCTCCCTGCATTTTGTGTGGGCCGTTGTTGGCCAATGGGATTCGCTGGCGGCCGCGGAGGACGCTGGGAAATGTAGTTTTTTGTATCGTTGGTTTGGGGACCTTCTAGGTGGTTTGGGGGGGGGGGAGTTTCTTTGCTAAAACCCTTCCTTGCCGGAGGCCTATTTTTGTTGCCAAGTTTGGTGTTTCTGCCTTGGATGGTTTCTCTGTCTATGGCAGTCGTTCCATGACGGAACCTCCAATCAGAATTCCCGCTCGGATTGAATGAACCCTTATCCCTTAATGCCCTTCTCACGTGGGAACATGAATTCTGGGAACATGATTGACCTAGTGTAGCTATATATAGTACAGGGTTGAAACAGTAGTTACCCTCGGGTCCTCAGGAAATATGGCGTAATTATCCACCATAGCCATGAATTATGATTTCCTGTGACGCGCAGCATTTTGCTCTTGATCTCACCGCTTGAAAAAGCCCACTGGGACGAAACGGATCAGGCCCTGCAGCTCTACCGTTGCGGCCTGCCCAGCGTCCTTTTGGCTCACCCCAAGGCGCCACCTTGGTCTGTTTTGGACACGCATTTGGATTTATTGCATTATTATTATTTGAGTATCGGGATTACTTGGATTTGTTCGAAGGCACTTTGCACTTTGAACTGTTGGGACTTGTAATACATTGGAACTTTATGGACAACATGGATGGACTATTTACCTGTTCCCTATGATTTTTCCTCAACACCTGTCTACGTATTCCTTCCCTACTTTTCATTCCTAAGGTACCCTAGTGATTATGCCAATGTGTGTACCATAATATGATATATTGTTCTATCGCCTTAAATGCATAAGACATTTGTCAGGGAATTGTGATATGAATTAAGCCCTCTGTGATATTACATTCATGCAGTGGAGACACACTATCCTTAGCTAGAGCTGTTTTGGAAAGCATGGGAAATATATTTGAGTGTCACCAGCAGTGCCGGCCTTTGGCATTCCGCCATGTAAGCGGCCGCGTAGGGCGACGGGTCCTGGGAGGGGCGTCGCCACCTGCGGCGCTGCCACGCTGGCCACCCCTCCTGCCCCGCCGGCGGCGCAGCGGGTGATGCAGCCGCGCGGCGCAGGGCGGCGTGTAGCAGCGCCAGGCGTCACTGCGCAGGGCGTGCGTGGCGCTTTTTCGCGCAGCTGCGCGTGGCGTCACCACGCATGCGCAGGTGTGGTAACGTCGCCCAGCGCAGCTGCGTGTGGTAACGTCACGCGCGGGCTGCCGCGTCCAGCAGCCATGGGGGGGGGCGGCGCAGAAATGAGGCTCGCCTACCCCCCCAGGAGAGGTGAGACCGCCCCTGGTCACCAGCATACCGATAACACCCTGTCCCAGGCTCCTGAATGATCTCTCCCAGCGGTTTCATGTAAATATTAAAAAGCAATGGGAATAGAATGGCATCTTCTGGGATGTCACATAACAGCTTTTTTTAAGAGTTGCTATTCCCAGGCACCGCCATCTGGAACCTGCCTGAGGTCAGGCTGCACGGAGTCTCCACCTTTTATCCAATCTTATCTTCAATCCAATATCTGATCGAAGATTGGAGATGACAAAAGGGTAGGTTAGGCTTCTCAAACCAAAGGACCAGTCACAGCAGTGTTCCTGACCAGCACCCGGGTATGCAAACAATTATATTCCCCCACATTGAGGGGAGATGGAGGAGGAACAAGGCTCAGTTCCCAGCATAATCATTACTTACTTACTTACTTCATTTGTATTCCACCCTTCTCACCCCGCAGGGGACTCAAGGCAGATTACAATGCACACATTGCATTTAGACACACAAACACACAAGACAGACGGAGGCAATTTAACATCTGGCCACCAGGGAGCTGTCACACTCCTTCATTCTGTTTTCTGGAGATCTTTATGGCCTCAAAAAGCAGTTAAATTTAGCCTCCCCACGAAGTGGTACCTTAATTTCCTACTTGACAGATGCAACTGTCTTTCGGGTTGCAAAGGTCGACAACAGGCTACACAATAGGTCGGGAGCCCACCTCGACCCGGGCAGGTCTCGAATTCATGACCTTCTGGTCAGTAGAGATCTTATGCAGCTGACACCCAGCCAGCTGCGCCACATTCCCGGTGCTGAATGTCATGAGTATGTCTTCAGGGGCATGGGAATATCCCTGAGATATGTTATTTTATATAACACACATCCCCCTCCCCCTTGTTATTGAAGAAACAACCACACTTTACTTACAGTGGATGGTATATATGCCAAGAAACACGAAGAGTGTTATTTTTGAGGCAATACTGGTAAGAGGGTCAACTGACTTATGGCTCAAGGCAGGCAACATATCCTACTGATACAAAGAGGGACATCAAGAAAAGTTCACTGACCTAAGCCTTTAATTTCATATAAAAGCAGCTTTGTGATTCAACATTTGGCCATTGCTTGTAGGTTTAGAAACTGATTAAGGCAGATTTCTGCAGGGCTGGACTGAAAAAAAGAGCTGCGCTCTTTCAGTGAACGCTATCCATTGTGATAAAAGCTGAAATGTCTAGGAACACAAAGATGCCGGGTTGTAGGGATTCCTTAGCCAGAGCATGTGGTTGAAGAGCTGCTAACCACCAACAGAAATGAGATGAGGTCACTTCCAAACAGGATGAAGGCCTGCAATCATGTGTTGTATTTATAGTAACTGAAACATTGCAGGATTTATGCACTAACTTCCATATCTATAAAATTAAGCTATCTCCATTTTGCACAACTTGGTGTTTGTTCACGACATCCCCAAATATTTATTTATTTATTTATTCGAACTTGTTTGCCGCCACTCCCAGCCGACTTGGAGCGGCTCACAAACCAATCACAATAAAACAATTAAAACATCAGATTAAAAACGGGTTTCGCCGGGCTGGATGGCCATCTGCTGGGGATGCTTTGAATGGGATTGCCCTGCTTCTTGGCAGAAAGGGGTTGGGCTGGACGATGGCCCACGAGGTCTCTCCCGACTCTAGGATTCTATGGGACGAGATTGGGACCTACGACTAATTCACTAGTTATGACAATGAGGGGACATTTGTTTATTGTGGGTTTTAGGAATGAGTTTCCTCTGTTTAGAAACAGAAGAGTGAATATAGAACAGCATTCAAAGTGAGTAAATGCAGATCGAAACCAGCGTGCGGCAAGAGTTCTGTTGATCTGTTTTTCTCTTAGTTTTGCTCTTATTGTGTAGGTGTGTGTTGTTCAGTCGTTCGGGTTTGTTAAGGATTCCTTTTTAAAAATCCCCAAATTGTAATTTGTATAAAAATGCTTTTCTTTTTTGCCTTTGAATAAAAATTATTTTGACAAAAAAAAAAACGGGTTTCGGAGGGCAACACATTCCAAAGAACCGGGGCTATGAGTGAAAATGCCCTTCTCCATGTTGCTGTCAGGTGATATACTTTAATACTTGGTACAGCAAGGAGATTTTGTTCCTCAGAGCGTAAGGATCTGGTGGGACAGTTGTCAGATTATTGCTCTCATATATACATTGTCAGTCAGCTCTGCGTTTAAATAAGCTGTGGCAATGTCAAAGTGCCTTATAACATAGCAATTCATGAGTCAGCACAAGATATATTTTCGCAGTTTGAGATGACCTGCAGTGTGACATGTTTGACACCAGATGGCGCTGTCTCAAGACTGCTAAATGGAACCTTGAGGAATGTCAGTTACAAAGTGACAGTTGGGATTTGTCAGTTGGGATTTAATATCTGTGAGGAAAGGATGTTTAGAAAGGTAGCTGTGATGGCTGTTGTTTTTTGATGTTTTGCCAGTTATTGTTAAATACAATTCAATACAAAGTTATATATTTACCTTGTGAATTGAATGAGAGTTTCATTATTCACTCGAACAGAGACTGGAGTTTTTGGGCCGATGAGGAATTAAACTTCTATATTTCTGTTGCCTATCCGCTGTGACATAAATACTCAACGCCGAAGAACAGTTTGGGATAAGGCGGTCCCTTAGGTACACTGGCCCCAGACCATTCAAGGCCAGCTGGATCAAGATGGCGGCGCTGAGAGGTTGTGAGGACGGCGAGCTCCAATGGGGCCTAGGCGGTTTCTCTAAGAAACAGGTGGGGACCGTGTCTATACAAGACTGGGTAAATAACAGTAGAACAGTATGATAATAATCACTATGCAAATAGTAATAACAAACGTGTAGACTTTATCCAACATATATAAACATCATGGTATCATCAATATGAATAGTAACATACATACAAATGAGCATACAAGTCACAACACGGCCAACACACTCTCAGGAGGAGAGAGAACAACAGTCTCTACAACCCGTCGGTTGAAGTTCAAGCCCTGAACGTAGACAAATCAAAAGGGAAAGTTCCCAAAGTAACAATGTCAGCAGAGGTCGAAACAACCCAGTGGAAATGCTCACTGTCGGGTCAAAACTCACGGAAGAGAAGCCTCCAAAAAAAGAGAGTGGTGAAGCCGGAGCAGCTCAAACGCCTCCTCCGCAAATGTAAACAAAAGCGGCGCCAGCTGCACGGGCGAAAAGCCGCTGCCAAATCACGAACAGCTCCTGGAGATCCAGGCGGGGAGCAGTCGCGTTAGGGGGTAACACCACAAGGGACGGGCCGACGAGGAGGCATATGCCTTGGCCACATCTCGTTTCGACCTTCCGGTCTTTCTCAAGGCAACGTGGTAATCAGGAACATGTAGGGTACAATACACATTTAAAGGCGGCTGGCGGTATACAGTCTGAAAGATACAAATATAAAACAAAGCATACAATTCTAAATACACGGAACTAGTCATAGTGTCAAAATTGTGTTCCCCGTGCTCCGTTTGAATTTTGACACTATGATTAGTTCCGTGACACTAATTTTGACACTATGATTAGGTTCGAGACCTTGCGGGTCGAGGCCAAGGCGGTTCTTGAGGCCGCCCGAGGGCCGGTCCTGACTCCCAGAGTCATGGACGCTGCAAGCTCCAGGAAAGGCCTTGGGCCTGCAGCGGCCCCCCGGGACTGCCCACCACGGTCCCCTGTTCCTGTCCCTTGGCCAGAGCTGGGGGAGGTGGGGGCCGCCACCCCCCCGAACACCAGCTCCGGCAGCACCCAGGACGAACCACCGAGCCTAGCCTACCTCCTCCATGGCTTCGGTCGGCTAGTAGAGCATCTGGCCGCCCGGCTGAGAGAGGTGAGAGAGCTGGGGCTTGTGTTGGCGTCCCTCTGTCGGGAGGACGGCTGCTGCTGCTGCTATCGCTCGGATCCCTGTTTTAGAACCGGCCCCCCGTACCTGCCCTCGCGGCGCCCAGGCCCCGAGGAAGGAGAGGGAGAAGGAGAGTCGAGTGGCGAGGGAGAGGCGATTGGGGTGACTGCCGCCGACCTCATGGGCGGGCCGCGCTCGAGCTCGCCGAGCCCCCCAGGCTCCGGAGAACAAACGGACTGGGTGGAGAGGAGACGCGCGGAAGCCCGGGGGAGCGCCTTGCGGGAGGTGCCGCTCCTGGGAAACGACCGGCTGCCCACCAAGGGAGGCCTCCCCCCTGAGGAGGAACCCCCGTTGGGGCGCGAGGCCACAGTGGGAGCTGTGGCGGCGCCATGGTGGAGCCCCCGGAGGGCATTGGGGCGCTGGGCTTTCCTGGACCCCTTGGAGGGGGCGTCAGCTGGTGGTTCCAAGATGGCGCCGAGCCCGTTTCGCTCGGCGTCTCTAGCCCCGCCCCCCGTTCATCCTTGGGGCCCCGGCCTCGCCCCCTGCTAACCGGTTGCGGGAACAGCCGCTACAGCCGGAGCCCCCACTGGAGGCCCCAGTCACTTCCAGGCTGCTGCTGCCGGGTTCCCCGACGGAGGCGCTTGACGTTTCAGGGGTCCTGGCGAGGGCTCCTGGGGAGAGGCCCCGGCGACGAGCCTGTCGGCTGCCAGCAGCCCCCAAAGTTGCGCCTGGACCTCAGTCTGTCCCTCCACCCTCTGGTGGCCAGGGGGAGAGTTGCAGTCCAGGCCAGAGCGAAACAAGATTGGAGACTGCTAACCCAGGGAGCACTACAGGGAGGAAGCGCCTGCCTTCAGGGGACCCAAACCCTGGAGGTGCCTTGCAACGGAAGCCACGCGGCCATCGGAGGAAGCGGCGCCGAAGGTCAAGGAACAGCAGATCCCACCCCCTGGCTCTACCAGGGCCCAGCAATGTGGATCGTCCCCCTGCCGAGGCCGCCGACCCCCTGGACCCATCATATTTTCTTCCAACTACCCGCGAGAGAGGAGGCCCTCCTCACTCGAGCCCAGGTTCAGGAGGTCGTTCCGTCCCAGAACCTTTTGGAGCTCGAGTTCTAAGCGGCATGAGCTCCACCGGACATGTCCGAGGCTGGAGAAAGACACTCCTTTAGCAGGTCTGATTCCCCCTATCAGACCTCTGGACAAAGGAAGCCAGGCCATCCGACTCTCCTGTGGCCTGTTACGAGAGATGTCCCTGGGACATCCCACGCTTCCGTCTTTTGATGGCACGGTGGCGTCTGCTAGGTCTATCTAAGCGCCCCCTGCCACATTCTGAGCTTTACCTTTGCCCCACCTCCTTCCTTCCCCTGCTTTCTCCCTTCCTTTCTCCTTCTCTCTTTCTTTGATGTTGTAGCGTCTGTTTGTTGCCTATTGTTTTGTTATCCAGACTTGTGAACCGCTCCGAGCCCACGGGGAGTGGCGGTGATAGAAGTTTGAATAAATAAATAAATAAATAAATAAAAGTCAAAACTAACACTTTGAAGGTAATCCGGCATTCAACAGGAAACCAGAGCAGTTCCCGCAGGATCGGTGTAATATGGCAGCTCGTCGGGACTGCCGCAAGCAGCCGGGCTGCGGCATTCTGCACCAGCTTAAGTTTCCGGATCACTGACAAAGGAAGGCCAATGTAGAGAGTGTTACAGTAGTTCAGCCTTGAAATAACCGTAGCTTGGACCACCGCTTTGGCCGTTGGTCCTACCATGGATGTATGACTTTACCTCCATGGCCCTGAAAACGTACCCCCATTGACCACATAACTGGAGTTAATGTGCTATTTCTGGCCTTGAAAAAGACCCCTCCCCCTACGGGTCGAAACGGGAGTTGGTACCATCGTACAGAGTTATCCTCGTCGGCCTGCATACACCTAGCGGCTTGAGTAAATCTGGATCTACTGCCACCACAGCCATCTACTCAACCGGCTCGCCTCCTAACTCCGTCTCCTACCATCCCTGTCTACTTGGGCGTTTTCGACCTTATTTCCCCTGGACTTCCTCCCTATTACCCCATCTTGGTGCTTAAATAATATCGGACTTGCATACTCTTACCTGGACTTAAGACACCGAAAGGTAGGAACCCTCCGGGGTGATGATGTTATCACACAGATGTTGATGTACTATTGAATTAGATGTGATTATATATATTGGATAAAATATACGTTTGCTGTTTCTTGTGGATATTGAAGATGGAAGAACGCCACTCTGCTGACGGTGGAGATGTGAGACTCCATCGAAGGCTGAGGGTCTAAGGTGACACCAAGGCTTTTTACTCATGACAACGGACGTAATGTCACGCCATTCAGGGTTGGAAGCTGAACATCCCCATCACCCAGACGGCCCAGCCATAGGATCTCCCGTCTTGGCTGGATTCACCTTCAACCTACTGGCTTGCAGCCATCCAGTAACGGCCTCAAGGCAACGATGGAAATTATCGGGTACGGATTCAGGCCGGCCCTCCATATTCAGAATGAGCTGAGTGTCATCAGCATACTGGTGGCACTCAAGCCCAAAGCTACGTACCAGCTGAGCAAGTGGTCGCATGTAGATGTTAAATAACAGAGGGGAGAGGATTGCCCTGGGTAATAATAAGCATTACCCAGATGCAGTACATCAGCTTCTAGAATAGCAAAAGCTCTTTTGGCCCCCAAAGGGAGAGGCCAAGTGGCATACACATTACACACATCAATGCATACACTATTTGAACCTCTCAGAGACTGTGCACGCACTCTTTCCCATAACATTCTGGAGGAATGGTGTGAAAAATGTAAACTTTCCCACCCTTCCCACTTAAATCTAAGCACTGTTGCAGAAGAAGGTAAATGCCTCAGAGCTCCCAAACTTCTCAAAAGAAGAATCACTGTTGACTGGAAGAAAGTTTCATGCCCTCTATGGAAGAAGGCTCTACTGTCCTTATGTCCTCCCCCTTCCCTTAAAAGGACCGAAAAATGGCAGACAAGAAGAGACCGGCTGTTCAATTGCTGTACTGTACTGGAAAAGAAAAAAAGAGGAACCTTCATTTAGAAAGTCCTCTACGCCAATGTTTTTCAACCTTTTTTGAGCCACGGCACATTTTTTACATTTACAAAATCCTGGGGCACACCACCAACCAAAATGACACAAAATGACACTCTAACACAGTAATACATATAGTTAATGTGTTTTTTAATGTATTTATACACTCAGTGTGAAACCTGGACCTGTTTCAATGAACACAGCATAGATATCCTGGCAGGAATGGCAGAACGACACAAATTTCCCACACAAAACTGCTATACTATAAGAAAATACTATAAGAGTTTGGTGGGCATAGACCTTGGGTTTTGGAGTTGTAGTTCACCTATATCCAGAGAGCACTGTGGACTGAAACAATGTTGGATCAGGACCAAACTTGGCATGAATACTCAATATGCCCAAATGTGAACACAGATGGAGTTTGGGGAAAATAGACCTTGACATTTGGGAGTTGTAGTTGCTGGGATTTATAGTTAACGCACAATCAAAGAGCATCCTGAACTCTTGCAACAATGGAATTGAACCAAACTTGGCATATTGAACTCTCATTACCAACAGAAAGTACGGAAAGGGTTTGCTTGGGAATTGACCTTGAGTTTGGAAGTTGCAGTTCACCTACACCCAGAGAGCACTGTGGACTCAAACCATGTTATGTTATGTTGTTGTTTGTTTTCTATCCAGAATCACAATGTTGGAAGGAGGCTCACTACTTAAAATAGGCATGGGAAAACTTCGGCCTTCTGGGTGCTTTGAACTTCAACTCCCACCATTCCTAACAGCCTGAGGCCCTTTCCTGCTTAAGTGGCAGAGAGGGGAAAAGGAAAAGAGCCTGAGGCTGCTAGGAATGGTGGGAGTTGGAGTCCAAAACACCTGGAAGGTCCAAGTTTGCCCATGCCAGCTTTCGACAGAGACCTCTTCCTCCCCTTCCCCTTCACGCCCTTTCTTCCCCCTCCTGCCAAACACTTGCTTTTTCTTCTACACTGCCGCTTCTACTGCCATTTTGATCTGATGGGGCAGCGTGAGCGTGTTCAGGAGGGGAGGGGGGAGGGAGAAAGACGTGACCTGTGCGGGCGCTACTGCGCAGACTCGCCCCAGAGCAAAGCGAGGCAAAGTGAGCAGAGCGAGGCTGGGAAGAAGGGAGCCCGAGTGGAGAAGAAAAAGTGTTCGGCAGGAGGGGGAAGAAAGGGTATTGGAGGTTCCAATTTCCCACGGCACACCTGATGATTGCTCACGGCACACTAGTGGGCCACAGCACACTGGTTGAGAAACACTGCTCTAAGCCATAGAACAACAGTATTGGAATCAATTGAAAATTAGTAAATCAAAACTTCTGTAAGCTTGATTGACTCAATGATTCTAATAGCGACAAATAATAATAATAAAAATAATAATAATAATCTTTATTTATACCCTGCCACCATCTCCCCACAGGGGACTTGGGGCGGCTCACATGAGGCCAAGCCCAAACAACAAATTACAATAAAACAAAAATCAAAACACAATAAACATACTATAAATGCATACATATAAAGACGGAGATCCTGTGGCTGGGTCCTCCAGGCTGTAGGGATGTTCAGCTTCCAACCCTGGACGGCGTGACATTATGTCCGTCGCCCTCTGTTAAGAGCTTAGGAGTAACCTTGGACCCCCTGTTGTCGATGGAGGCCCACGTCTCCAGCGTCAGCAGGCCAGCATTTTTCCATCTTCGCCAGGCGAGGAAGCTGGCCCCTATTTGTCCCGGCGCGACTTAGCCACAGTGATCCAAGCCACGGTCATCTCGAGGCTGGACTACTGTAACGCTCTTTACATTGGCCTTCCTCTGTCGGTAATCCGGAGACTCAAGCTGGTGCAGAACGCTGCAGCGCGACTCCTGGCAGGGGTCCCGATTGGCCACCACATCATGCCAATCCTGCGCGAACTGCACTGGCTCCCAATTGAATGCCGGATTGCCTTCAAAGTGTTAGTCCTGACTTTTAAGGCCTTGCATGGTCTGGGGCCAGTGTACCTGCGGGACCGCCTTGTCCCATATCATCCCACCAGATCACTGCGCTCCGAAGAGCTAAACCTCCTGGTCATCCCAAATGTGAAGACCTACCATCTGTCCGCAACCCGCCGCCGGGCTTTCTCTGTTGCAGCCCCTACCATGTGGAACGCTCTGCCCGCCGGCATCCGTGCCACCCAGGGCCTCCTCCCGTTCAGGAGAGCAGTTAAGACATTGCTGTTCCAACAAGCCTTCGGAGTTAGCTAAACTTTAGCTCACACCGCCTAGCTGTCAGCCCACTGCGACTCCATTTGTTGCTTCAACTGTTCTAATTGTAATTCCATCTTAATGGTATTACTGTGGTTTATGAGTTATCTGACAATTGTATTTTACGAACTGTTGTAAGTCGCCCCGAGCCGTTGGGGGGGGGGGGGGCGACAGACAAATGCAAAATAATAAATAATAAATAAATAAATAAATAAATAAAAGAACAATATACAAATAGATATCTAAAATCACAAATGGCAAGGCGGGCCACATGTGCGAATATAAAATATTAAAAACTCAAGAGTGAGATAAGCAGAGTAGCTTCTTTCCGAGCACACATAAACATGTAAACAAGGAGGGGGGGGGGAATGGACTCCAATGGACTAACAACTAGATTTGGGACCAGGGACATAGGCTATGTTTCAGGGGAAAGAATTGTCAAAACATACACATACATAGAATCATAGAATAGTGATAGAATAATATTCGGAAGAGACCACTTGGGCCACCTAGTCCAACATCTGCCATGAACTACACAATGAGAGATCCTTTCACAGCACAGCAATTTCATGGGACAAGAATCAAAAGCAGAAAGGAGGAAAAGCAAGCATAGAGTACGGCGTATTCCTAAATGCTAGCTGCTGGGAGAAACTTATGAGGTCATCTTCTCCACACTTTGCTAGCACAGCTTTTGCTCCGTAAGTGTGGAACAATGGGCTGAAATTCAGCTAGGAACGCCTGCTGCCAAGAGCACTGAGAGTCTACTAACAGTTCTGCAAAAAGAAGCTTTGGACTCATAGTTTCAGAGTCAGAGATGATTGGCATTATTGCCAGGAAAAGTTGACCTATTCTTAAATGCCTGCCCAGTGTAAAACAAAAGGAATTATATTTCACAAAGATCAGCAGACGACCACGTTTTCTAAATGAATAACAGAGATTAGAAGCCAGCCAAGAGAAAGGCTTTCCTTTTTAAAATGGTTTGGAGGAAATCGACATCAGCGGCCTGCTTTACAGAGTGCGTTTACCAAAGTCTAGGGATTCAAGTGCTTTTGGTGGCAGGCCAAATATACTATGTGTGCCATAAAAGATAGAAATTTCATAAAATGAAGATCTTGCCTTAACAACTCCTTCAGGTTAGGTACTGAACAGGGCCGGCCTTCCCCATTAAGCGACCTACGCGGTTGCGTAGGGCGACGTTCCCGGAGAGGGGCGTGGCCACCTGGGAGGGGCGCCGGCCCGCCCCACTGCCGTGTCGCCACAGCCAGCCGGCGGCGCGGAGCAACAGGGGGGGGGATAGGGGACTCACGGGGCGGGCTCCCGGACCCAAGGAGGAGCAGGAGGAGGGGGGAGGCCACGAGGGTGGCCCCCACGGAGACGCAGCAGCAGCAGCGCCCCCGGAAGGGCCCGGAGCCAGAGGCGCATCTTCCTGACGTCACTTCCTGAGCCCGCCTCGTGAGTCCCCTCTTCCCCTCCCGTTCCGAGTTTGCCCATGCCTCTGCTGAGGAGGAAGGCCTCGCCGGCCGTGCGCTGCAAGGACCCCCGGAAGGAGAGACGCCAGAGGGAGGGAGCCCTGCAGAGGCGCGGCGGCCTCTTCCTCCTTCCCTCCCTCTCTCCGGCGTCTCTCCTTCCGGGTGTCCTTGCAGCGCACGGCCGGCGAGGCCTTCCTCGCCTTCCTCCTCGGCAGAGGCGGCGACAAGGAAGTGACGTCAGGAAGATGCGCCTCTGGCTCCGGGCCCTTCCGGGGGCGCTGCTGCTGCTGCTGCCGCTGCGTCTCCGTGGGGGCCGCCCTCGTGGCCTCCCCCCTCCTCCTGCTCCTCCTCAGGTCCGGGAGCCCGCCTCGTGAGTTCCCTCTTCCCCCGTTCCGAGTTTGCCCATGCCAGCTTTCGACAGAGACCTTTTCCTCCCCCTTCCCCTTCGCGCCCTTTCTTCCCCCTCCTGCCAAACACTTGCTTTTTCTTCTACACTGCCGCTTCTACTGCCATTTTGATCCAAGGGGGCAGCGTGAGCGTGTTCAGGAGGGGAGGGGGGAGGGAGGAAGACGTGACCTGTGCGGGCGCTACTGTGCAGACCCGCCCCAAAGCAAAGCGAGGCAAAGCGAGCAGAGCGAGGCTGGGAAGAAGGGAGCCCGAGTGGAGAAGAAAAAGTGTTCGGCAGGAGGGGGAAGAAAGGGCATTGGAGGTTCCAATTTCCCACGGCACACCTGATGTTTGCTCACGGCACACTAGTGGGCCACAGCACACTGGTTGAGAAACACTGCTCTAAGCCATAGAACAACAGTATTGGAATCAATTGAAAATTAGTTAATCAAAATTTCTGTAAGCTTGATTGACTCAATGATTCTAATAGCGACAAATAATAACGCTCCTTCCGGGCGTCCTTGCAGCGCGCGGCCGGCGAGGCCTTCCTCCCCTTCCTCCTCGGCAGAGGCGGCGCAGAGGAAGTGACGTCAGGAAGATGCGCCTCTGGCTCCGGGCCCTTCCGGGGGCGCTGCTGCTGCTGCTGCAGCCGCTGCGTCTCTGTGGGGGCCGCCCTCGTGGCCTCCCCCCTTCTCCTGCTCCTCCTCGGGTCCAGGAGCCCGCCTCGTGAGTCCCCTCTCCCCCCCCCCGTTCTGAGTCAGTGCGCATGCGCAGGCTTGGCCGAGAGCCGCCGGGGGGGGGGGTGCCAAAATAATGTTCGCTTACTCCCCCCGGAGAGCTCGGACCGCCCCTGGTACTGAATACACTTACTGAACACTGGCAGAGGCTTATACTTTGAAACAGAAATTCACGAATGCAGGCCAGCATCCTGATGAGCACGCTGCTGATGAGCGGTTAAAGACACAGTTTGTTTAGCTAGTGGTTCCCAACCTTTGGTCCTTACCAGCTCTTAGGAATTGTGGGAGGTGAAGTCCAAAACACCCAGAGGACCAAAAACCCAGGAGGAAATGGGTTAAAACAACCCTCTTCCTCCCAGGTTTCCGTCCCCATCCCTTCCCACAACCCCAGGACTTCTCTCCTTTCTCTCGTCTCAGTTAAAAGTGAGGCAGGTCCCGTGTTTTGGGCCTGTCTTGAAAGGCCCTTAGACTCTCTAGGACAGTGTTTCTCAGCCTGGGGGTCGGGACCCCTATGGGGGTCACGAGGGGGTGTCAGGGGGGTCGCCAAAGACCATCAGAAAACACATTATTTTCTGTTGGTCATGGGGGTTCTGTATGGGAAGTTTGGCCCAATTTTGTCGTCAGTGGGGTTCAGAATGCTCCATGATTGTAGGTGAACTATAAATCCCAGCAACTACAATTCCCAAATGTCAAAGTCTATTTTCCCCAAACTCCACCAGGGTTCACCTTTGGGCATCTTGACTATTCGTGCCAAGTTTGGCCCAGATCCACCATTGTTTGAGTCCATAATGCTCTCTGGATGTAGGTGAACTACAACTCCAAAACTCAAGGTCCATGCCCACCAAACCCATACAGTTTTTACTGTTGGTGATGGGAGTTCTGTGTGCCAAGTTTGGTTCAATTCCATTGTTGGTGGAGTTCGGAATGCTCTTTGATTGTAGGTGAACTATACATCCCAGCAACTACACCTCCCAAATGACAAAATCACCCCCCACAACCCCACCAGTATTCAAACTTGGGTGTATCAGGTATTTGTGCCAAATGTGGTCCAGTGAATGGAAATACATTCGATATTTTACATGATGATTCATAACAGTAGCAAAATTACAGTTATGAAGTAGCAACAAAAATGATTTTATGGTTGGGGGTCACCACAACATGAGGAACTGTATTAAGGGGTCGCGGCATTGGGAAGGTTGAGAAACACTGCTCTAGGAAAAGAGTTGCAGAGCACTGAGAAGGCAGACTTTTGCGTCTCCATCAGAGAATATCTATGGAGATGGAAAGACTTGGGGCCTCCCTAATCCTCAAATCTCAAAATCCAGGCAGCCAAGAAGGGCAGTCATATCATGGGAGTCATTCAGAAACCCTGGAGCCAAGCCTATGACGTCATAAGAGGTGATGAGCAGAACCGGTATGTAACAAAGAGAAAGCATTGGTATCGATATGTTCAGGGAGCTCACTGGACTTGTCTGTAAGGGCTGTCCAACCTGGCACTGGCCAGATCCAGATCTTGCCAACTTCTGTGAGGTTGTTGTTGCATTAAATGCCTTTGGACCATGTCTTTAGCCATGCTCCAGTTCCCCTCCTTTTCAAACCGCTAGACAAGAACATAAAGTTAGGAAATACATTACAGCAGTGTTTCCCAACCGCTGTGACGCGGCACACTAGTGTGCCGTGACGGACCTCCTGCTGTTCCGCAAGAAAAGCTCTCTGCCCCCTTCCTTCCCCCCTCCTCCTGCCGAACTCCTGCTGCTTGGGGAAGGAGGAGGAAGGGCCGGGCAGCGGCGAAGAAAAAGAAGGGGCCAGGGCGCCGCCTCCTTCGGCCGTTTCCCCAGCCAGCCTCCAATCCGCCATGACTCTCGCCCCTCGCTCGCTGAAGCCGTGCTTTGGAGCCCCGCCCACTGAAGCCCGTCCACCGCTCATGCTCCTACTCTGTGGGAGAGCTGAAGCCTGAGGGAGGGGGCGGGGCATGGTGTGGCCTGGCTCCGCCCCCGGCTCCAGCACTCCCAGCAGCTGCTCCAGCCTTGAGGGGGCAGTGCCAAGCCAGCATTGTGCTGGCTCTGTCCCCGCTGGCTTGGCACTGCCCCCTCAAGGCTGGAGCAGCTGCTGGGAGAGCTGAAGCTGGGGGAGAGGACGGGGCATGGCGCGGCCTGGCTCCGCCCCCTCCCCCAGTTTCAGCACTCCCAGCAGCTGCTCCAGCCTTGAGGGGACAGTGCCAAGCCAGCATTGTGATGGCTTTGCCACCGCTGGCTTGGCACTGCCCCTCAAGGCTGGAGCAGCTGCTGGGAGAGCTGAAGCCAGGGGGAGGGAGGGGGCCTGGCTCCGCCCCCTCCCCCCCAGTTTCGGCACTCCCAGCAGCTGCTCCAGCCTTGAGGGACAGTGCCAAGCCAGCATTGTGATGGCTCTGCCACCGCTGGCTTGGCACTGCCCCTCAAGGCTGGAGCAGCTGCTGGGAGAGCTGAAGCCGAGGGGAGGGGCGGGGCATGGCGTGACCTGGCTCCACCCCCTCCCCCAGCTGCAGCACTCCCAGCAGCTGCTCCCAGCAGGCCACCATCCCCCAGCCGTTCTTTACTGTGTTAGAGTGTCATTTTGTGTCATTTTGGTTGGTGGTGTGCCCCCGGATTTTTTTAATGTTAAAAGTGTGCCGCGGCTCAAAAAAGGTTGGGAAACACTGCATTACAGGACTGTGAACCCAGCTTCCATCTTCCCCAACCCAACCAAATGTCCAAGTTCTATCCAAGTTCATGGTCCCATCATAACACAGATATCTAGGTCCATAAATCAAACGGATGCTGAAAGGAACAGGGAAATGTACAACACAATAGCATCTTCAAGCCATTCACAACTTGTAGCTCCATTCTAGGTGTAGTATTTAGCACAACCAACCTACAGAAAAGGGGTACATTTTTGCAAAACGAATCGGTTGGCTAGCCACTGACAGGAAAACCTGCAGATCAGTCTCTTCCCAAATGAAGAAGCATCACAGATATTAGATGCCGTCTGCTACGCTTACCATGGTTGAGGTGCCTGATGCAATCATTCAGTGCTGTGCTCAATTTCTTCTGATCCTCCGCTTCCGTAAAGCAGAAGTAACTATGTCTGAGGAACGGTTGCCACAGGTAGACTGGAAATTCTTTTGGAAGAACAACAAAAGCTGGGGCATTCTCCTTGTCACTGGAACCTTTAAAAATACATTGAAAATATGTACAGGTTTCAAAACTCAAAGCCATTTGACGCAAACAATTCTATAGATGTCAGGTGAGTGGGTGGGTGTCCAGATGGGGGCCCAACTCAATGTGCCTTCTTTCTTGCACAGAGCTGAAATCTTAACAAGCAACAATGTTACCCATAATATTTTACTTTTTGTAGGAAAGTAATAGGGACAATTATGTTCTGATTGTGACATAATGTTGTTAGCAACTGTAACAATGGGTTTTTTTAAAAGTGGAATAAAAATGTTTACTTGCTTCTACTATAGGGTTGCCACTTTTTGATATAAGAAATAAGGGACATTTACGGGATTTTTCACAAAAATAAGGGACACTTCATTAAAAACTTGACACTCAAACATTAGGTAGAAATAGTTTCATTAACAGAATAAGATAATGATTGAAACTCACAAAAGAAACTGACTTATACCCTCTTAACAGTACATGGTATGTTTCTGCATGCTTTGTCATGCAGAAAAAAAACATTATTAGAACTACCTAATTGTCTCCATCTGTATTTGGTACTTGACTTTGCTGACTTTAAAAGTGCACTGTCTAAATGTACATCTTCATGATTATTATGTCAATAGTTAATGGTATAGTATAGTATGGGATACACAGCATTGTATAGTATTGGGATGCACAGCTAGGCCTATTTTAAGAGTAACTCTCAAGCAAGCAGAAACTATCTTTATCCAACATGATCCAACATTCCCCTTGGGTAACGGTTAATTAGTCTACTGTACTTTGAAAAAGTCCTGTATCGCCTCTTCCTTCCAACGGGGATGCAGGATGCCCTGCGAGTTGGAATCCCCGGGCAGGCATTGCCATGGAAACCACAGTGCGCACCTTCCTCTGGTCAACCCCACCCAGTCCTGTCCTGCTAGTCAAAAATAAGAGACAGGGCCTGAAAATAAGGGACACAAATTTTAGGGCCAAAATAAGGGACGTCCCTTAGAATAAGGGACATATGGCAACCCTATTCTACTAAAACATTACTTGTGGAGTAACTGGGGAAACAGATATGATTTTTGTATTTTCCTTGTGAAATAATGAAGCAAATTAATTACAACTAAGTAACAACAAACAAATCATTCTAGGCACCACAATTCAAGAGAGATGTGTCCAGCTTGTAAGTGATTAAAATGATCATCCACACCCGCCCCCCTCAGAGGCAGGATGGGGCGCTTCTGCGCCTGAGTGCGGACCGCCAGCCGCGCATCGCATCATCCACGCTCGCCCACTCCTTTGCTCTCTGACGACTTAGCGTGGCCTGACAAGGAGGGAGGAGGAATGAGCAGAGCAAAGGAGGGAGCCGGGCATGGATGACGCGATGCGCGACTGGCACTCCGCGTGCAGGCGCAAAAGCGCCCCATCCTGTCTCTGGGACGACTCATGCGCACTTGGAGGCGGCGCACGTGCAGACGGTGCACGAAGATGAGCAACGACGGAGGAGAAACAGAAGGTGGGAGAAAGAACTGCGATCCACCGGATGAGGCCTGAAGATCGACTGGATGAGGCCAGAAGATCGACTAGTCGATCACGATCAACTCATTGAGCGGCCATGCACTAGATTGCCCGTGTGGTCTCTTCCAACTCATGATCTGACTTCCTCCCAAACACCTGTTGCAGAATGCTTCCTGTTATACCCCATGGCAGTGTTTCTCAACCTTTTTTGAGCCACGGCACACTTTTTGCATTTAAAAAATCCTGGGGCACACCACCAACCAAAATGACACAAAATGACACTCTAATGGTCTTTGGCAATCCCTCGCAACCCCCCGCAACCCCCCTAGGGGTCCTGATGCCCAGGTAGAGAAATGCTGGCCTACCGGCTGTTAGGAGTTGTGTGAGTTGAAGTCCACCTGGAGGGCTGAAGTTGGCTCGTGCAACGGGGGAAGAGAGCCAGGTGGAAGAGAAGAGAGGGGGGAAGAGAAGCAACAGCGGAAGAGAAGGGAGGGGGAAGACCACGAGGCGGAAGAAAAGCGAGCGGCGAAGAGAGGCAATGGGGGAAGAGAAGGGAGGGGAGAAGACCACGAGGCGGAAGGGAATCGAGGGGCGAAGAGAAGGAGAAGAATTTGAGAAAGAGTGAGAGTGCGGTGTGTGTGAGATGGGGAGTGAGTGAGAAAGTATTAGCAGCGTGAGAGAGAGAGAGAGAGAGAGAGAGAAAGGGGGAGTGTGTGTGTGAGAGAGATGGGGAGTGAGAGAGTAAGTATTAGCAGCATGTGAGAGAAAGGGGGAGTTTGTGTGTATGTGTGAGTAAGTATTAGCAGTGCGTGAGAGAGGGGGGTTGTGTGTGTGAGATGGGGAGTGAGTGAAAGAGTAAGTATTAGCAGCGCATGAGAGAGAGTGTGTGTGTGAGAGAGAGAGAGAAAGGGGAGAGTGGGGTGTGTGAGAGGGGGAGTGAGTGAGAGAGTTTGGAAGCAGCGAGCACACGAAATCTGCTCCCTTTCCCCGCAGGTCTCCCTCGCAAATGAAAGGAGAGCCTGGGGAAAGGGAGTGATCCCTCTCAGGCGCTCGCTGCTTCCAAACCGCGGTTTGGAAGCAGCGAGCGCCCGAGATTTGCTCCCTTTTACCCAGGTCTCCCTCGCAAACGGAGGGAGAGCCTGGGGAAAGGGAGCGATCCCTCTCGGGCGCTCCTTGCTTCCAAACCACAGTTTGGAAACAGCAAGCGCCCGAGATTTGCTTTCTTTCCCCAGGTCTCTCTCGCAAAAGGGTGAGAGTCTGGGGAACAGGCCTTGCCTGAGAGCCGGGTTTGGCCGGCTCGCGTCTTTCGCCGGGCTCGGCAGAGGACGCAAGCTGGACAAGCTCGGTTCCCAGGCAGGACCTGGGCCCCTGCGGGCCGTTCTCCCGGTTCGCGGCTCTCCCGGGCTCGGCGGAGCCGCGAACCGGGAGAGGGGCTCCCCGAAGTGCCCAGGTTCCCGCCACCTCCGGAAGTGAACCCACAGGATAGACTCTATCCTGTGGGCTCACTTCCGGAGGAGGAGAGCGTCGCCCGGCCCCTCCTCTCCTGGGCCTCCCCGGCCCCCTCTGCCTTCCCTGTCAATCTTTTTCAATCGCTGTGACGGAGCACACAAGTGCCGGGATCAGCTGGTGTGCCGCAGGAAAACCTCGGAGGGGGGAGAAAGGGGGGGAGAGGTTTTCTAGTGGCACACCAGCTGATTGCTCACGGCACACTCGTGTGCCGGGGCACAGCGGTTGACAATGACTGCCCCATGGTATCAGGATTCATTTACTTCAAAATAAAACATTTCATGTATTTTAAAAACATCATTACATACACCGAAGCCTCATCTACAATGCCACGTAGTGCAGTTTCATAATTTCATTTCATTTCATGTCATTTTATTATTTCATGAGTCGCCCTCCACCGAAGTGCTCTGGGCGACTTATACAAGACATAATAAACAAACTTGTACAAATGACATTAAAATGATTACAATTTAAATACTCTGCCGAAGAGCCATGTTTTAAGACCGTAGGTCGGGCATGGCTCTTACATAAGGAGGTAGGGAATTCCACAGAGTTGGGGCAGAGATTGAGAAAGCCCTACGCCTTGTAGATTCTAGGCGTACCTCCTTGGGGCCCGGAATATAGAGAAGGTTTTCTTGGGCTGGTCGTGGTGACTGCTGATGGTGAAAGGGGGAAAGGCGGTTCCTGAGATATAATGGACCCTGACTGTGAAGGACCTGGAAGATCAAGACCAGTATATCTTATAAGAAACCCGATGTTCGATTGGTAACCAGTGTAGATGCTGTAGGGCCGGTGTTATATGGTATCTCATGGGTGTTCTCGTGAGTAGTGTAACAGCCGTATTTTGAACAACCCGAATCTTCTGGGTCACCGACAGAGGGAGGCCAACATATAATGCATTACAATAATCTAGCCTTGAGGTAACCGTAGCATGGATCACCGTTGCTAGGGCCTCTGCCGGGAGGTAGGGTGCCAACTGCCTCGCTTGGCGAAGGTGGAAGGCTTGTTTATTAATAGCGGTGACCTGAGCTTCCATTGTTAGCTGTGAGTCCAGTACAACAGTGTTTCTCAACCAGTGTGCCGGGGCACACTAGTGTGCCGTGAGCGATCATCAGGTGTGCAGTGGGAAATTGGAACCTCCAGGAAGGGGGAGACTCTAGTGTGTTGAAGTATAAAAACCCTAAGAAACCTACCTCAATAAAGGCACAAAATTACAAATACCCCCCTCCCCACCCGTTTTCTACTTGGTGTCTCCCTCTCCATACATTGGGAAGGCCCACCTCCCTTTCCCCAAGTAGAGACCTCCTCTTGCCTCCTGGGGGTTCTGTGTGGGAAGTTTCGTCCAGTTCTATCACTGGTGGGCTTCAGAATGCTCTTTGATTGTAGGGGAACTATAAATCCCAGCAACTACAACTCCCAAATGTCAAGGTCTATTTCCCCTGAACTCCATCTGCGTTCATATTTGGGCATATTGAGTATTCATGCCACGTTTGGTCCTGATCCAACATTGTTTGAGTCCACAGTGCTCTCTGGATATAGGTGAACTACAACTCCAAGACTCAAGGTCAATGTCCACCAAACCCTTATAGCATTTTCTCTTGGTTATGGGAGTTCTGTGTGGGAAGTTTGTGTCTTTCTGCCATTCCTGCCAGGATATCTATGTTGTGTTCATCGAAACAGGTCCAGGTTTCACACTGAGTGTATAAATACATTTTAAAAACATATTAACTATATGTATTACTGTGTTAGAGTGTCATTTTGTGTCATTTTAGTTGGTGGTGTGCCCCAGGATTTTGCAAATGTAAAAAGTATGCCGCGGCTCAAAAAGGTTGGGAAACACTGCAGTACAACACCAAGGCTCTTCACAGTAGTAGATGGAGCTAGAGCGGGGGGAATTACCGGCCCTCCAGGTGTTTTGGACTTCAACTCCCAGAAATCCTAGCCAGTTTACCAGCTGTTAGGAGGTTTCCCAGCTGAGCTAGAGGTTCGCCATCGAAGGTGGGCAACGGGTGTGCCAGTTCTGACAGGCGACCGGGCCATAGGATCTCAGTCTTCACCAGATTCACCTTTAGTCTGCTCGCGCGTAACCATCCCGTCACGGCTTCAAGGCACAAGGTAAAACTATCAGGTACTGCGGTTGTCCCGGGTTCTAGACGTAGAAGAAGCTGCGTATCGTCAGCGTATTGGTAGCATTTCAAGCCGAAGCTCTGTACTAGCCTAGCGAGTGGTTGAACGTAGATGTTGAACAGTACAGGAGAAAGGATAGCGCCCTGAGGTACCCCACAAAGGAGGGGGGACCTCTCAGAAACCTGACCCATCCACTCCAGCCACTGACTGCGATTTCGGAGGAATGAGCCAAACCACTTGAGGGCCGGTCCTCGGACTCCCGATACAGCCAGTAGTTGGATGAGCAGATCGTAATCTAAGGCAGTGTTTCCCAACCAGTGTGCCGTGGCACACTAGTGTGCCGTGAGCAGTCATCAGGTGTGCCATGGGAAATTGGCACTCTCCCCACTCCTAGCAGCCCCCTCACAGGTTTCCAAGAAAGAAATTGAGCCTCTCCATTTTTAATTGTTTTTATTATTTTACTGGATTTTTCGAGAGTTGCCTCCCCCAAAGGAACTGTTTGTAACAGCTTCATGACATCCATTGTTAACTGGAAGCAAGTTGCACTCAGGGTGAAATTTCACAAAGACCTGGAGAACAAGCTCTATGAGGAGCAGCTTGAAGAGCTGGGCATGTTTAGCCTGAAGAGAACGCTGAGAGAAGACATGATAGCCATGTTTAAGTATGTGAGAGGAAGCCATATATATGTTGTGTTCATCGAAACAGGCCCAGGTTTCACACTGAGTGTATAAATACATTTAAAAACATATTAACTATATGTATTACTGTGTTAGAGTGTAATTTTGTGTAATTTTGGTTGGTGGTGTGCCCCAGGATTTTGTAAATGTAAAAAATGTGCCGCGGCTCAAAAAAGGTTGAAAAACACTGATCTAAGGTGTCAAATGCTGCAGTGAGGTCAAGGAGCACCAACAGCGCTGATCCACCCCAGTCAAGTGGGCAGCGAATTTAATCAGTGATGGCTACTAGGACGGTCTCAGTCCCATGGCCAGGGTGGAAGCCGGACTGAAAGGGATCTAGGCCATTTGTGTCGTCCAAAAACTGCTGCAATTGACCCGCTACTGCACGTTCAATCACTTTGCCTAAGAATGGAAGATTTGAGACTGGGCGGTAGTTGGTAGGAGTCGTGGAGTTTAGGCCCGGTTTTTTTTAGAAGAGGACGGACCATTGCTTCTTTTAGGCTGTCCGGAAAAACTCCTTGTTCCAGGGAATTGTTAATTATGCTCTTCAAAGGATCTCGTAGT
The DNA here is from genome assembly GCA_030556195.1 of Anolis apletophallus. Lineage (NCBI taxonomy): Eukaryota > Metazoa > Chordata > Lepidosauria > Squamata > Anolidae > Anolis > Anolis apletophallus. Next base: position 148,427,189 of record JARBWK010000005.1, on the reverse strand, counting down.
ACCTCTAGGTAGTCCTTAATTAGCCAGGAGGGGGGTATGGGTCCAGGGAACAATGGTTGGTTTTGCTGCAGCTAGAATCTTATCGACAGCTTCCATATCCAATGACACGAATAAGTCAAGAATAGGACAATTTGACAGCCATGGGGCCTCCAGCTCGCTCATTGTGTCAGCTGTGGGGGGCAGCTCTTGACGAAGCAAAGAGATCTTGTCTGTAAAAAAAACTTTTGGAACGTCTCTGTCGTAATAATCGAATTAGCCGAATTGTTGACCGATGGGGTCGAGTTGGTCATATTAATGTGGTTTAACTGCATAGAACTGCATTATATGGCAGTGTAGACTCATAATGCAGTTCACTGCATTATATGGCAGGTATAGATGGGGCCTAAGCAAGACATGGCTGTCACAAAATGTTGCATCTCGCCTTATAACGCCAGCTATGCCTTTTCCCGGAACACTTTTAGTTTGTACGGGACTGTAACCAGTAAGTGTCAGATTATTGCATTTTGAATAGCAATTCATGAGTCAGCACAAGATATATTTTCGCAGTTTGAGATGACCTGCAGTGTGACATGTTTGACACCAGATGGCACTGTCTCAAGACTGCTAAATGGAACCTTGAGGAATTTCCGTTACAAAGTGACAGTTGGGATTTGTCAGTTGGGATTTAATATCTGTGAGGAAAGGATGTTTAGAAAGGTAGCTGTGATGGCTGTTGTTTTTCGATGTTTTGCCAGTTATTGTTAAATACAATTCAATACAAAGTTATATATTTACCTTATGAATTGAATGAGAGTTTCATTATTCACTCGAATAGAGACTGGAGTTTTTGGGCCGATGGGGAATTAAACTTCTATATTTCTGTTGCCTATCCGCTGTGACATAAATACTCGACGCCGAAGAGTAAGTTCTCTGTCCTTTCCTTATACACATTACTCTCCAGTTACCCGATTGTTTCCATCAATGCCTTGAAGCCGTGACTAGATGGCTGCGTTCCAGCCGGCTGAAGATGAACCCATCGAAGACGGAGATCCTGTGGTTGGGTCGCCCTGGAATGGGTGAGTGCTGGTTGCCTACCCTGGATGACGAGCAATTAAGCCCGTCACCTTTGGTAAAAAGTCTGGGGATCCAGTTGGACCCACTGCTCTCCATGGAGACACAGGTCTCCACAGTTAGCAGGATAGCATTCTACCACCTTCGACAGGCTAGGCGGCTGGCTCCTTACCTATCCAGGGATGACCTGGCCACGGTAATCCAGGCGACAGTCATCTCGAGGCTAGATTACTGTAACGCCCTCTACATTGGCCTTCCCTTGTCGACAATCCAGAAGCTCAAGCTAATGCAAAATGCTGCTGCTCGATTGCTGGTGGGAGCATCGGCGAGAGAGCATATCACTCCTATCTTGCAGCAATTGCACTGGCTGCCAATAGAGTACCGGATTGTATTCAAGGTGCTGGTATTGACCTTTAAGGCCTTGTATGGTCTAGGGCAGGGGTTCTCACATTTTTTCAGCATGGGAGCTACCATATGAAGAACCAAGTTTAAAAGATCACCTGGCGCGCGCGCATGCTCGCACGCACCCACTCCTGCTGCCACCTTCCACGGGGCTTCTTTCTTTCTCATAAATATAAACAATGGACATGCTAAAATACACCCAGGCACCCATTTCTCCCTCCCTGCCATTTCCCCACAGATATACTCAGGCAGAAAGTAAACAGAGAGACCTGGTAGCTGCAAAGCCATTTGTTTCTCAGAAATATAAAGAATGGGACATGCTAAAATACACACAGGCACCCATTTCTCCCTCCCTGGCATATATACACAGATATTATTAGGCAGAAAGTAAGAAGACCGACCTTTGTGCTTCAATTTGGACAGGAAATGGCTCCCAAAGCGTTCTTTTTCCTTCTCTGTTGTTGCTCCTCTTGACGCGCCGCCTGCACGCTCCAAGCGTGCCTGAGACTCCAAGAGGGAGAATGGGCTCTTCTGCGCATGCGTTCGGGCCAGCTGAGCACAGCGTCATCCAACGCCGCCCCCCTCCTTTGCTCTGTGACGACTCTGAGAGGCTGGAGAAGGAGAGAGGGGGAAAGCGGAAGAGCCAAAGAGGGAGCGGGCGTGGATGCCATTGCGTCATCCATGCCGCCCCCTCTTTTGCCCTTCTGCATTCCTCCTCCCTCCGTCCTTCTCCAGCCACTCACAGACGTCACAGAGCAAAGGAGGGGGGCGGCGTTGGATGACGCGGTGCTCAGCTTGCCCGCGCGCATGCGCAGAAGTGCTCATTCTCCCTCTTGGAGTCTCAGGCGCGCTTGGAGCATGCAGGCGGCGCGTCAAGAGGAGCAATGAGCGATTGACCGGGTGAGGGCCTGAAGATCACCCGGATGAGGCCCAAAGATCACCCGGTCGATCGCGATCACCGTCCTGAGCACCCCTGGTCTAGGGCCAGCATACCTGAGGGACCGTCTCACCCCATACGTTCCCCCGAGACCACTACGTTCAGAAGAACAAAATCTCCTGACACTTCCATCAGTCCACTCCTGCCATCTTTCCGTGACTAGTCAGCGAGCCTTTTCTGCGGTGGCCCCGACGCAATGGAACGCGTTGCCGGACGACGTTCGCACCATCACGGAGTTAGTTCCCTTCCGGAGGGCATGTAAAACAACTCTGTTTAAGCTTGCCTTTAACTAAGTCCTCCGGCTCTGACCATGCCCTATCTCTGTTCTAATGTTTTAATGTTTTATATGTATTTTATGTATTTTGTGTATTTTACGTGTATTTTAACGGACTGTTTGTAAACCGCCCCGAGCATGCAGGGAAGAGCGGTATATAAAATTGAATAAATAAATACATAATTTTTGTCTTTTAGCTGCTGCTCTTGGGTTTTCTGCTGCACAGAAGTGCAGAGGTAGCACTCACACCTTAAATACGTGACTTTCTTGCTCACCCTCCTCTCCAATCCCCCTGCCTTCCATCACACATCTTAATATTCACAGACTGTGTTGGGAAAGCAGACAGTATAGACCTCTTCTAGCATGCCTGCGTCTTTACGCAAGGCCTGTGAGATTCCACATGTTCCCTGTGACTTCAGTTCAATTGCCTCAGGAGTCTCAGCTGACGGCCTCACAGGGCAGCGTCTGTATTCCCTGCTCCTTCTCCCTTCCTTCATACAGATACATTCTTCCTGGGTTTTTTTAAGGTAAGGGGGATTTGCCCTCTCAAGGTTTCATTTTTAAAAGGATCCCACACACAACCCATCTATTTCTGAGAACTGACAGCGTGCATCCTCAGAAGCAGCTGTGAGTGATATGACATGCTGATATTATTATTTTATAGGGATACATTTATTTATTTATTCATTTATTTATTTGTGGAACACAAGAAGGAAGAATTTCAAAAGTTTATTTGCCCACTGGGTGATATTGCAAGAGGGGTTTTTTTTTTGCTAATTTTTCATTTATATTTTATTTTATTTGCATTTTGGTGAGTGTTCACTGTCTCGTTGTCTGTCTCCCCTTCCTCCAAACACACAATTCCTCAAAGGGAGTAAAAAAAATGACTGGTGCTAACCTTCAGTGATCCACAAACCATCTACTGCAGGGCTGCCCAGGAAGTCAATCGCGATCGACCAGTTGATCCCGAGACCGAAGGAGGTCGATCCCAGTCAGATGGGGTGCTTCTCAGAGGGGGCGGAGCCAGGCCGCACCAAAACCCACCCCGTCCCCAGCTTTGGCACTCCCAGCAGCTTCTCCAGACTTGAGGATGGCAGTGCCAAGCCAGTGGTGGCATAGCTAGCACAAGGCTGGCTTGGCATTGCCATCCTCAAGCCTGGAGCAGCTGCTGGGAGTGCCAAAGCTGGGGACGGGGTGGGGCTGCTGCTGGGAGCTCCGCAGCCTGGCTCCGCCCCCTCTGGCTTCCGCTCTACCAGCAACTTCTCCAGGTTTGAGGATGGCAATGCCAAGCCAGCCTTGTGCTAGCTATGCCACCACTGGCTTGGCATTGCCATCCTCAAGTCTGGAGAAGTGCTGGGAGCTCCAAAGCCAGAGGGGAGGGGGCGGGGCTTGGCGCAGCCTGGCTCCGCCCCCTCTGGCTTACGCTCTACCAGCAACTTCTCCAGGTTTGAGGATGGCAATGCCAAGCCAGCCTTGTGCTAGCTATGCCACCACTGGCTTGGCATTGCCATCCTCAAGCCTGGAGAAGCTGCTGGGAACTCCAAAGCCAGAGGGAGGGGGGGGCTTGACAGCCTGGCTCCGCCCCTCTTACGCTCTACCAGCAACCTCCAGGTTTGAGGATGGCAGTGCCAAGCCAGCCTTGTGCTAGCTATGCCACCACTGGCTTGGCATTGCCATCCTCAAGCCTGGAGAAGCTGCTGGGAGCTCCAAAGCCAGAGGAGGGGGGCAGGGCTTGGCGCGGCCTGGCTCCGCCCCCTCTGGCTTCCGCTCTACCAGCAACTTCTCCAGGTTTGAGGATGGCAATGCCAAGCCAGCCTTGTGCTAGCTATGCCACCACTGGCTTGGCATTGCCATCCTCAAGCCTGGAGAAGCTGCTGGGAGCTCTAAAGCCAGAGGGGAGGGGGCGGGGCTTGACACGGCCTCTTTCCGCCCCCCCCCCGTCTTGAGGATGGCAGTGCCAAGCCAGCCTTGTGCTAGCTATGCCACCACTGGCTTGGCATTGCCATCCTCAAGCCTGGAGGGGCTGCTGGGAGCTCCAAAGCCAGTCTTGGGGAGGCGGGGCCTTGGCACGCCACCACTGGCTTGGCAATCCACCCCCCTCTGGCTTGAGAATGGCAGTGCCAAGCCAGCCTTGTGCTAGCTATGCCACCACTGCCTTGGCATTGCCATCCTCAAGCCTGGAGAAGCTGCTGGTAGAGCGGAAGCCAGAGGGGGGTGGAGCCAGGCCGTGCCAAGCCCCTCCCCTGCCCCTCCCCTCTCCAGCCTTGGGGAGGTAGGTAGATCTTTCCAACTTGGTTTTATTATAAGCAGCTCGCATGCTGAAAAAGTGTGGGCACCCCTGATCTACTGTTTCTGCTCATTAAAGCACTAGGACAAGTTCCAAAATGTCCCCCAAGAGCACTCACAGCCTTTTACTTTCTGTAAATACTCCAGACAGCTCTTAGAAAGGGAGCAATACTTGCTAGAAAAGGGCACTACTCTATATACAGTGATGTTCATGTACTTTGTTTGTGTGTTTATTTAGATGGTGTTTCCCCAAGTCACTCAAAGTTGCCAATAATAAAAACATCACTATTTACAAAATCATCCTAATTTAAACCATCAATGTCTTACCATTAGGATCTGGGAAATGCTTATCAGATAATAAGTTATATTCTTCCTCTGTAGTAAGTACTTTGCCTCCGACAGGTAGAATGCAGCTTTTAGCACTAAGCCCCTTCTGGAATGCCTGGAATTGGGAAAAAGGGATAAAATGTAAACACATGTATGGAATTTCTCAAATTCCTTTATGTTAAACTAGAGGACAAAAATCAAATAATTTATTTATTTTTTATTTATTTACTCAGGGTGGTTTACAGTTGGCAATAATTCAATGCCACAACACAATAACAAATAAATCAACGAAAAAGCATTAAGCAATTAATATACAGCAGGGCTGCCCAGGAAGTCGATCGCGATCGACCAGTTGATCCCGGGACCGAAGGAGGTCGATCCCAGCCAGAGGGGGGCGGAGCCAGGCTGCACCAAGCCCCTCCCCCTCCCCCGGCTTAGGCACTCCCAGCAGCTTCTCCAGGCTTGAGGATGGCAGTGCCAAGCCTGCCTTGTGCTAGCTATACCACCACTGGCTTGGCATTGCCATCCTCAAGCCTGGAGAAGCTGCTGGGAGCTCCAAAGCCAGAGGGGAGGCCCCTGTGGCTTCCGCTCTACCAGCAGCTTTTCCAGGCTTGAGGGGCAGTGCCAAGCCAGCCTTGTGCTAGCTATGTCACCACTGGCATGGCACTGCCATCCTCAAGCCTGGAGAAGCTGCTGGGAGCTCCAAAGCCAGAGGGGGAGGGGGCAGGGCTTGGGGTGGCCTGGCTCCGCCCCCCTGTGGCTTCCGCTCTACCAGCAGCTTTTCCAGGCTTGAGGACGGCAGTGCCAAGCCAGCCTTGTGCTAGCTATATCACCACTGGCGTGGCACTGCCATCCTCAAGCCTGGAGAAGCTGGTGGGAGCTCCAAAGCCAGAGAAGAGGGGTGGGGCTTGGGGTGGCCTGGCTCCGTCTCCCTGTGGCTTCCGCTCTACCAGCAGCTTCTCCAGGCTTGAGGACGGCAGTGCCAAGCCAGCCTTGTGCTAGCTATGTCACCAGTGGCTTGGCATTGCCATCCTCAAGCCTGGACAAGCTGCTGGGAGCTCCAAAGCCAGAGAAGAGGGGGTGGGGCTTGGGGTGGCCTGGCTCCGCCCCCTCTGGCTTCTGCTCTACCAGCAGCTTCTCCAGGCTTGAGGATGGCAATGCCAAGCCAGTGGTGGCATATCTAGCACAAGGCTGGCTTGGCACTGCCATCCTCAAGCCTGGAGAAGCTGCTGGTAGAGCGAATGCCAGAGGGGGCGGAGCCAGGCCACACCAAGCCCCGCCCCACCCCACCCCTCTCCAGCCTTGAGGAGGTAGGTAGATCTTTATGACTTGGTTTTATTATAAGTAGCTCGTGTGCTGAAAAAGTGTGGGCACCCCTGTCTTAGATGGTTCATAAGGGGAGATACATTCAGATAGGTAAGTTGGACTGAAACCGTTTAGGGCTCTATAGGCCAAAGCCAGCTCTTTGAATTGTTGTTTAAGATTGTGGTACTGGGAGTAAACAACCGGTTTGGGCAATAGTATATCTATTGAATTAATGGGAATAATATCATGTTCCTATTGAAGTAGAGGGTATGCGCTAATTGGATTTAGTTCAGGTGTGGACAAAATGTGGCCTTTCCCAGTGTTGGATTGCTACAACTCGTGCAAAGTTCCTCATTATGAGTGGCACAGGCCAGGGATGATGCAAGCTGCACTCCAGATTTGGAATCTGAAGTGCGTGGAATAGGTCCAAACCCGCTGATTCCAAGTCGTTCCCATTTTGGATCATCAAACTGGATGCCAAACCAGTCAGGGGCCTCTGCACACCACTTGTTTTTACTAGATGAAAAGCAAACTCCTTTGTGTGCTGGGTAATGCTGGGATTTCAGAAATGAGCAAGTTAATTCAATACTCCTGAAGCCAGGCCCGGATCAGGCCCTTTTGCCGCCCAAGGCCAAAGGGTCTGTCTCCGCCCCTCCCCAGCTCCACCCCTCCTCCCCGGCTCTGCCCCTCCCCGCCCCTGGCTTTGCCCCTCCCCGCCACCGCCCCTCCTCGCCTCCTCACCGGATTGAAGGAAGGAGGGTGGGGAGAGGAAGAGAAAGAGGCGCCCTCCCGCCGCGCGTCCTGCGTGCCGCCCACCCCTTTTCGGCGGGGCTGGCGCGACGTAAGGGAAGAGGGGCGGCGGCGCGGCTTCTCCCTGCCTGGCGACGCCAAGCCAGGGAGGAGGCAGAGCGGAGTCCCGCCGCCGCCCGCCGCCCCTTGCGTGGCGGGATGACTCATGGGAGGAGGGGCAGCGGCGCAGCTACTCCCCGCGTCCCGGGCTTGGCGTCGCCAGGCAGTGAGAAGCAGCACCGCCGCCCCTCCTCCCTTGCATCGTCACGCAACGCAAGGGAGGAGGGGCGGCAGCGCGGCTTCTCTCCACCTCCCTGGCTTGGCGTCACCAGGCAGGGAGGAGGAGGCGGAGAGAATTTGCGCCACCGCCCTCTTCCTTGCGTCGTCATTTTTGGGATTTCAGAAATGAGCAAGTTAATTCAATACTCCTGAAGCCAGGCCCGGATCAGGCCCTTTTGCCGCCCAAGGCCAAAGGGTCTGCCTCCGCCCCTCCCCTGGCTCCGCCCCTCCCCTCCCCCGGCTCCGCCCCTCCCCACCCCTGGCTTTGCCCCTCCCCGCCCCCGCCCCTCCCCGCCTCCTCACCGGATTGAAGGAAGGTGGGGCGAGGAGGAGAAAGAGGCAACCTTCCGCCACGCGTCCAGCGCCCACCCCTTTTCGGCGGGGCTGGTGCGACGCAAGGGAGGAGGGGTGGCGGCACGGCTTCTCCCTGCCTGGCGACGCCAAGCCAGGGAGGAGGCAGAGAGGAGCCCCGCCGCCCCTCCTCCCTTACGTGGCGTGATGACGCAAGGGAGGAGGGGCGGCGCGCAGCTTCTCTCCGCCTCCCTGGCTTGGCGTCGCCAGGCAGGGAGAAGCAGCACCGCTGGCCCTCCTCCCTTGCATCGTCACGCAACGCAAGGGGGAGGGGCGGCGGCGCAGCTTCTCTCCGCCTCCCTGGCTTGGCGTCGCCAGGCAGGGAGGAGGAGGCGGAGAGAATTTGCGCCGCCGCCCCTCCTCCCTTGCGTCGTCATTTTTGGGGAGTCCGGATCTGCTGCCCCCCCCCCCAAAGTGCCGCCCAATGCCATGGCCTAGGGTGGCCTTATGGCTAATCCGGGCCTGCCTGAAGCCCAAGCCTCACCATTCGATAAACCACCAGTTTACCTCTTTGTTTTCAAAGCTCTCCACCGCATAGTTGTTTTTAATCACTATGTATCTCTCCTTCCATTTCTTCAGGTCTTCAGCAAAGTGCAACAATTCTCCATCATAGAAGACCATGCCGGATTCTGCAGGCGGCTATGGGAGATATTAATATGTTACAGAGAAATAGAATTAACTCCGTGAACTCCTCTGCAGTCTACTCATTCCAGAAAAAAAAAGACAACAAAAACAAGGAGTGGCAGTGCCATCATGATACTGGCTAGCTATTACAGTATATATAACGGATAGCCAGTGTGTGTATATGCATGCATGACTCTATGCATGCATGACTCTATGGCAGTGTTTTTCAACCTTTTTTGAGCCGCGGCACATTTTTTACATTTACAACCACAATGACACAAAATGACACTCTAACACAGTAATACATATAGTTTATATGTTTTTAAATGTATTTATACACTCAGTGTAAAATCTGGGCCTGTTTCGATGAACACAAGATAGATATCCTGGCAGGAATGGCAGAAAGACACACACGAAGGGCTTGCTCAACAGCTGGGAGTTATAGTTCACCCACAATCAAAGAGCACTCTGATCTCCACTAATGATGGAATGGACTCAAACTTCCCACACAGAACTCCCATCACCAAAAGAAAATACTATAAGAGTTTGGTGGGTATTGACCTTGAGTTTTGGAGTTGTAGTTCACCTATATCCAGAGAGCACTGTGGACTCAACAATATTAGATCAAGACCAGATTTAGTATGAATACTCAATATGCCCAAATGTGAACACAGATGGAGTTTGGGGAAAATAGACCTTGACATTTGGGAGTTACAGTTTCTGGGATTTATAGTTAACACACAATCAAAGAGCATCCTGAACTCTTGCAACAATGGAATTGAACCAAACTTGGCATATTAAACTCTACCAACAGAAAGTACTGAAAGGGTTTGTTTGGGAATTGACCTTGATTTTGGAAGTTGTAGCTCACCTACACCCAGAGAGCACTGTGGACTCAAACAATGTTATGTTATGTTGTTGTTTGTTTTCTATCCAGAATCACAATGTTGGAAGGAGGCTCACCACTTTAAGGTCCCTAAAACAGGCATGGGAAAACTTTATGACAGAATCCCATGTCATAAAGTCATAGAGCGAGGCTGGGAAGAAGGGAGCCCGAGTGGAGAAGAAAAAGTGTTCGCAGGAGGGGGAAGAAAGGGTATTGGAGATTCCAATTTCCCACGGCACACCTGGTGATCGCTCACGGCACACTAGTTGGGAAACACTGGTCTATGGGATGAATTGTTGTGTTTTATGTTACTGTTTTGGATTTGCTTTAATGAACTATATTAATTTCGTATGGGTTGCCTCAAGTGTGAATATTAAAATAAACAAATTTATTTTGCATGTGATCAGGGGTACATATTAGCAAGGGTTAAACCCTTGTCCCGGCAGGACTGAAGACTGACGGTCACAGGTTCGAATCTGGGGAGACCGCGGATGAGCTCCCTCTATCAGCTCCAGCTCCTCATGCGGGGACATGAGAGAAGCCTCCCACAAGGATGATCAAAACATCCGGGCGTCCCCTTGGCAACGTTCTTGCAGACGGCCAAGTCTATGTTCGTCAATATATGTATGTATATGTTGAACTGCTGGGATTGTCTGCAAAGTATATGTACTGTAATCCGCTGAGAGTCTCTCTCTCCTCTCTCTCACTCTCTCTCTATATATATATATACTAGCTGTACCCGGCACGCGTTGCTGTGCCCTATTTTGGAGATGAGCTGAGGCCTAGTCAGGAACAGCAAGTTAATGAAGCCTTACTGTCAATTCAGGCCATACACACTGTCCAATGAGCTGAGGGCTAGTCGGGAGAATCAAGTTAATGAAGCCTTACTGTCAATTCAGAGTGTAAACAGCATTCCATTAAGTGAGGCCTAGTCAGGGAAATTAAGTTATTGAAGCCTTACTGTCAATTTTGGGTGTGGTCTGTGATGTGTAGGGGTGTAAATTTTCTGTGGGAAGTGAATTCGGTGTTTGTGTTTGTGCCTCAGCCCTTTGCCTTATCCTCCTCTGACAGTTTATTATGGGTCGGAATGCTCATGTTGGCTGGCCAGTACTGGAGTTATGCAAATCCGCCCTTATTGGCAGCCAATCATGTTGTCAGAATGTAGAGGCTGGGAGAGTCGTTGGCAGCCCCGGAGGATGCTGGGAAATGTAGGGGTTTTTTTACTCGTTGTTTTGGGGGCCTTTTAGGTTTGGGGGGGGGAGTTTCTTTGCTACAAACGTACCTTGTCTGAGGCCTATTTCTGTTGGCAAGTTTGGTGTTTCTGCATTGTAAGGTTTCTCTGTTTGGGACAGTCTTTCCATTACGACTCTTCCTTTATATATATACTAGCTGTACCCGGCACGCGTTGCTGTGCCCTATTTAGGAGATGCGAGAAAGTCTGAGTATGTAAGGGTTGGAATTGATGTTACTTATGTTCTTTGTGGGGTCATGGCTGTGTCGTTGTGGGTTGTTCTGGTGGGTGGGATGTTGAAGTCCTATGGAGTTGTCGGTGTGTGGTGTTGCTGGCGTTCTGCAGAGCTTGTGGATATACAATGTTTTTTGTCTTTCCGTCTGCTGTGTTGATGTAGAAGTTCTGTGGTTTCCCAAATCTGGAGCACGCTACGTAGAGTTGTCCGTGGGAGAAGCATTCTGTGTCAAGGTCTGTGCCACAGATTTGTAGTGTTTGTCCTTGAGCCTTGTTTATGGTGATGGCAAAAGCTACTGTAGTGCAGTGTCTTTCTGTTCTGGCGTTTGTTCTGCCCTTTTTTGTGTGATGTATGTAGCGTTGCGAGTGTGTCGTCCGATGCTATTCTTTTTAGGAGGCATGGCTTGTCTTTTGGGTCAGCTTATGCCTGTGTGGAAGGAAGGAATGGCATACAAATGGGTTGAGCAGTAGACGCAAGGTTGTGTTATGTGCGTATTGTGTTGTGTGTAGGTAGGTATTACTTTTGTGTTATTCAGTGGTGCCTGTGTCCCTGGTGCCCTATTTGTCTCCCTCCTAGATCTTGGCCATAGCAGTTTAACCCTCAACTGAAATCACTCAGCATTCTAAGTGGCTTTGCCCACCGTTACTATGGTAACTGATGTTGGCCAATGGGTTTCGCTGGCTGCCGCAGAGGATGCTGGGAAATGTAGTTTTATTTTTACTCATTGTTTTGAGGGCCTTTTAGGTTTTGGGGGGGAAAGTTTCTTTGCTACATACGTACCTTGCTTGAGGCCTATTTCTGTTGGCAAGTTTTGTGTTTCTGCGTTGTAAGGTTTCTCTGTTTGAGGTAGTCTTCACATGACGGCTCTTCCTATATATATATATATATATATATATATATACACACACACACACACACACACACACACACACACACATTGCCAGGTTACCAATAGGTTTCATTTGTCTGTTAATTGTGCTCTCTTTTGTTTGTTCCTATGGCCTCTTTTTTCTTTCTTGTATTTTGTGTTATTGTTATGAACCCCCTCAAGGGCACTGATGTAGGAGGTGCTCAAAGGCAGTATGTCAATGTCTTTATAAATAAATACTTAAATAATAATAACAGTAATAATAAAATAATAAATTATTAATAATTAATCAATTAAATTCGTTAAATAGGAGGTGTTGATGTGTGCTAGCCAACCTGTGCTTTTGTGAAGTACAAGCAATTGAAGAAAGGTGACTGGGCAAGGGCACCTAGTAAACCTTGCAGCAAATCAGAGGACTTAAGTTTGAATATATACTGTACGGCTGTTTGTTTTGAATACAAAAGCAACCAGGAAATCAGGAAGGGAATTCAAATATGTGACCCAGAGATTAGAAAGGGGGAGAGAGGCCCGTTCTAGACTGCCATATAATCCAGATTATCAAATCAGATGATCCACTTTATTATTTATTTATTTATTTATTTATTATTTAGACTAATATACCACCACTCCCCGAAGGCTCAGAGCGGTTCACAGCACAGAACAATACAACCAAATTAAAATCACATTAGCAAAGTTCAAATGCTTGCCGAAACAGATGTGTTTTACATGCCCTACGGAAGGTTGGTAAATCCCATAGGGCCCGGATTATCTGCTTTGAACTGGATTATATTTATTATTTATTTATTTATTTATCTATTGTTCAGCAGGCTCGGGGCGGTTTACATAAAATCAATTACTAAAACAGCAACATTTCAATTGAATAACAGCAACAATATAAAACAGAGCATAAAAACACCAATCTACATAGGACTCAAGGAATTGGGCAACTTTCTCAGGAGCCATTTAGATTAAAGGCCTGCCTGAAAAGGGTCGTTTTACAGGCTCTCTGAAACGGGGCCAGTTCCTTAATGGCACGGACTTCATCTGGCATTGAGTTCCATAGCGACGGGGCCGCTACGGAAAAGGCTCTTGATCTGGTTGTAGACAGACGGCAAGAATGAATAGATGGAACTACTAAGAGATTCTGCTCTTCCGAGCGTAGTGATCTCGGTGGAACATATGGGGTAAGGCAGTCCCTCAGATACACCGGGCCCTTAAAGGTCAACACCAACACCTTGAAAACAATCCGGTACTCTATTGGTAGCCAGTGAAGTTGCTGCAGAATAGGTGTAATGTGCTCTCGTGCAGGTGCTCCCACCAGCAGTCGAGCAGCAGCATTCTGCAGTAGCTTGAGTCTCCGGATTGATGACAAAGGAAGGCCAATGTAGAGGGCGGTACAGTAGTCTAGTCTCGAGATGACCGTTGCCTGGATCACCATAGCCAGGTCGCTCCTGGGCAGGTAGGCAGCCAACCGCCTAGCCGGTCGTAGATGGAAAAATGCGGTCCTGCGTACCGTGGAGATTTCCATCTCCATTGATAGCAGTGGGTCTAATTGGACCCCCGGGCTTCTTACTGAACACGACGGGCTTAAGAGCTCGCCGTCCAGGGTAGGCAGCTGGCATCCATCCAACCCAGGGCGACCCAGCCATAGGATCTCCGTCTTCGACGGATTTACCTTCAACCGGCTGGCACGCAGCCATCCAGTCACGGCTTCTAGGCATTGATGGAAACAATCGGGTACGGCAGTGTTTCTCAACCAGTGTGCCGTGGCACACTAGTGTGCCTTAAGCGACCATCAGGTGTGCCGTGGGAAATTGGAACAATCAAAGCATGTTGAAAGTTTTATGTTACAAAATTATATTTGTACCTTTAAGTGTTTTCAGTGATGTTAATTTCAGTGTTACAAGGTACAGTTGAGTTGCTCAACAATTAGATTCCTGGGGAAAGGTGGGGGTCTAATTGTTATGTCCTTAAATACTCCTTTCCATTTTGTATCCTTCCCTTTGTGGCTTATTTCAAAGTTCCCTTTGTGGCTTATTATTTTTGAGTTACCTTTGTGGCTCCCTTTTATGGCTCTCCTGTGTGGAGTTTTACTTTGTGGATTTTCTCCTGTATGGACATTTCATTTTACTTACAATAAAGTAAGTTGACTTTTTGGTATGGAGTTTTTCTCAATGACCACATTACTTCGGGGCTAAGCTGAAGCTGCTACATTTTGTTTTACTCTGCAAGATTAGGGTTTGTGTTTTTATATATTTGGAAAACCTAACACATAATCCCTGACAGGTTATGGGCCCAGGGATTGCATAGCCCATGTGTCTGGAGTGACTTTTGTTTTTGAAGTATGTGGTCTGGAAGATTGAGAAAAGTTTTTTTTTGAAAGCACGTTTGGCTTTCTGTTCCTGAGAGTTCGTGGGGGTTGCTGCTAAACGCTGAGCTTCAAGATATCTGCCTCCGGAGATAATGAGGAGAGACAGAAGAAGATTTACAGCCTGCGATGGAGGAGTTTTTTTGTTTAACTTTCCCTTCTACGTGCTTATGCAACTAGGGCCAATTTTTAATTGCTTTCCTGTTTTGTTTTGCACAAAAGGGATTTGTTTTTCTAAAAGAACTTTCCTGAACTGTCGCAGCAGAGCTGATAACAACTGTTTGTTTCTTCTTTATGCGGAGTGATTTGCAGGCAGCTGGTAAGCTGCTGGAAGCTGTTTTGGTTTCGTTTTTCCCTGCACCAAAAGGAATGGTACAGGAGAAGTTTTGTTTTCTACATGAAGTGTTATTGCTTGGCTGTTTTCCCTGTTGCTGACGCCGAAGGGAGAAGATAATTGCCTATGAGTCAGACCCTGCGTGAGTTCAAGTAATACTGCAAAGTTTGAAAGAGATTGGACTGCTAGAAGCCAATTTTACACGGAGGTAAATTGGCTGGGCTTAAACCCAGGTATACTGGGGGTCCTTTTCTGTTGTTGCAGTGAATTTGTTTTTGGAACTTTGGGGCTTTAAAGTGAAAGAACACAATGGCTTTGCCGCCTGTTCATATTGGTTCACTCCCATTTGAAAAACTTACTGATAAGAACTGGCTGAGTTGGAGTATCAAATTTGAAGCTCAACGGAAATTGAGAAGTTCTGCTCCTGTGCAGAAGTATTCAGGAACTGCTTCTAATGACACTGCCTGTGTTGTTAAGCCAAAGTCACAAGTGGTGTGCTTTAAATGTAGAAGGAAAGGACATATTGCCAAGAATTGTTGGCAGAATCCAGGACAGTGGAGAAACAAGCAA
>JARBWK010000005.1:147624098-147670154 GCA_030556195.1 Anolis apletophallus | reverse complement strand
TAATTCACTACAAACCAGGGTTCTCCTGCTTTGTAGCGAATTAATTCAGGACTGTCCAGAACATTACTGCAATAAAAGCACCGGA
Source organism: Anolis apletophallus (assembly GCA_030556195.1). Classification (NCBI taxonomy): domain Eukaryota; kingdom Metazoa; phylum Chordata; class Lepidosauria; order Squamata; family Anolidae; genus Anolis; species Anolis apletophallus. Next base: position 147,670,069 of record JARBWK010000005.1, on the reverse strand, counting down.
AAGTGGTGCAGCTGGCTAAGTGTCAGCTGCATAAGATCTCTCTGAGCTGTAGGTCATGAGTTTGAGGCCTGCCCGAGTCAGGGTGGGTGCCCAACCTTAAGTGTAGCCTGCTGTCGACCTTTGCAGCCCAAAAGACAGTTCATTTGTCAAGTAGGAGATAAAGGTACCACATTAAGTGGGGAGGCGAATTTTGACTCATTTATGAGGCCATAAAGAACTCCAGGAATAGCTGAGGAATGCGGAAGAACAACAAGGGAAGCAGGAAAATGCTGAGAGAGATGAGGAGTGCGTTAGCTCCCCCTGGTGGCCAGAAGTTTGTCAGAAAATTGCCTCTTTGTTCGTCTATGTTCGTCAATATATGTATATGTTGAACTGCAGGGATTGTCTGCAAGTATATGTACTGTAATCCGCTCTGAGTCCCCTTCGGGGTGAGAAGAGCGGAATATAAATGAAGTAAATAAATAAATACTGCCTGGACAGGCACTGGGTCTTGCTTGATACCCCATTGCTGTCTCCTTATGTTCCCCCTTTCCAGCTGTCATTCCTGCCTCAGGTGAGCCTATCTTCTGTTTTCCTTGGCTTTACTTTGGACTCCTTTGCTCAAGTTGTTCCTCACCTGACTCAGATTATACAGCTCAGGCTGTATGGGGGCTGTGTGGTTTCCGGGATGTATGGCCATATTGGCATGGCAGGACATCCTCTGAAGATGCAGGTGAAATGTCAGGAGAAAATGCTGCTAGAACACGGCCATGTAGCCTGGAAACGACACAACATCCCAGTGATTCTGGCCATGAAAACCTTTGACGATGCATTGGGAGCTATTGACAGTTTTATCCAACTCAAAGTTGGTGAAATTATGAGGAGGAGGCAGACTGGCAGTGGGATGCACACGGTGTTGCTCCATGCTGGTTTTCCTGTCTCTTGCAATAAAGTTCTAATTTGTGATTTTCTAATATATTGAACTAGCTGTACCCGGCACGCGTTGCTGTGCCCTATTTAGGAGATGCGAGAAAGTCTGAATATGTAAGGGTTGGAATTGATGTTACTTATGGTCTTGGTGGGGTCATGGCTGTGTCGTTGTGGGTTGTTCTGGTGGGTGGGATGTTGAAGTCCTGTGGAGTTGTTGGTGTGTGGTGTTGCTGGCGTTCTGCAGAGCTTGTGGATATACAATGTTTTTTGTCTTTCCGACTGCTGTGTTGATGTAGAGGTTGATGCTTGTGTGGGTCGGGTACTTTGGAAGTGAGTGGAGGTACTTGAAATCCCATCATCCATGGTGTGCCCTCCTCTAAACTGCAGTTGGATGGAGTGTGGGTCATGGGGGCACTGTGTGCCAAGTTGGCTCTTTATCGGTCTTGGTTCTGGGCCACAGTGGTCTGTGGGGAATGAAGGGTTTGAAAGTACTACAAATCCCATAATCCATGGAGGTACATCAAATCCCATCATCCATGGTCCACCCTACTCCAAACTGCAATAGAATGTAGCATGGGTCATAGGGGCTCTGTGTGCCATGGTAGGTCACTGTAAATTCAGGCCATACACAATGTCCCATGAGCTGAGGCCTATTCAGGAAAATCAAGTTAATGAAGCCTTACTGTCAATTCAGAGCTGAAACAGCATCCCATTAAGTGAGGCCTAGTCAGGAAAATCAAGTTAATGACGCCTTACTGTCAATTTTGGGCGTGGTCTGTGAATTGTAGGGGTTTAAATTTTCTGTGGGAAGTGAATTGGGTGTTTGTGTTGGCGACTGCCTCAGGCCTTTGCCTTATCCTCCTCTGCCAGTTTATTATGGGTTGGAATGTTCATGTTGGCTGGCCAATAGAGGCGTTATGCAAATACTCCCTCATTGGCAACCAATCATGTTGTCAGAATGTAGAGGCCGGGAGATTCGTTGGCAGCCGCGGAGGGCGCTGGGAAATGTAGGTTTTTTGTATCGTTGTTTTGGGGGCATTCTAGGTTTTGGGGGGAGTTTCTTTGCTAAAAACCTACCTTGCCTGAGGCCTATTTTTATTGGCAAGTTTGGTGTCTCTGCCTTGTAAGGTTTCTCTGCCTAGGACGGTCGTTCCATGACGGGACCTCCTTTATATAATAGATATAGATATGTGCCAACCTCTCTAAAAACAGAGCGTTTCCTGCCACTTCTGGTTCAGGTTTTGAACTTTTATTTACCACTGGTTCATAAAGTCCCTTTACTGCTTGGCACCTGTGATTTTTCGTCACCTCACTTCCTGTGTCTGGACCTCTGTATTTCTTTGTGAGGAGGAAATTCCACAAACATCAGTGCAACACAGGAATCTCCCTCAGCTGTGATGTGGACAGGACCCAAAATACGGCTCATTAAAGCAGATTACTTGCTCAGTTTTAATTTTATTTCATTCTTGAACTAGGTGGGACGAAGAAGTCAGACAGGCTGCAAGCACAGCTGAGTAAAACCCAGCCCTGTCTGAGCAAAAGTAATACCAAACAGATGCTTTTTAATGAGTTGTGTTCATTACTAATGTCTAAGGGATGCTTATTCTTCTTGTGCTAAATATTTATAGTCGTATCTGTGTCCTTTTTTTCCAGACACACCTTCCTCCCTTCAGGTTCATTGAAAATCCTTGAGACACGAGTTTCGGACAGCGGCATGTATGTCTGTGTGGCTACAAACATAGCTGGGAATGCAACCCAGTCAGTGAAACTAAATGTACATGGTAAGTGGTTTAAACTGCAGTAAGAGCCCTTTCTGAATGGGTAGAGTGCATTTGATATATGCAGCAGAGTTGATAAGGTCATTAGCACCAAAATGAAATAAGCTAGAGAGCCAAACTATCTATTAGGCTTGGATACGTCTGGTTTAAAATTATTTGAAATCGTTTTAAATTCATATAAAAAGTTAATTTAATTGTTCTTTGAACCACGTGGCTCAACCCGGAAGTGCAATTTCCTTATCAAACCTGGCGGCCGCCATTTTTGTAATTGGCACGTAATTGACGTAATTAGTTCGTATGCCTTCTTTGCCCTTAGTAGACGCATGTTCTCATTGGCTAATGAAACCACCTGCTTCCCTTTAGCCAATCAGCCCCAAGGGGGTTGGGAGGGAAGGAGGGAGTGGTTTGCACTCCCTCCTTTCCTCCCCCCCCCCCTGCTGACAGGCAACGCGATAATGCACGGTGCTTCTCAGCCCCAAGGGGGGGGGGTGTTTTCCCATCCAGGGAAGCAGGAGGGGGTGCTCCTCCCCTCCTGTTTCCCTGGATGGGAAAAACGCGCATCGCTGCCAGGGGAGAGGAAGATGCGGGGTTAAAGTTAATCCCCCTCCTCCTCTGCTCTGGCAGGGGCTGTGTGTATGCGTGCATACACACGCATCGCTGCCACAGGAGAAGAGGTGGGGCATTAAGAGTTAACCCACCTCCTCCTCTCCTCTGGCAGGGGCTGTGTGTATGCGTGCATACACAAGCATTGCTGCCACAGGAGAAGAGGAGGGGGGTTAAGAGTTAACCCACCTCCTCCTCTCCTCTGGCAGGGGTACATTTGTGTATTTCCCCCTTGATTTGCCTGTGCTTTTAACAGTGTCAGTCAGTCCTGTTTCCCTGCTTTGCCCAATTAAGAATAATAACAAATTTCATTATTAATTACGTTACAATTAAGAAATTTTTGGAAATTTTTTGGTATTTCTATTACTAAGCAACCCCCCCCATTTGTAGTTTAGAAACAATTTTTTTATGGATCAACCAACCCTACTATCTGTTCAACAGCTATTGAGAGTCTGGGCAAACAACAACAACAATCCCATCAATCTTCTAGGGAGGCCCTCCTATAGCTCCCACCTCCATCACAAGCACGACTTGTGGGAATGAGGGAGAGGGCCTTCTCTGTGGTGGCCCCTCAACTTTGGAACTCACTACCCGGAGAGATTAGGCAAACACCCTCCCTGACATTGTAGTAGTTAGGTACAGGAAGAGCCTAAAAACCTGGCTGTTCCAGTGTGTCTTTGAGGAATGAATAACAAATTCCCATACCTTGACCAACTCAGTACAAAACGCCCTTCAATGCACTTTATCTCACCCTTATTTATTTATTTATTTACTTTGCTTCTAGACCGCCTTTCTCAGCCCGAAGGCGACTCGAGGCGGTGTACAAATGGCAAGAACTGCCCAAGACAAAAACATCAACAACTATCAACACAATTCCATCATATACAAATTAGCACTTATTAAAAACACAGTATCAGCATCTCGTTATTAAATCGGTTTCCAATTGCATCGTCGTCGCTCCATAGGTCTCAATTTGATAATCATACTACATCTGCAAATGCTCGGTCAAATAGCCAGGTCTTGACATTCTTGCGAAATGTCAGGAAGGAGGGGGCTGATCTGATGTCATAAGGAAGAGTGTTCCAAAGCCGAGGAGCCACCACTGAAAAGGCCCTGTCTCTCGTCCCCACCAATCGCGTCTGCGGAGCAGGCGGGACCGAGAGCAGGGCCTCTCCGGATGATCTTAAGCATCTTGAAGGTTCATAGGGAGAGATGCGTTTGGGCATGTAAGTTGGACCAGAACCGTTAAGGGCTTTAAAGGCTAAATCCAACACTTTGAATTGTGCCCGGTAGCAAACTGGTAGCCAGTGGAGCTGGCGCAACAGAGGTGTTGTGCACTCCCTGAGTGCCGCTCCTGTTATCAACCTGGCTGCTGTCCGTTGGACCAGTTGAAGCTTCCGAACAGTCTTCAAAGGCAGTCCCACGTAGAGGGCATTGCAGTAATCTATACGGGATGTAACCAGAGCGTAGACTACCGTGGCCAAGTCAGACTTCCCAAGGTACGGGTGCAGTTGGCACACAAGTTTTAACTGTGCGAATGCTCCCCTGATCACTGCCGAAACCTGGGGTTCCAGGCTCAGCGATGAGTCCAGGATCACACCCAAACTGCGAACCTGCGTCTTCAGGAGGAGTGTAACCCCGTCCAACACAGACTGTAACCCTATGCCCTGTTTGGCCTTTCGACTGACCAGGAGTCACCCTTCAGTGAAATTAAACCCCATTGTTGTCCCATCTGAACCTCCCACCACCTTAGTCATCCATGCTACCCAGAGTTTTAAAACTCTATCCTTCGTTTTAAAACTTTACCCTTCGTCATTGGCCCTGTCCACTTTGCTCATTTTTTTTTGTTATTTTATGTTACAGCCTGTATTTATTTTGTATTATTTTCTTTTGTTATATTTTATTGTATTTTATTCGATGTATTATTGTATGATTGTATGTTTGTATTGTTGTAACTGTGGGGCTTGGCCTCATGTTAGCTGCCACGAGTCCCTTTGGGAAGATGGTGGTGGGGTATAAATAAAAGTAGTAATATTATTATTACTTCAAGACCTTATATTTTTGTTCCCAACTCAACAATGTGCTACTTTATTTAATATATCATACTGTAATAATTGTGCCAGTTATCCCCTCTTTTTCCCTGCTTGTGGGGTGATCAAAAAGCTTTGCAGTTGTCAGTAATGGCCTCTTCTACGCTGCCCTATATCTCAGGATCTGATCCCAGATTATCTGATCAGACTATACGAGTTTCCACTGCCAAATAATCTGTAATAAGAAGATAAACTGGGATCAGATCCTGGGATATAGGGGCAGTGTGGAAGGGGCTACTTTCCCTCTTTTGGCCAAACTCCAGAGTATTCCCCGACGTCATGAAGAAAGCCAGGTGCAACTTCATGATGAGTATTAAGCAAATCTAGCCAGGACTTAGATGAAGGCAAAAATATCAGCCTGTTCAAAGAAATGTGTACCTATTTCCTTTAGAAGGTTAATTATTGTAAAGTAATACTATCAATATAGATACATTATCTTTCAAAACGTTTAGAAAAAGATGTGTACCTTTGCTATGCATTTCTTATCTACTTTGATACTTTCCGGCAGGCTTTTAACCTGGTAGCCTCTGATAACTCAAGCTGACTTTCTTGTGCTGGTCGGAAATCTGTTTTAAACTAATTTTATTGTTGAATATTATGATTGTGCTCTTTTTAGGCTATGTAAACTGCCCCGAGCCTACGGGAAAGGGCAGTATAGAAATGGAAATAATAAATAAATAAATAATCTGGATGACATTTATTTATTTATTTATTATTGAGGCTTCTATGCCGCCGACTCCCGGGGGCTCGCGGCGGCTCACAAGAGCCAGAGGCACAATAACAAGAGATTAAGAGCATAAAAACAATTAAACAATTAAAACAATAGCAAAACAGGCAATAAAAGCAGACAAAGCAGCAGCGGGTGGAGCGACACAGTACTTAGAGCGCGTGGCCTACTCTCCAAAGGCCTGCCTAAACAGGTGGGTTTTACAGGCCCGCCTGAATGGGAATAAATCCCTTAGGGCCCTGGTTTCGGCCGGGAGGGCGTTCCACAGTGTGGGGGCTATGACGGAGAACGCCCTCCGGCGGGTAGATGTCAAGTGTGCCAACTTTATTGATGGTATTTCCAGGAGGTTGGCATCTTCAGACCGTAGTGATCTCAAAGGGCAATATGGAGTGAGGCGGTCCCTCAGATACGCTGGCCCCAGGCCGTACAAGGCCTTGAAGGTAAGAACCAGCACTTTGAAGGCGATCCGGTGCTCAATAGGCAGCCAGTGCAGATCCTGCAAAACGGGTGTTATATGGCAGCCTGCTGGGGTGCCAGACAGGAGCCGGGCGGCAGTGTTCTGCACCAGCTTGAGCTTCCGGATCGACGACAGAGGCAGGCCAACGTAGAGCGCATTACAGTAATCTAGCCTTGAGATGACCGTGGCTTGGATCACCGTGGCCAGGTCGCTCCGGGAGAGGTAGGGGGCCAGCCTCCTAGCCTGGCGGAGGTGGAAAAAAGCAGCCTTACTGACCGCAGAGACCTGGGCCTCCATGGTCAGCTGGGAGTCCAGATGGACCCCCAGGCTCTTCACAGACGCCGCACCGTCCAGGATATGGCAGGGTCTTAGGTAAACGTCTGACTGAGGCTCTGTAGAACTCTTGGAAGTTAGAATAGACCCCTGCTAGATGGAGAAATAATAGCATATGGAATATTACAAAATATCCTATGTTCTGTATATCAGTGATTTTCAACCTTTTTTGAGCCGTGGCACATTTTTTACATTTGCAAAATCCTGGGGCACACCACCAACCAAAATGACACAAAATGACACTCTGTCATTTTACTAACTTTCACCCTCCCCCCTCTGATGCCGCTGCTTCCGCCAAACTCCCCTCCGCCCCTGCCCCCCCCCCCGGGAGGCCCACGCGCAGGAGGCCCCTCACTGTCCTGCGGGGGAGGGCTGCGCTGAGTGGCCGAAGCGCACGCGGGCTCAGCTGAGCAGGACAAATAGGAATTTAGCACACGGGGTGGCTCCGAGCCTCGGAACAAACTGCGACAGAGGCTCGCAGCCGTCGCCACCCCCAGCTCTCCTTCCTGAAGGGGTTCAGCCCCCCCCCAGGAGTGCCCCCCCTGCATCCATTCGTCTTCCCTGCTGTCGCCTTGGGGCCAGATCGGGAAGGAACCAAGCTAGGCGGTGGAGTTGCACATCCCGGCCTCTGCTCTGCTCTGCAGCGCACCCGGAGCCCAGCCAGGAGAGGCCAAGAGATGAGGGGTTGCTTTCCTTCCCTGGCGCGGAGGGACTAGACTTCAGGCAGTGGAAATGAGGCTTTCCTGGCCGAAGCAGCAATGCCAGCCAGCCTGGCTGCAGTCAGGGAGAGCCCTCGGTGTCCAGAACTTTCCTCCCTCCTCCTCTCTCTCCTTCCCTTCCTTCCTTCCCTCCCTCTGTGCGCCAAGGGCAGGAGGAGCCACAGCCCGGCCAGGTAGCCCTTGGCGTGCAGAGGGAGGAAAGGAATGAAGGGAAGGAGAGAGAGAGGAGAGAGGGAGGAAAGTTGTGGACGCCGAGGGTTCTCCCTGACTACAGCCAGGCTGGCTGGCATTGCTGCTTCAGCCAGGAAAGCCTCATTTCCGCTGCCTGAAGTTTCCTGCTAGGCTCTCTATCTCTCTCTACACTGTAATTTCCCACGGCACACCTGATGATCTCTCACGGCACACTAGTGTGCCACGGCACACTGGCTGGGAAACACTGCTGTATATAATAAACAGGTCAATTAATGACTTGTAGCTACTGTATTGCTACTTTTTATAAAAAACTTATCTTTCTTTCTCTAATTGGGCTGCATTGTATCAAAGGTACAAATGTTTTAAAGTGGTTACTTCTCACTGTTCATCTGAAGTTATTAACTGGAAGTCCTTGGCCGCTTACGGACAGCACTTAAACGCGCACTGAAGTCTAATGGAGTACCAAATTAATTTGAGACAAAGCAGGGTTTTCCTGCTTTGTGTCGAAATAATTCGGTTAATTTAGAACTCCCGCGTTATGGTCCCTGTCTGGATGGGCCCCTAATCATGAAATAATTTGTCCTTGTCTTCCAACAGGTTTGTTGAAGATCTATCCGATGTGATACTTCGGTATCTACCGTGTTTCCCCGAAAGTAAGACAGCGTCTTACTTTCTTTTCCCCCCAAAAAGTCCCCCTACGTCTTACTTTCGGGGTACGTCTTATATAAACTAAGACGTACCCCATCGCCACGCCGCCGCGCCGTCACGCACGCCATTGCACACCTCCGCGGCGCAGCTTTCTGGAGAAAGGAAGGGAGGGGAAGGAAGCCAGAAGCATGGCAAAGCGCCACTGCGTCAGAGTGACGCGTCATCGCTCTGCCCCGCCCCGGCTCTCTTCTCCCCTCCCTTTCTTGGAGAAAGGAAAGGAGGGGGAAGCGAGCCGGGGGCGGGGCAAAGCGACGACGCGTCAGAGTGACGCGTCATCGCTCTGCCCCGCCCCCCGGCTCCCTTCTCCCTCCCTTTCTTGGAGAAAGGAAAGGAGGGGGAAGCGAGCCGGGGGCGGGGCAAAGCGACGACGCGTCACTCTGACGCAGCGCACGCTTTGCCATGCTTCTGGCTCTCTTCCCCCTCCCGGGGAGGCCTGGCAGAAAGGAGGTGTGCCGCGGAGGTGTGCCCGATGATGGGCCAGTGTTGCGGCGGCGGCGGCGTGGGCGTGGCAGCGAGGTACGGCTTACATTCGGGGTACAGCTTACATTAGCCGACCCCCCTGACACCCCCGATACGTCTTACAATCGGGGGTGTCATACTTTCGGGGAAACACTGTATGAATTTTTGTTGGGTGGGGAAAAATGTTTTCGTAGCTCATCTTAGGAATAACTTTAGGAAAAGGAGATAAAGACAATTTTTTTTATCAGCTAAAGAAACACCTGTCCCATTTCTGGTGTTTAAATGTTAGGTTAAAATTAAAGAAAAGATGTCTAGTTGTTTTGTTTGTTTGTTTGTTTTACATTTTTCTTATACTTTTCTTATTTCTTACAAGACATTTAACAGCACTGCAATGTCACCATTACAAGCGTTCCCCTTCTTTCTAAACAGATCCATACTCCTTTCAAGCCTTCTCCAAATCATAATATATTGCAAAAACTTAGCTCTGTCAAATCTTTTGCAACTGCATAATCAATCTCGTCCATTGCATATTGTTATTTATCTAGAACAGTGTTTCCCAACCGCGGTGACGCGGCACAGTAGTGTGCCGTGACAGACCTCCTGCTGTGCCACAAGAAAAGCTATCTGCCCCCTTTCGTTCCCCTCTCCTTCTGCCAAACTCCTGCTGCTTGGAGGAAGGGCCACGAGGTGGCGAAGAAAAAGAAGGGGCCGGGGCACCGCCTCCTTCAGCCGTTTCCCCAGCCAGCCTCCAATCCGCCATGAGTCCCGCCATGACTCTCGCTGCTCACTCACTGAAGCCGCGTGGAGGAGCCCCGCCCACTGAAGCCCATCCACCGCTCATGCTCCTCCTCCTCTGCACGGCTTCAGTGAGCGAGGGGCAGGAGTCATGGTGGAGAGCGGCGCCGGGGACAGCGGCCATGACTCCCGCCTCTCGCTCTCACTGCCCCCTCAAGGCTGGAGAAGCTGTGGGCAAGCTGAAGCCGGGGGGAGGGGCGAGGCATGGTGCGGCCTGGCTTCATCCCTTCCCCCCGGCTTCAGCTCTCCCACAGCTTCTCCAGCCTTGAGGGGACAGTGCCAAGCAAGTATTGTGCTGGCTCTGCCACCACTGGCTTGGTACTGCCCCCTCAAGGCTAGAGAAACAGTGGGAGAGCTGAAGCCGGGGAGGGGGTGGGGCATGGCACGGACTGGCTCCGCCCCTTCCCCGGCTTCAGCTCTCCCACAGTTTCTCCAGTTCTTGAGGGGACAGTGCCAAGCCAGCATTGTGCTGGCTCTGCCACTGCTGGTTTGGCACTGCCCCCTCAAGGCTGGAGAAGCTGTGGGAGAGCTGAAGCCAGGGGAGGGGGCGGAGCATAGCATGGCCTGGCTCCTCCCCCTCCCCCGGCTTCAGCACTCCCAGCAGCTGCTCCCAGCAGGCCACCATCCTCCAGCCATTCTTTACTGTGTTAGAGTGTCATTTTGTGTCATTTTGGTTGGTGGTGTGCCCCCGGATTTTTTTAATGTTAAAAGCTCAAAAAAATTGTGAAACACTGATCTAGAATATACAAAATTTCACTTGATGCCTATGCTTAATAAAATTTTAGTCAAGTTTATATTCTGGTGTTGTATTATCACATTTTAGTATATTGCATAAGAATATAATGTGTTTAAACACTATGAAAATGTTTATCATGTCTTATTTATTGTAAGGTAATATTTTGAACCTCGCTATGGCTTTGTGCAGAAGAAATCAAATTGAATCCAATTGTTACTGGTCTCAGATGGCAGCTTTCACATTGGTTAACATAGTGCAGTGCTGTCCAACTTCTATAGGCCCAAGGGCCGGACGTCTGGTGGCTGACCACCTGGCGGGCCGGAGCGGGGGCGGGGCCAATCGCGAGGGCGGGGCCAATCGCAGGGGGCGGGGCCGATCCCGGAGTGATGCTGTAGGACAGAGGGCGGAGCAAAGAGGGGTTCCCCTTTGCTCCTCCCTCCCTTCTACAGCGTCAAACTGGGCAAGAGGCACGGCGATTTCGCCATGCCTCTTGCCCGGTTTGACGCTGTGGAGAAAGAAGGGAGGCGCAGAGAGGGGCTCCCCTTTGCACCTCTCTTCCTTCTGCAGCGTCAAACCGGGCAAGAGGCATGGTGAAATTTGACGCTGTGGAGAAGGAATTTCTCCCTCCTCCTCCTCCTCTTTCCCGAGCACTGCGGCTGTCCCGAGCGCCGCGCGCCAGGGGAAAGGCACGGCGCCCAGGAAAGAGGAGGAGGAGGGAGAGCAGAAAAGGTGGCGCCAGGGCAGCGCGTCACAGGCCTGGCGTGACGCGCTGCCCTTGGCTCCGCCTACTCCTCCTTTTCGGCGGCTCCCCGCCCTTCCTAGGGAGGGAGAGAGCCGCAAAAAGGAGTAGGCGGCGCCAGGGGCAGCGTCACGCCAGGCCTGTGACGCTGCCCTTGGCGCCGCCTACTCCTCCTTTTCGGCGTGGAGAGAGGGACAGAGGGGGCGGTGCAGGGAGGAGGACCTAGCTCTCTTCCTCCTCCCTGCCCCGCCTCCCCCTCCCCCCCGGCCGCCATTAAAAAAAATTAGATTTTTTTAAAAAAAAAAATTAAAAATGGCGGCTGGGGGGCATAGCTGGGGCCGTGCCCAACAGGCTGGGGGGCCGGATCCGGCCCCAGGGCCGCCAGTTGGACAGCCCTGACATAGTGCATTGGTAGAGAGCCCTGCCATCTTCCCTCAATATGTAGTTATACAAGTTTTTGTAATTCAAATAATGCACAAATAGTATCGATAAGATAACCTTCTATTTATTCTTAATACATTAGGAAAGTAGCAATCTTAAAATATTACAGGGTCTAGGTTTGTCACATGTTACTCAATTGATTGCGAGCATCTTCCAGCATTTGAGCATTAATGAAAACACTTTGCTTAGTTCCTCCAAAGATACAACGCGGGCCTCGTGTAATGAAAGCCAGAGTTGGGCACAGAATTGATCTTCCTTGCAACGTTCAAGGGATTCCGCCTCCGATGATCACTTGGTTAAAAGACAAGGATCCTGTTTTAATAGACAACAAACAATACGCTGTTGCTGCAGATGGAACATTGAGCCTCACCAAAATCCTGCTTTCGCACTCCGGGACCTATACATGCAGAGCAAGCAACATTGCAGGCCACGATGAGGCAGAGATATTGGTTCACGTTCAAGGTAATTCTGAGTGAGCAGTGAGAAGTATCAGCCCTTGTTTTTTAAATGAGGAAATTTTAGTTTCATTTACAGTAAAGGCGCATTTCAGTAATTGTGATTTAAATTTTCATAAATCTATATATCTATTTATATATCTATTTATCCAAAAGGGTAATGGAACAGGTGGCCAAATTTCTCTAAAAAGCCGCAAGTAAAAAGCCGCAAGTGCTTCAGGAATAACCGGTAAACACTAAGAGTGTAACAAAGAGTACTCAGAACACTTATTAATTGGCAATCAGTTCCTGCTTTAAATTATAAAGACAGTCATTCAACCGATAGCGAATGGTGACACTTGTTCGTATTAATCATAACCCAAATGTGATGTTATTAATTTCTTAAATGTTGTATTCCATTGTTCTACTTTCACCTGACTTAGCCAATGGTTTGTTGACCAAAATAAAGGCTACAGACTTTATTTATTTATTTATTTATTTATTTACAGTATTTATTTATTATTTCAACTTCTATACCGCTCCTTCCCGCAGGCTCAGGGGAGTTTACATATGTAAAAAAACCAGCACAATATAAAACTAATATCACAATCGACTGTTCGAATGAAATTACAGATGTAGGCAGTAAAGGTGTTACAGAAATTCACTCTGGAGGGAATGCCTGACGAAAGAGGGCCGTTTTACACGCCCTTCGAAAATAGATGAACATGTCACCATGGGAGGAATTTGTATCAACTTCAAGATTTAACTAGCCAGGAAGGGCACAGGTCGACGGAGCAAGTGGTTGGTCTAGCTGCAGTCATGATCCCATTGGCAGCTTCTACATCCAGTTGATGGAACCGATCGAGAGTGGGCCCGTCGAGTGGCCACGGAGTCTTGAATTCGCTCACTGTATCAACCGTGGCAGGGAGGTCTTGGCGGAGCAGCGAGATCTTGTCTGCAAAAAAGCTCTGGAAAGCCTCAGCTGAAGGGGCCAAATCATTACCATTTGGGCTGGTAGGAACCATCGTTAGAGACCGAATAATTTTAAATAATTTTGCTGGGCGTGAGCTAGCAGACTCTATCAGGGAGGCAAAGTGCTCTTTTTTAGCCTCCCTGATAGCATGCTCATAAGCCTCTTTAAATAGTTTATAAGCTGATTTCGAAGCTCTGTCACGGTGCTCTCGCCACATGTCCTCTAGCCGTCTCTTCGCCTGCTTCATCGATCGCAACTCCTCGGTGAACAAAGGGGATCGACTTCTGCGAGGTTTGAGAGGCCGTCTAGGGGCAATCTTGTATAGAGCTGTGGACAGCCTCATGTTCCATGAGTCCACCAGCTGGTTGATCGAGTCGCTGACAGGCTCGACATCCCTCAGAGCATTCAGGAACCTAATGGGTTCCATAAGTCTCCTTGGGTGAACCCAAATAGGTTCGGCACCCTGACAGGGTGGCGTGGCCTGCTCTAACTGGATCCCCAGGACACAGTGATCCGACCATGGAACCTCTAAAATAATGGTTAGGGTCACTTGTATTCCGGCGCCGAAGATTAAATCCAGGGTGTGACCAGCCTGATGTGTGGGCCCAGAACTACAAAGTGAGAACTCTAGGGTCTCCATGGACGACACTAGGTTCATTGCTGCAATTGAAGGGGAGGCTGTATCAGCATGGACGTTGAAGTCCCCCAGAACAATAAGTCTGGGAAACCTCAAGGCCCATTCTGAAACAGCCTCCAGCAGTCTAGGTAGGCTGTCTGCTGGTGCATCAGGTGCATGGTACACCGGCAGAAAGGCTATACTTTCCTGTAAATCCCACACAAGGCCAGCACACTCAATACCTGGAATGTTCGGCACCAGAACCGTCCTGAGGACAAACTTGTCACGGCCGAGCATAGCCACACCTCCCCCCCATCTCCCAGTCCTCCTCTGGTGATTAACTACATAACCCGGAGATGTAAGTTCCTGCAATAGGACCTCGTCCCCCTCTTGCAGCCAGGTTTCAGTGATAAAAGCAAAGTCCACATCCTTATCAAGGAGAAGGTCCCTGATGGTGATCTTATTTTGGATTGACCTCGCATCCATTAACACCAGAGTTGGAGGGGAGATAATTGGTAGCCTGTCACAGGTGTACCTAGGGATAGCATGCAGGTCAGGAGGAGGGCGAGTCTTCCACAACTCGCTCGCCTTCGGCCCGCAGCTACCATCATATTTCCCATTCCCAGAGATCACCGGAATTCTCAGTCCCAGATCTCCTACAGATTGTATATCCGTTAAGTGCCCGGTCATCTCCCTGCCTCCTGAAAAGGAGGGGGGTGAAGGCTGATCTTTGTGCATCTCTGCGTTTCTTTATTGTGGTAATAAAGAGCATATTCAGCCAGTATGTAAATAATGGAGGTGTTGTATACTTCCATTTGTCACTATAACTAAGTAAGTAGATGGCAGTGTTGTTTTTTTACTGAGCCATGCGGTGGAAAGTATGCTTCAAGTGCCAGGTAACTGACGCCTGCACACCAGTGTTTGCAGGGCTGAGCTTGGGAAAGTGTACTTGTATTTCTCCTCACATCCAGACACGTCCCAGGGGTGGTCCTGTCAGACCCCAGGCCTCTGTTTCCCTAGAACCAAACCGCAGCCATGCTGGCATTGAGGTGCCAGTCAGGCCTGCTTGTCTAATACAGTCAAACCAGCTGCAGAGCAAGCCTCGAGTTCAGGCCATGGTCAAGGCCACGGCTCCTGCTCAAGCCAATAAGCTTAGGCGCTGGGATCCGAGAGATGGCTCCACTTCTCTCAGCATAGATGTCCGGGCTAATTGGGTTGCATACCTTTCTGATGAGGGGAGGCCAGCCACAGCTGGGAAACCTCTTCGTGAGAATGGCATTCGACGCACCTTTGCGTCGAAACGATCAAAGCATCAGAGAACTATAAACGCTGGGATTTGAAAACCATTCCCCATCTCCAGCCAACGTAGCAACTCAAGCCCATGGAATCCTGAATAGGCCTGCCGGCCTCCCTGCCAAAGAACTCTATTTTCCAAGCCTTGCTTTAAGACTTTGCCTATGGATTTAGCCCGGTTTGGGGCAAGAAGCTTTCCTTTTTTTGTTCCTGATTGCCAGAGGATTATAATCCGTTTCAGCTTCCTTGTGGACAATTTGCTGCTATCTGTTGCTGCTATTTCCTAGCCTCTTTCCTATTCCAATTATTCTAAATAAAGCATTTAACCTCAGCTGGACCCTTGTGGTTTACTAAGGGAGGTCCCCAAGTGTCTCAGGTGCGACAGGTTCGATAACTAACCTGGACTGAATTACATCTGTTTTTGTTTTTTGCATAGAGAAAATGTGTATTTTCCTCAAGAAAGCGCCCTAGATTAACTCTAACACAACATATGCTTTTAAAACAAACATATTATTTAAAATATATAATCAAATCCTTTTATATTTCACAAGTGTATTTTTTAAAAGTTGTAAATGTTGTGGGGATGATTAGAAGAAAGGCATTTGAACAGTGTATTTATAAAGGACTCAATGCCTTGTACGTGGGGTTGCCGCAGTCAACCACTCGTAAAATCCAGCGGGTGCAGAATGCAGCCGCCAGACTCCTCACCGGGACACCACTGAGATGCCATATCGCGCCATCTCTGCAGCGCCTGCACTGGCTGCCAGTCGAGCTCAGAGCCATCCACAAGATCCTGTCGCTTACCTTTAAGGCCCTCCATGGTGCCGGCCCAGCTTATTTAAAAGACCGCTTTTCCGAACCAGCTCATTTAAGGTCGCCGCGCTCAGGAAACAGGGACCTTCTCCGCATCCCAGGTGTGAGTGAGGCCCGCCTCGACACCACGAGACGGAGAGCTTTTTCCATCGCGGCCCCTGTCCTTTGGAACTTGATGCCGGCGGATCAGAGAGCTATCCGGGACATGCCCCAGTTCCTGACCGCACTGAAGACCTGGCTCTTCCGAAAGGCTTATGGCTAAGGACACCTCCCAGACTTAGCCTGAGCTACTGGAACTATTTTAATTAATCTTTTTATTCTTTTAGCTTTTAACTATTGAATTCTTTTATGTGTTTTTGTGTGTAAGTCGCCCGGAGCACTGACGTGGAGGGCGACTCATAAATAATAAAATCAATCAATCAATCAATCAATTTCTTTTATTTTAGAACCTCCTTCTGTTGATGCTCTCGACCCACCATACAACATGTCCTTACAAGAAAGAGTAGCAAGTCAGCAAATTGCTTTCCCCTGTCCAGTCAAAGGTATGGAAATCACTTTGTACTGCTCCTCCCATCTTCTGGAAGCACTACGCTGATATCGTCTTAGCCAGTGTCAGGGTAAATCATTATTGGATGAGAAACACCTTATGGAATTTGAAATTGTAGGAACAAATTAGTATATGTCTATACATTGCTTTCCAAGAATAAATCCCATTTTCAAGCGTTAAGGTTCAGTGAAGTCTTAGTTTTCCAGTTTTATTGTGTAGTGACTAGAAAAGGAAGAAAACCTGTGATAGTTTCTTTCTCTGCATTGTTGTTTTTGTTTTGTCTTTGCTAAGAAAATGCCCTTTTTGCAAGATGGTAGAAAAAGAGTAGGTAGGTTTGTTAATTATTAATTTATATATTTTTTATTTATTATTCGAATTTATATACCGCCACTCCCCGAAGGCTCGGAGCGGTTTACAAACAGAACAATAAAATTAATGGTAAATAACCACAAACACACAGCATATAATAAATAACAGTTCAAGACTACCCTATGCCCACCATTCTAATATTAATCAAGCTGCATGGCCTCTGAATCCTATTTGAGGCCTTCGGATCTTTAGGAGCTGGCATGAAGCTCAACTCTCCCTGGAAAACTTTCGGCTGTATGGGTGAGCCCAAAGATTTTTTTGTCTTGGGCTCCTGTAGCATGTGAAGGGGTACAATTGTTCCCTTTTAATGTGGAGGACACCTTCCTATCCGGTCTTCTGGGGTCAGTGGTTTTTGGGCTGGCAGAGTTTGATGTTTGGGGAAGGGAGGCTGAAGTTGCAGCTCCTGCTCTGTGCCAGCTAGCGAAGCCCATTCCCCAGAAGGTCCGGGTCTTAAAGCGCCTCCAACGGAGACCCCTTTTTCTGGGCTTATGCCTGCCAGGGTCCGTAGGTGGGCTTCCTCCTATAGGTGGAGCCTCTAACCCAATCTTAGTCTTAGTCCGGTCCTCAGGGCATTGTGATTGCATGTGTTCCTCCGAGTCCTCCGAGGATCTTTCAGCTCAACCTGTACTTCCTGTTTCCCTCTCGCGAGGTCTTCGGTGCGCCTCGGGTTGACTCGTCTGACTCTGGCTAGAGTTGGAACTGTGCATGCACCAGAGTTTCCAGGGGCTTGTTATTAAAGAAGGAAAGCTGCCGGCGTTTTCAAGGCCGGCCGCCATCTTCAGCATCTGTCTTTTTTAGAGTGACAGGCAGTGGCGCCGGCAGCGTTTCTCCCCAGGGAGAGCAGATGCAGGGAAGTTGGGTCCCCATCCAAGAATCGCTGACACATCCAGTGTCTCGAGCAACAGGGACAAATCGGTGGTTGCCGTCGCAATCGGCTGCTTCCAGCTTCCTCCGGCCAGACCAGGGGTAGGGATTTGTGCCGAAAGGACAGTGCCTTCCAAATAAGCACCCACCTATTTGGGATGGAGTCTGCACTATCCTCTCCATCTCCTCCTCCAACTTCCCGGGCTTCTGTGGCAGCTCCAATTCCACAACATGGCCTCCAGCCGGAGGGCAGGCCGCCAGCACCGTATCCCTCGCCGACCCAGGTCTCCCGGCCCACTCCTCATCAGAATTAGATGTACAGGGAGGAGAATGGCTTTTTGGGGTACACTGTCTTTAGAAATGAGAAGCTCAACCTTCCAGGTTTTCCCAATGTAGATCCTCTAAACATATTGTAGTGAATTATTGGTATATGAATCTTCACTTGAAGATTTGTCCAATACACTTAGGTCATCATCCATGGGGATGACCTAAGTGTATTGGCCAAATTTACCTTCAGTTTAATGTGTGCTTCCAAGTCCTTTCTGTGGTTATCTCCTAATTATTCTGAACATCCAGCTAGTAACTACTTGTGAATCACATTTTCCTAGAATCTGGCTACTTCTTTTTCTTCTTCTTTTTCTGGTATTAAGACTGCATATTGTGAACAGAAGAAGACTATTAAGGGATCTAGCAAGATTATTCAAGTTGCTAAACATGCCAGAGTTCGTGACTATTTTAGCTGGAGCCTGAATCACTAATAATAAAAATTTCATCCAGTATTTAAAGGCTTAAATCTTTAAAAACTGTCTTTTCTTTTAAATTTACAATTTAGAGGCTATACTTAGGATCCTTTGTCATTCTCTGTAGGCACCCCAAAGCCAAGTGTAAAATGGTTGCACAACAACAGGGAGCTAACTGGGAATGAACCCGGAATTTCAATCTTGGATGATGGGGCGCTGCTCATCATTTCCTCCGTCACGCCTTACAACAATGGAGAATATGCCTGCATTGCAGTAAATGAAGCTGGAAGCACAGAAAAAACATACAATTTGAAGGTTCATGGTAAACAAACATTATTAAATTAGTTTCATAGGCATATTGATTCAAAAAAAAAGATGCTCCCTTATTATGTGTAAAAATTTATAATGAAAAAGATTACTAAAAAACAAACCCAAGCATCTAAATATGTCACTTTACATGACCAATTTTACAATTTGTTTGATTTCAGTTCCACCTGAAATCAGAGACCAGGACAAGGTGACAAACGCATCAGTGACCATTAATCAGCCTATAAGTCTGCTCTGTGAAGTATCTGGGAATCCTTTCCCCATTATCACTTGGTACAGGCATGATATTCAGGTATGTATAGGTGCAGTCAATTGTTTTCCAAAATTCAAAATAAAATTAGTCCAACAAGCTCAAAGCAGTTCACAATATAATCAATGGCAACATTCAATGCCTTATGCCAGTGTTTTTCAACCTTTTTTGAGCCGCGGCACATTTTTTACATTTACAAAATCCTGGGGCACACCACCAACCAAAATGACACAAAATGACACTCTAACACAGTAATACATAGAGTTAATATGTTTTTAAATGTATTTATACACTCAGTGTAAAACCTGGGCCTGTTTTGATGAACACAACATAGATATCCTGGCAGGAATGGCAGAAAGAGACACACGAAGGTCTTGCTCAACAACTATCAGCCTCTCTCTGTGTTCCTATGCATCAATAAGGAAGGAAGAAAGGGAAGAGAGAAGGAAGAATGGAACCAAAGAGCAAAGAAAGGGAGGAAAAAACAGGTAGAGAAGGAAGAAAGAAAAAGGGAAAGAAGAAGGAAAAGAAAAAGAGGGAAGGAAGGAAGAAAAGAGGGAGGGAAGGAGAGAAAGAGGCAGGGAAGGTTGGCCGCAGCAACGCGTGGCGGGTACAGCTAATAAATTTATACAGCGCATATATATATATGTGTGTGTGTGTGTGTGTGTGTGTGTGCTGTATAAATTTATTAGCTGTACCCGCCACTTGGGCCATCCCTCCAGGTGTTTTGGCCTACAACTCCCACCATTCATATATATATACTAGCTGACCCGGCCACGCTTCGCTGTGGCTTTTTCATTCCTTTCTGGTGTATTTTCCTTCCCCCTCCTTCCTTCCATCCTTGTATGTTTTCTCTCTCTCTCCTTCTTCCCTCTTTCCTTCCTTTTTTTCTTCCTTTCTTCTCCCCTTCCATCCTTCTATTCTTTTCTTTTCGTTCCTTACTTTTTTATTTTCTGTGTTCTCCTCGTCGTCGTGGGAAGGGGGTCTTCCGCTGCTTCTCAGGCGGTTGTTGAGGTGGGCCGGGTGGGCGGCGTCGTGGCCGTCTCCTCTGCCGCCTCATAGGCCTCCTCCGCCGCCTCGTAGCCGCTCTAGGACCCGGGCCGCGTGTTTCGCCGGCCCAGGTCCAGGAGCAACAGGAGGCGGCAGAAGAGGGCAAGGATGCGCCAAAGCAGGCGCCAGGGAGGAAGTCCCGCCTCTCCCGGCGGAAGTCCTCCACGGGACTACACTTCCCAGAAGGCCCCGCACGGTCACTTCCTGTTCATGCGGAGCTTTCTGGGAAGTGTAGTGCCGCCGCTCCTGGACCCAGGATGCGTGGGCGGCGCCATTCCCGCCTCCTCTGCTGGCTTCTTGGCCTCCTCCGTCACCTTCCAGCCGCTTCCAGACCCGGGCGCCACTCCTGGACCCGGGGGGTGCGGGCGGTGTCGTGGCCGCCTCCTCCTCCGCTTTCCAGGCGGCCACGGTGCCGCCCATGCGGGCCGAGTCCGGGGAACAGCTGCGAGAGACGGCGGAGGAGGCTGAGGAGGCAGCAGAGGAGGCGGCCACGGGCGTCGGCCGTGCGACCCGGATCCAGGAGCGCGCCCAGGTCGGAAGCAGCGGGGAGGCGGGAGCCCGGGAGGAGGGGGAGGGGCGTGGGGGGGGAGTGTCCCGCCTCCTGGCCCCGCCCCCCGCCAGGCTTTGGAACCGGGCGGGGCGGCGGGAGCCCGGGAGGAGGGGGGAGGGGCGTGGGAGGGGGGGGTCCCGCCTCCTGGCCCCCCCCCGCCAGGCTTTGGAACCGGGCGGGAGGCAGGAGCCCGGGAGGAGGGAGGGGCTTGGGAGGGGGTGTCCGCCTCCTGGCCCCGCCCCGCCAGGCTTTGGAACCGGGCGGGAGGCGGGAGCCCGGGAGGAGGGGAGGGGCTTGGGAGGGGAGTGTCCCGCCTCCTGGCCCGCCCCCCGCCAGGCTTTGGAACCGGGCGGGGAGGCGGGAGCCCGGAGGAGGAGGGCTTGGGAGGGGAGTGTCCGCCTCCTGGCCCCGCCCCCCGCCAGGCTTTGGAACCGGGCGGGAGGCGGGAGCCCGGGAGGAGGAGGGCTTGGGAGGGGGAGTGTCCTCCTCCTGGCCCCGCCCCCGCCAGGCTTTGGAACCGGGCGGGGGAGGCGGGGGAGCCCGGGAGGAGGGAGAGGGGCTTGGGGGGGGTGTCCCGCCTCCTGGCCCCGCCCCCGCCAGGCTTTGGAACCGGGCGGGAGGCGGGAGCCCGGGAGGAGGGAGGGCTTGGGAGGGGTGTGTCCGCCTCCTGGCCCGCCCCCGCCAGGCTTTGGAACCGGGCGGGAGGCGGGAGCCCGGGAGGAGGGGAGGGGCTTGGGAGGGAGTGTCGCGGTGGCAGGGGTGCGGAAGGAGGTGGGAGGGGCTGGGGAGGAGGGGCGGGGTTTCCCCTCCTCCTTCCAGGGCCCCCCGCCGCTCTTCCTGAGGAGGCGGAGGAGGCGCTCTGGCTGCCATGTGCGAGCGTTCTAAACGTTCGCTGGCAACGAAAGTGGCCAGGGTTGGGAGTTCCGGTGGCAATTTTTGGGGATCGTTTTTTGGGGTGCTGGGAGGATGTAGGTCCGGTTTTTTTGCTGTTGTCTGTAGCGAGTGTAATGGTCAGTAGGCTGCCAAGTTTGGTGCTTCTGCGACTTATAGTTTCTTTGTCTATATCCTTCTTTGCACGACCGTGTCTCCTTTATATATATATATATATATATATATATATATATATATATATATATGAATGGTGGGAGTTGTAGGCCAAAACACCTGGAGGGATGGCCCAAGTTGGCCCACGCCTGTCTTAAGTGAGCAAACCCTGTTAGTTTTCGGCCCCTACTTAAAGGTGCCTCAACCCTGTGTCCCGAACGCCCCTTACCCCCCTTGGCTGAGTGCAAGGGAATCATGGAAGTGGTAGTTTGACACCATCCTGAGCCTCCCCAAACTACAAATCTCAGGATTCCCCAGCCTTGAGCCCTGGAAGACCAAGGGCTGCCTCACTGCATGAAATCTATGGCAGCCGGGGGACCTGGGGAAGTCCCATCCCAGGATCATCTCTCTCTCCGCGTGGCTCTTTCTGCCTGATGCAGTCCCCGTCTTTCGGCTCAAACCCTTCTGAGGCTGAGGAAGGAGCGGAGGGGAGGAGGAAGCCCAAGAAGGCAAGTGGTGAGTAGAGGCTGTGTTTGTGGGACTCAGGCAAGGGATCGAGCCCCGGCTAGGGCTTCCCGGTAGGACAGGAGGACTCTCTCTCTCTTCTATCTCCAATTTCCCACGGCACACCTGATGATCGCTCACAGCACACTAGTGTGCCACGGCACACTGGTTGGGAAACACTGCCTTATGCGTTACGTTCAAGCAGAATTCAGTCTAGTCCAAACAAAAAACACAATAACTTTGCACAATGGCAAGAGGAAAAAACAGAAAACTTTACTCTTGTCACCAGAGTCAAAGCATAAACTTGCAGTGTTGCACACAAAATAAAGAATGCAACAAACTTATATAGTCCTTGTAAGCATTACAGAATGCAAAGAGCATGGCTTCTTCATCTTCCTTCAGATGAGAGAGCAGACCAAAAAGCTGAACTGTATTCTAAAGCACATAGAGTTATACCCACCGTGTGGCTCAAACTTGCTTACTTACTTGCTGACCTAAATTAGCAGCTGCACATAATGATTAACAGTATACATACTTGGTGTTGATTCTTTTAAAACTTATTGTAACATTATGCATATAAAACATCACATCAAAAATCAACCACACATAACAATAGAATAAAACCATTAAAACTATAAACAACAATCACAAACACAACATTCAGGCCTTGCATTGATCTCAAGATGTTTGGTTTTTTGGTTTGTTTTTTGGTGTCAGCAGTGACTAGAGAAACCGCAAGTCACTTCTGGTGTGAGAGAATTAGGTGCTTTCAAGGACGTTGACCAGCAGATGCCCGGATGTTTGATGTTTTACCATCCTTGTGGGAGGATTCTCTAATGTCCCCGCATGGGGAGCTGGGGCTGACAGAGGGAGCTCAACCCTGGATTCAAACTGCTCTTTAATTACTTCCATCTTTCCATATTCCTGTCATTCACCAAATGCCTTTTTGAATAACCAAATATTAAGTTGTTTCCTAAATGCTGTCCCACACACTAAACTCGGCATTCCTCCTTTTCTTTTCTTTTCTTTTCTACGTTCAGTGCTGTTTCAGAAAAAAATCTACCCCACCAAATATAAAAGGTCCTGACAAACATTTCACAGGTGGTAACAGAATTATCCAGCCATTGCCAGTAGTCCTAATCGCGGATCATGGTCTATATCAGGGGTGCTCACACTTTTTCAGCATGGGAGCTACTGATTAAAAAACCAAGTCCCAAAGATCACCTGCCCAGAAATGTAAACGCGTAAACTATTTTCTTATTTATTTATTTATATTTATTATTCATTTTTATGTACCGCTCCTTCCAGCAGGCTCGGGTCAGTTTACATAAAATGAAGTTATAAAACATCAACATTTCAATTTAATAACAACAATATAAAACAGAGCATAAAAATACATCCAACCACCCCATTTCTCCCACACTGCCATATTACCACACATATCAGCCAGAAAGTAAGAAGAGAGGCTGTTGAACTGCAAGGCCATTTAAAACTCAGCAAGGTAAACAAAGGGGCATGCATAAATACATCCAACCACCCCATTTCTCCCACACTGCCATATTACCACACATATTATCAGCCAGAAAGTAAGAAGAGTGGCTTTTGAACTGCAAGGCCATTTAATACTCAGCAAGGTAAACAAAGGGGCATGCAAAAATACATCCAACCACCCCATTTTTCCCACATTTCCATATTCCCAGCATATATTTCTCAAGGAACAAAGCAAGCAGAGAGGCTTTGGAGCTAAAAGGCTATTTTTAAACATTAAAAATAAACAAAGAGACATGCCACAGAACAATTTATTTATTTATTTATTTATTTCAGGATTTTACCCCGCTCTTCTCAACCCCCGAGGGGGGACTCAGAGCGGCTTACAGCAGGCACAATTCGATGCCACATCAACAGCGTAAAACCCCAAACCCCACAACCCATTAAAACATTAAGGCATTAAAATACAATCCTCAACACATCTACAATCATTCCAATTAAAACAGTATTCAACCCTAGAAACATTGACCCTCTTCCTCCCTCCCATTAAAATCCCATCTCACATGCTGCCTAGTGCTGGTGAGGGACTGCCTGATCCCAGAGCCAGGATTTCCCCTTCTTCCGGCATGTCAGGAGGGATGAGGTGGACCGTCTCTCCGTAGGGAGCGCATTCCACAGGCGGGGGGCCACCACCGAGAAGGCCCTCCCCAAAGTAGAAAGACCGACCTTTGAGATGCGGTAAGGAAATGACCCCAAAGCGTCCATCTTCTTCTCCTCCGTCGTTGCTCCTATTTCCATGCCGCCAGCATGCGTGCCGCCTCCAAGAGCTCACGAGAAGTCCGAGAGGCAAAATGGGTGTTTCTGAGCATGCGCGCGGGGCCAGCCATGCATCGCATCATCCAGGCCCGCCCCCTTTGGTCTCCTACGACTCTGAGTGGCTGGAGAAGGACGGAGGGAGGAGGAGGAATCCAAAAGAGGGGCCCATTCTGCCTCTTGGACTCTGGAGCTTTTGGAGGCGGCGCGCGAGCAGGGAGCGGGGAGGAGCAACGACGGAGGACTTCTTTGCAGCGTGCAGGGGCGCGTGAAGAGGACCAACAGCAAAAAACCTGGTCAGGGGCCTGAAGATCACCAGGATGAGGCCCAAAGATCATCCTGGTGATCCCGATCACCATTCTGAGCATCCCTGGTCTATATCATAGAGTTTATAAATTGCAGGAATATTTTGCAAATGAGAATAGATTTATTTGATACGGAAAATAGTGTGTGAGAGTTGCACCGTTCTGCTGCAGTATTTGGTGATGTAGACATAATTATGTGCAATGGATTATGTGCACATCTGGATTATGTGCAATGATTATGGAATCAACCTTGGACCACAATCTTTGGATGGCATGATTTTAATACTGAATATAATGTTTAATGCTTAACTTATATTAATTTAAATTCAACTTATTTTAAGTTTTCAATGTTTGTACGTGTTGAAAGTCATTGAATAACTGCCACATGTAAGCTGCCTTGAGCCCCCTTTCGGATAGAGAGAGGCGGGGTAGAAATAGTGTAAATAATAAACTATTATTGTTCTTTTTTAGGTTGTGGAGAGCAGCACTCTACAGGTTCTAAACAATGGAAAGCTGCTGAAGCTTCTTAAAGCTTCTGCCAGTGATGCTGGCCAGTATTCATGTAAAGCCACCAATGTAGCTGGGAACGCAGAGAAATTATTTGTTGTAAATGTGCAAGGTTGGTTTCATCAAAGATGGTACTTTTTGTGCAATATCTTATAAGGGTACTGTGATTGACACCTATTAATTTGTATTGGAACCCTTTTTGGCATGATCCAACCCATCTGGAAGGCAAAGGAACATGGAGGGTTCATCTTTAGATATACTGTGTCTTTTAAAAAAATGGCCCAGGAAATAATATAATAATAATACACTTTATTTATATTCCGGTCTTTTCACCCCAAAAGGGACTTACAGGTACACATACTTAGCAGACAATCCCTGCCGTTTTCCACAATACACACACATACATGAACAGAGGCAAACTCTGGCCACCAGGGGGAGCTGAAACACTCCTCATTTCTCAGTGTTCCAGCGTCCCTTGTTGTTTCTTCCACATTCCTCAGCGTTCCTGCAGTTCTTTAATGGCCTCCTAATTCAGTCAAAATTTGCCTCCCCACTTAATGTGGTACCTTTCTCTCCTACTTGACAGTGGCAACTGTCTTTCGGGCTGCAAAGGTCGACAGCAGGCTACACTTAAAGGTCGAGCACCCACCTCAACCCGGGCAGGCCTTGAACTCATGACCTACTGGTCAGAGAGATCTTATGCAGCTGACACTTAGCCAGCTGTGCCACATTCCTGGTGCAAACAAAACAAAGATTACTCTGTATGCCAGAACTATTTAGATTTTTTCTTTATAGTTGTAAATCCAGATATACTTCAGATTAATATTAGCAACAGTCCCTTTGGGGGGGGGGGTTAAAAATAAAGTTATTTATTCATTTATTTATTGAATGGCTTTATTGATATAGTGCTTAAATCGTTGAGAGTATTTCATGCCTGTTATGTCAACTATGCTTCTTGATAGTTCATTATAATAGCTCATTATTATGATTCTCAAACTGCAGATATGGATAAAAAATATCAGAGACGTAACAAAGACATGTTCATGCCTGAATGAAACTTGAATCTGAATTCTAGTTCATAGTCAGTTTCTGTTTCGTTGCACATTTGCAACAGAAACAATGGGCTTGGCCGACTTACTGGCCAAGCGGGTTGCGGGGCAGCGTAGCCCTCATGCCATCTTCTTCGCCTAGGGGCTTCTTCCCCCCAGAAGCCCCTGGGATGGCGGGAAGGCTACCCACCACACGCCAGCCGGCCAATGAGGGGGGTGGCTCCGCCCGGCCCCTTCCCTGTTTCCGGCCAGCCCACACTTCCGCCCGGGCAGCTTACTTAAGGCTGCCCGGGGACTGCCTCGCCACGTGCGGAGGCAGTCTTGTTTTTCCTCCCACCCTCCCTACTCATTGCATTGCTTGTTGGTGCCTTGTGTTTCTCTGCACTTTATTGTTGCTCTGTTCATGGTTTTACGTTTTGTTATGTTCTTTGTCGCAACTCCATGTTTTGCGTGTGGCATGGCCCATGGATCAGGCTGGCTTATTGCCCCTTAGTTGTAAGGGGGATAATGCCCAGGCCCCCTGGGGTGCTGAGTTTCCATGGATAGGCATTGGGCCGCTCGCATCCCAGGCTTTCAAAAGCCTATGGACTTTCGTGGGGGCTGTCCGACCTTGATCCAGGATCCATGCATGGCCGCCAACCCTATGTTCCTGTTTTTCAATAAATTGAGTTGTGGCCATTTTTATCCAAACAATTGTGTCTGCATGTTGTTCTTGGCGCAAGGTGTGTCACACTTGCACACGCAACTGTTAAAACATCCCACTGCAATTGACTCCAACATCCCTTCATTCAAGTGCATATTCTGTAAGGAAAAGGGATACATGTAGCCATGTTTCCAGTGATAAATTCTGTGTTATGATGGAGACATATGCAGATGTATAAATGTACAAATGAAAGCAAAGGATTACTCCTCATTCTTCATTATTTCTACTGAAAGAGCTATATTAATCTTATTTAGCCACATGTATTCCATATAGAAGGGGCCACAGTGGTTCAGTGGGTTAAACTGCTAAGCTGCAGAAATTGCTGACTGGAAGGTCAGCAGTTCGAATCCGTGGGACAGGGTGAGCTGCTGTTGTTAGTCCCAGCTTCTGCCAACCTAGCAGTTCGAAAACATGCAAATGTGAGTAGGGTTGTTGTAGTTTTTTTCGGGCTATATGGCCATGTTCTAGAAGCATTCTCTCCTGACGTTTTGCCTGCATCTATGGCAAGCATCCTCAGAGGTTGTGAGGTAGATCAATTCAGCAGGAAGCTAACGTTGCTCCATGCAGTCATATGGCCACATGACCTAGGAGGCATCTATGGACAATGCCGGCTCTTTGGTTTAGAAATGGAAATGAGTCGGATTCGACTCGACTTTACCTTTTATTCAATTTGTTGATTGATTGCACTATGTTTTCTTTTTCACCTAGTCCCACCTACAATAACAAGTGGTGATACACCAAGTGAAGCCTCAGTCATTCTGACCCAAAACATCACTTTGGAATGCAGAGTCAGTGGCTTCCCTTTTCCCATCATTCATTGGTTCAAAGATGGCAAGTAAGTGCTGTTGTCATTGTTGAAAGCACGTATGGGCACACATGCTCATTCATATCTCTTCATCTCTTGCTATCTCTTGGTACAATAAAATGCGAGCAACGGTATAGCTTTTTTTGTAAAGTTCATACTGAGGGTGGCTTTAAGTAAGGGAAAGATGTGCATGGATCATAAGTCTCAAAGAGTGTGATGGAAAGAATATTCAAAACGTCCAAAGGCGACTGGAAACGTATTTGTGAAATATCAAGGAATCATGATGACAAGAATCCTGGATTGGTGAGACATAGACCTCATCTACACTGCCATATAACCCATCTTCAGAATACAGAGAAATTGCATTGAACTGGATTATATGGCAGTGTACCCTCATATAATTCAATTCAATGCAGTTCAGTCTGCATTACATGAGTGTACACTGGCCATTATTTTTATTATTATTATTAATTTTTCAATTAATAATTTTTTAAAAATACGTTTTTTTTAAAGTACATTGATTCTCTTAAATTACATACATACACCGATACATTCCATACTTTTGTATTTCACACTTAATTTGTTACATCAACTATATATGCATATATATCTTATATCTTATCCTATTCACCTCTGTGTCCCCACCCCCTTCCGAGCCACTTCAATTAGCATTCTCCTTCCAAAATCTCATTTTTTCTTGTGGAGGTAACTTCCCATCTACTTCTTTTAAACCATTCTCGATAAATTTACCCCAGACTTCATCAAAGTCATAAACATGCCCAGCTCTTCAAGCCACTCCTCATAGGGCTTGTTCTCCAGACCCTTGTGAAATTTCATCCTGAGTGAAACTTGCTTCCATTTAACTATGGATGTCATGAAGCTGTTATAAACAGTTCCTGGGGGGGACTCTCAAAAATCCAGTAAAATAGTTTTTTAAAAAAACATTTCCAAGCGGAGAGGCTCAATTTGTTTCTTGGAAACCTGCGAATGCTTCAGCCTCCCAATACTCTCAGGTTCTCTCCCTGCCCAATTCACCGATGTGGAGCTTCTGGCTTTGGCTGTTCTCGCAAGAAATCCAAGCCAACGCGAAAACGCCGTTGTGCTCTACTTTTGGGGAGGGAGGCAGCGAAAGAGGCCACACAGATCTATGAAACGTATAGACTCTATGAAACGTATAGACTCCGCAAAAGCAGAGCACTGGGCGGAAGTAATTGAGTCGGTGTTTTCACGTTGACTTGGATTTCTCGCGAGAACAGCCAAAGCCAGAAGCTCCACGTCGGTGAATTGGGCAGTGAGTGAACCTGGGAGCATCGGGAGGCTGAAGCAGCCCTGAGCAGGAGCTGGAACCATGCTGAGTCGAGGCTCCTGAAGGCTTCCTCAAGGCGGGCTTGGCCCTAGCATTCGGCGGAGCCCTTCCTTTGCCTCGGGGAGGATCTTTGGGGAGGGAAAGAGGGAGAAAGAGCTGCTAGGAGGGGGAAGAGTGCCAATTTCTCACGGCACACTAGTATGCTTCGGCACACAGGTTGGGAAACACTGCTTTATACCATTCTTCAATTTGTATATTTATCTTGTCTTTCCAGTTCCTTGCTATCAACAACCTTGCTGCAGTTAGCATATTATTTATTGCATCTTTCTCTGTTTTCTCTAAATTCTTAACATTATATAATGACAACAATGCGATACCTGCACTTTTTCCATCTTCGTATCCATTATTACTTCTATTTCTCTAAATACCTTCCCCCAGAATTCATTTACATATTTACATTCCCTCCACATATGTATATATGTACCCACCTCTTGGCAACCTCTCCAACAGTTTTTATAGCATTTTTATTAATATTTGCTATTTTTACTGGTATTATGTACCATTTCCATACCAATTTATAATAATTTTCTTTAACCCTTATCGATAAATTCCTTAAATGTCTTTCATTCCATAACTGTATCCAAACCACTTCCGTTATCTTAATCCATAAATGTTCCTCCCATGTTTCTCTTAATATTGCATTTTTTATTTTTCCTTCCCTAATCTCTATTATTATCTTATACATTTTACTAGTGATTCCTTTCATCTTATGGTATTCTCCTGTGGCTACTTCCTTTTGTATCATTTGTTCAAATTGTGTAGCTTTGTCTCCTTCCCCATTTGTCACCAATATTGTTCGCCATAGTGATAGAACTACTTGCCAATGCAATAAGAAAAGATGGGGAACTAGAAGGTGTTGGAATAAAAATAAAACAGAAAGTTAGTTTATTTGCTGACGACACGATGTTGACAATTAAAAGTATGTGCGGTAATATGGATAGAATAAAATCACATTTAGAGATATTTGGGAAAATAACAGGTTTACAAATTAATTGGAAAAAATTGGAGCTGATGTTACTCAATTATACAAAAAAGGAAGAAGATTTTATGAAACAATCTGATATGGGGTTAACAATCTGATATTGGTGTGGAGTTTTGGGCTGGAGTGTCATCAGCACGCTGATGAAACCCAGCTCATTCTGAGGATGGACCCCGGGGTAGTCTCTGTACCTGATAATTTCCATCTCTGCCTTGAAGCCGTAACTGGATGGCTGCGGCGAGTAAGTTGAAGGTGAACCCGGCGAAGACGGAGATCTTGTGGCTAGGCCGCCCGGGGTAGAGACCCAGCTGCCGACGTTCGATGGTGCGGCCCTCTGCCCGCAACCATCTGTCAAAAGTTTGGGGGAGTCCGGCTGGATGCTCAGCTGTCGATGGAGCGCAGATTGGCTGCGCCTGCAAGACAGCCTTCTTCCATCTGCGTCTGGCAAAACGCCTGGCTCCTTACCTCTCCCGCTGCGACCTGGCCACAGTGATCCAAGCCACGGTCATCTCGAGGCTCGATTACTGTAATGCGCTGTACATTGGCCTACCCTTGTCGGTGATCCGAAACTTAAGCTGGTGCAGAACGCTGCAGCCCGCCTGCTCTCAGGAGCCTTAAGATCTGATCACGTGACTCCACTCTTGCGCGAGCTGCACTGGCTTCCAATTGAATTCCGGGTCGTCTTCAAGGTGTTAGTTTTAACTTTCAAGGCCTTATATGGTTTGGGGCCAATGTACCTGAGGGAGCGGCTTACCCCTTATGTGCCCAGGAGATCACTGCGCTCAGAGGGGCTCAACTTATTGGATGTGCCCAGTGTTAGGGTCTATAGACTGGACACCACCCGTCGGAGGGCGTTCACCATAGTGGCACCAACTCTGTGGAACAGCCTTCCTGAAGAGACACGGGCCACTTGAGCCCTTCTGCCGTTCCGCAGAGCAGTAAAAACGTGGTTGTTCAGAAAGGCATTCGGCCCATAGCTGACTGCTGTCTACCGCACCCGCTATCCTGCTGCTAGCCTGCCACTGTACTGCAGCTCGGTCTGCAATTTGTTTAGTCGGGGGATTGGAATTGTTTTAATGTAATTTAATGTATTTTAATGTATTTATGTATTTTATGTTTTTGTTTTGCCATTCTTGTGAACCGCTCTGGGCTCCAGAAAGAGCGATATATCAAATCGAACTTAATAAATAAATAAATAATAATAAATAAATAAAAGTTAAGAATAAAATAAAATATTTAGGAGTAACTGTAATTAAGCAATTACAAAAAGGAGATTCCCCCTGAACATTAGGAAGAACTTCCTGAAGAACGTCCTGAGAGCTGTTCAGCAGTGGAACTCTCTGCCCCAGAGTGTGATGGAGGCTCCTTCTTTGGGGGCTTTTAAACAGAGGCTGGATGGCCATCTGTCGAGGGTGCTTTGAATGCAATTTCCCTGCTTCTTGGCAGGGGGTTGGACTGGATGTCTCTTCCAACTCTATGATTATGTGATTCTGGGGTGGGAAGAAAATGGCTGAATTTAGATATTCCTACCTTAGAGAAGAAAAGTAATGAACAATTACATCCCTATTCAGACTCTTGTTGATGCTCATGTTTTTAGCACTGTTTGTATCAGTGCAGAATCATAATCTTCTGCCTATTTGACGAAAACAATGTCCCCATTTCTTAATGCAGGAAAATGGTTCCTTATTGTTTCCCTATATTTGACCTTAAGATTATGGACCTGTTTTGTGCTGTGGATTTGATAGGTTGTATTTCTGATAGATCATTAATGTCGTTATGGCTATCTCCTAAACATTGTATTATTATCAAATGTATGTGCATTTCTGGTTGAGGCATTTATAATGTAGTATCAGTTCCCTTTGTATTTCTTCAAGTTGACTCTAACTCAGGGGTGGGCAATTAATTTTTCCAAGGGGCCACACGAGAGCCGAAAAATATTATGGAGGGACACACCTAAAGGCGGAACGGCATTCTAATCTACATTATTTATTTATTTATTTACTATATTTACTATATATTACACATAATTAATATTAACATATTAATATATCAAGAAATATTCATATATTATTAGTACTAATATCATAATTATTATATTATAGTATATATATATAGACATTATAATATATTGAAACTATAATATAATATAACATTATATTATATTATTTATTATATTATTATTATAAAATTATTATAAAATAATAATAATTAAAAGAAAATCCAACTACGTAGCTTAGAAAGAAGGGAGGAGGGAGGAGGAGGAGGGCACAGGGAGGGCACAGGGAGGAGGAGCGGCAGGCCGTATTGCCATGGCCCTGCCTCAAAGCGGGAGCTGCCGCGGGCTGCACCAGAGCAGCAGGGGTTCCTTCCTGCCTTCTCCGGCAGCTTCGGAGTGCCCTCACGGTGGTGATCCTGGGCTTTGGCCCCCTTGCATGGAGGGTCGTGCGTCGGTGGAATGAGGGAGGGCCCGAGGGTGGAGGCAGCACCAGCTCCGGGCTCTCTGCCTCCTCCTCCTGCCTCCGGCATGGAGAGGCTCTGGAAGACCAGCATGGGGCCATCAGTGCCGGCGGTGTGCCGGGGAGGAGCCTTTGGATGACTTCCTGTAGCCTCAGATGAGCTGGCTGAGGCATTCTGTCACGATGCAGGGTCTCGGCCCAGCCCCTTAATCACACACACAGAGACGGTAATCGGCTAACTATTTATTGAATAATAAAAAACAGGTGAAAAGGTGAATTGTCCATAAGAGTATCAAAAGTTCAATCAAAAAGGTAAAGAGTCCGTAAGTAAAATCCAAAGGCAAACGTGGTAAAAGCTCCGCAAAAACACTGCGGATCAAGGACTTGGTCCGTGGCAAAGAACAAGGCAAAGTTCAGGAACAAGCCCAAGAACTTCTTGGCAAGGCTCGAGCCGGCAACTTGGCTCCGTAGAACTTCGCTCGCTTCACTCCCCTTAGAACAGAAGTGGCTGAGCTACTGAGGATCCTTTCCCACGGATCCTATACTTAATCCCCTTGGCGAGGCCCCCGATGCTCTAGGCTTCTGCTACGGGATCTAGCGCTTCTCTGGTGCTCTAGGCTACGGTGCCAATCCCTCCTGCTGGACTCAATGCTCCGTCTCCTATCAAAGCTCCGTCCTTGCCTCCCAGCACCTGGGTCGCTATCTTCATGAGAGCCGAACTCCCTTTCAGCTTCCATGGGCTCATCCTCCACAGTTTCCCTGATCCTTTCCTGCGACCCGAAACCACCTGGTTTCTCATAATGATCGGAATCATCACTCTCAGGGTCAGCCTGAACTTCCCAGCTATCATAGCCGTCAGGCCATTCATTATCCCAGGCCAAGCTCTCTGTGGGAGAGGAAGGCCCAGCTAACTCATCAGCCCCTTCCTCCATGTCCTCATCAACTGCAGCTGGCCCTAATGCAAGTGGGACCCCCGGTGCTTCCCCCTGCCCCCCAGGCACGAAAGGGAACTGGGTTGCAACACATTCTGGGAACTGTAGTTTCCTGACTCCTACGGCTCCCAGAATTTCTCAGCCAGCTCATCCGGGGTTACAGGAAGTCGTCCAAAGGCTCCTCCCCGCCACGCTGCCGGCACTGACGCTCCTATGCTGGCCTTCTGGAGCCTCTCCATGCCGGAGGCATGAGAAAGAGGTGGAGAGCCTGGGGCATTCCAAAGCTGCCGCGCTGCGATGGGATGGCGGCAGCAGCACCCCTTCTTCTTGGTCCCGCCCCCAATGCCCTTCCCGGGCCGCACAGAGTCGGCTGCCGGGCCGGATTCAGCCCGCGGGCCATAGGTTGCCCACCCCTGCTCTAACTTATAACCATCAAGGTTCTCTGGGCAACATTCATTCAGATAAATTTGCCATTGCTTTCCTCTAAGACTAAAATAATGTGATGATTTTGCCCATGATTTTGCCCATTGCATCACAGGGATTGAATCCTATTCTTTCCGAGCCCTAGCTAGTCTAACATTCAAACCCACAATGTCATGCTGGCAGTATCAATTGGGAAGAGTCAAATTCAGCATGCAGAGAAACTTGGCTTTATGCAAACCATGGTAGCCTGATTTCATGGCTTTGGGGTATGCCTTGCATGCCATTTTTGTATTTTTCAAAAGCTAAGTGTAACCAGAAGAACAAAGGTGGTTAAATAAAATAGTTGCACAGTCTAATTCGCAATAGCCTAAGATTTCATTGGGGCAAGTTGTGCAGGAGGTCCTGGGACCTAAAATGCCATAAATGCATGTAACATTTCTGCACATGGAGAGAGATACATTCCAGCACAGTGTACCACAAGATTGAGAGCTTGTGCCGCTGAACTACTCATCTTCCAGGAAAAGCTGATTAAGAGGCTGAAATTTGGCAGTACAAATGTTAGTTGGGCAACAAAAACGAGTATATAAATAGCATTTAGTAATGCGAAATAGTAGCCAAGCAAAGCTCACATCCTAATAGTAAATTTGTGTTTTTAAATTGGTGTGGTAGAGAAATCTGCTGGTAGCTGTTAGCTCATGTTTTATGTTTATATGATATTTTAAGACCTGTTTGGACTGATTATTGCAGACTCTTCCACGGTAAAGCATCAGGATAGTGGAATAAATGATCGAAAGCTCTTTGAACACATACACAACAAAGTTTTGAAACTAGCTTAAGCCTCAAAAAAAGTTATTTTGGCCATTTCTGAATGAATTCAGAAAAGTAACTCTAGAAACCATGCTTCTGTGAGAAAGAATTCATTTTAATTCTTTCCAAAACTAGAACTGTTGCTTCCATAGTTTCTTGCACTTACGGGTTGGTTGACTTACCAGCCAAGCAGGTTGCGGGCAGCGCTGCCCTTGCGCCATCTTGTCTGCCTGGAGGGGGTTTCTTCCCCCCAGAAGCCCCTGGGTGGCGGGAAGGCTTCCTGCCACCCAACACCGGCCGGCCAATGAGGGGGCTGGCTCCGCCCCGCCCCCTCCCTGCTTCCGGCCGGCCTGCACTTCCGCCCGGGCAGTGTGGTGTCCCAGCCTAGTGTGGTGTTCCAGCCTAGTGGTCAGAGACAGACACCGGGGGTCCCAGCTGCCCCGGATCAGATCGGGGATGATGGGTGGCCAGGTGGGTATGGGTCTGCAGATGAAGACTTAGCCTGGGATGATGGCTGGCTACATGGGTATGAGACTGCAAATGAGGATACTGATGACTTCATGGAAGTCAGTTCTGAATTGGACAGTGAGAGGCCTAGCGACCTTGATTCCCACGAAAGCTTCCGTACTCCCTTGCCAGATGAGCATTCCGGGGAAAGGGAGGATCGAGTTTCTCAAGATGATAGCTTTGCACCTGGGGCCGATAATGAGGAGGAATTTGACAGAAGGGCTAGCATTAGATCCTCCCGAAAAGATTGGAGCTTGAGAAAGGGGGTGCATTGGGCACATAGAAAGTAGTTTCCTTTATTAGTTTGTGCCCGGGCTATTCTAGTCAGACCTGAAGCTACGTTTAGATTGGAAAGGATTCAAGTTCAAATCTCCAAGTCCACGGAACCGCCAAAGCAGTTTGCCTCAAGTTTCACGTTGACCGCGAGGGCGGTTTGCCTTGTCTAAGAACTTTTGTTTCCGTTGGGATTTAAGCCAACTGGGCTACAGTTCGAGAACTTTTTTGGACTATTTTTGGATTTACTTTGATTGCTTTATTTCTACATCTTTGGACTATTCTTTATTCTAAATAAAATTACATTTATTGCATCTGCCTGGTGTGTGTGATCTAGGGGGGACTGGCTGCGTTCTGAGGTGCAACAGGCAGCTTACTTAGGCTTCTATACACACTGCTAAACCACAATGTTTAAAGGGGCAGTGTCAAAGGAATACCAAGACATAGCATATATAGGTAAAAACCACTATATTGTATGGCAGTATATGCTCAATATATGCTCAATCAGCAAGTTATCTCCCGGGCTGCAATCAACTCACAAGAGCGATCTGTATTGAAACCCGGAAACGCGAAATCTCTCGTTTCGACTTTGAGTCTAAATTGGTCTACTACAATACTGGGGAGGAGCGGTCAGAAGTGATCAGCGCCCTGAGGAAGCGGTTACGCGAAACGGCCATCTTGGCGTCGTCAGCTTACCTCCAGCCGTTGGCGCCTGCCCACCATAGCAGCCACCAGCTCTGCCACCTACCAAGGTTCCCCTATTGACTCAGTCGCAGGTCCATGGGTCACTACACCCAGGACTTCACTAAGGGTTACTCAGTGCCAAGTGGAATACTCCTTCGCCCAACCATGTATATGGGCTTGTGATTCATGCTCATACTGTGTATTAATCACATGATTGATTATTTGCATTACATTGTACTGTTTGTAATATTGTTCTGCTATTGAGCATATACTGCCATACAATATAGTGGTTTTTACCTATATATGCTATGTCTTGGTATTCCTTTGACACTGCCCCTTTAAACATTGTGGTTTAGCAGTGTGTATAGAAGTTGCAATAGTGATTACTTTGTCGTGTATTGAAGCTTACTTAGGCTGCCCGGGGACTGCCTTGCCACATGTGCAGGCAGTCTTGTTTTTCCTCCCACCCTCCCTACTTTTGCATTGCTTGTTGGTGTCCATTTGTTTCTATGCACTTCATTGTTGCCCTGTTCATGGTTTTACGTTTTGTTATGTTCTTTGTTGCAACTCCCTGTTTGGCGTGTGGTGTGTGGCATGGCCCCTGGATCAGATTATCACCCCTTGATTAGAAGGGGGATAACGCCCAGGCCCCCTGGGGTGCTGAGTTGCCATGGACAGGCATTGGGCTGCTCGCACCCCAGGCTAGCAAATGCCTTTGGACATTCGTGGGGGCTGTTTTACCCTGATCCAAGACCCATGCATGGCCGCCAACCCTTTGTTCCTGTTTTCAATAAATGAGTTGTGGCCATTTTTTATCCAACCAATTGTGTCTGCATTATTTCCTGGCGCGAGGTGTGTCACGCTTGCACACGCAAAGGAATTTGAACCAACTTAATTTCCACTTTCCAAGCTAAAATAACTAAATTATGCACCACCGTTTTCCTTTTCTGATTGTTCCCCTGTCTAGAAATAAACATTTTGAGAGAAAATAAATGTAGACATGGGGATAGTGATACATTATTTCCAAAATACAAAATTTGCAAAACAATGGAACAATGGGACAGAAAAAACTTCATATGTGACACACAGTACAGACAAGGCTACTTTACTCACCTCTGTAGTTATATATATGGCAATGATCTGCAGGAGTGAAGCTTGATGACTTTTCAGCAGCCAAGGAATGGGTGATGGTTTGGTAGCTGTCAAATATGATCATGATAAAGCTGTCTTTACACTGGTAGACTATTTTGCATGGGATGAGTTTTAGTGGTACAAATAATCATCACAGTCTATG
This sequence comes from Anolis apletophallus, assembly GCA_030556195.1. Lineage (NCBI taxonomy): Eukaryota > Metazoa > Chordata > Lepidosauria > Squamata > Anolidae > Anolis > Anolis apletophallus. The sequence goes on along the minus strand of JARBWK010000005.1, from coordinate 147,632,618 downwards.
GTTTTGGATTTACATGTTTTCCTCTCTGACAAGTCTTCTTTTAGGTCAGGACAATGTAACTCTGAATGAAAAATAGTGAAAGCAAAATACCAATACAACATTTCCCCCCTCATATGCTCTATTACAGGGGTGCCCACACTTTTTCAGCATGCGAGCTACTTATAATAAAACAAAGTCAGAAAGATCGACCTACCTCCTCAAGGCTAGAGAGGGGAGGGGTGGGGGCCAGGCTTGGCATGGCCTGGCTCCGCCCCCTCTGACTTCAGCTCTACCAGCAGCTTCTCCAGGCTTGAGGATGGCAGTGCCAAGCCAGCCTTGTGCTATCTATGCCACCACTGGCTTGGCATTGCCATCCTCAAGCCTGGAGAAGCTTCTGGTAGAGCGGAAGCCAGAGAGGGGGCAGACCAGGCCGCGCCAAGCCCCCCTTCCCCTGGCTTTGGAGCTCCCAGAAGCTTCTCCAGGCATAGATAGCACAAGGCTGGCTTGGCACTGCCATCCTCAAGCCTGGAGATCTGCTGGTAGAGAGGAAGCCAGAGGGGGCATAGCCAGGCCGCAACAAGCCCCGCCCCCTCCCCTCTGGCTTTGGAGCTCCCAGCAGCTTCTCCAGGCTTGAGGATGGCAATGTCAAGCCAGTGGTGGCATAGCTAGCACAAGGCTGGCTTGGCACTGACATCCTCAAGCCTGGAGAAGCTGCTGGGAGTGCTGAAGCCGGGGGCGGGGCTTGGCACGGCCTGGCTCCGCCCCCCTCTGAGAAGCGCCCCATCCAGCTGGGATCGACCTCCTTCAGTCCCGGGATCGACTGGTCGATCGTGATCAACTTCCTTGGCAGCCCGGCTCTATTAGATAAAATATCATTAGACGTCAATAGATTAATGTTCAGCTGTTGAGACTTTCTTTCTTTCTGTTTCCTACTGTTGCCCTTGTGACACCTATTGCGTGACACACATGGAAGTATGGAGGGAAGGGGAGATTACAACTTTGTCACCTTCCACTTTGCAGTTGTGTTCCTCAAGCAGAAGTCCACCATTGTGCCTGATCTTGATGAAATGATGGAAGGGGTGTTTACTGCAACACAGTGGAATGCTGTGCAGATCTATTGAAATGGATACCTTCAATTTCCTTGAGTGTGTCTGTGGGGATGTATGTGCAAATGGGCTAGCACAAGATTACACATTGCCGTTCCCTGTCGTGGTCCCTGTGAATCGCACACATGGTATTTCCTGCGCCTGCGCAGACAATTCAGAATCTTTTAGAACAGGGCTGCCCAATTGGCGGCCCGGGGGGCCGCATACGGCCCCCAGCCCCTTCCCTGTGGCCCCTGCCTACCCTGCAAAAATTAATATCGATCTCCGGGGGGCGGGGCTGGGTGATGTCAGGTGTGGCGCCGGCGCCGAGCCTGACGTCACCCAGCCCCGCCCGCTCCCTTCCTCCTTCTCCGTCCTGCCTCTCCCCCCGGCGCACCAATCGGGAATGCCGGGGGCCTAAAGGCGGGCCTAAAGAGGAGGAAGGGAGGCTCCCTTCCTCCTCCTCCATCCCGCCTCTCCCCCGGCGCACCAATCGGTAACGCCGGGGGGGGGAGGGAGGATGCGTGCCTAAAGAGGAGGAAGGCAAGCACTTCCCTTCCTCCTCTTTAGGCACGCCTTCTCCGTTCTGCCTCTCCTCCCGGCGCACTGATCGGTGCGCCGGAGGGAGAGGAAGAACAGAGGAGGAGGCTGGCGTGACACTTTAGGAGGGAGGGCGAAGCCATTTAGGGCTCCCCTTGGCTTTGCCCTCCCTCCTAAAGGGTCACGCCAGCCTCAGAAGCAAAATCGCCGCTTCTGAGGCTGGTGTGACACTTTAGGAAGAGGGGCTGGGGGTGTGGCCGGGGGTGTGGCCAGGGGCGGGGCAGAGTGGTGCGGAGCGCCCCCCCAGGTCATCAGTGACTGGAAGTCCGGCCCTAGATCTGGTAGAAGTTGGACAGCACTGTTTTAGAAGTCATTATCACTTTAAATGGTAGCCCCACCCACACTCCCCTCAAGCATATATAGCTAGTGGGAGGGGCTGCCACCTCAGATCCTTTTATCCGCTGCTATTGCAACAGCTAGGAATCTTATCTCAAATTTCTTTGACTAGCGTATAATGAATATAAACTTCTTAATTAGTAAAATTTTATTATTAATTATTAATATTATTCATCTTGGTGGCAATTTGTTACCACCACTAATTAATTACTAATTAAATATTCTTCATAGTACTAATTAAATATTAAACCATACTAATCATACTAATTATATATTCTAGCCCCTCCCACTAGCTATATATGCTCGAGGGGAGTGTGGGTGGGGCTACCATTTAAAGTGATAATGACTTTCTAAAAGATTCCGAACTCTGTGCGCAGGCACAGGAAATACCATGTGTGCGAATTCACAGGTGACCACTCAGGGAACTACGGTTACAGATAAGCAACCAATAATTTTATGTTATCTTTTGCAGACCCCTTTTCTTAGGAGACCCTAATATTGAGATTTTGGACAATGGACAGATCTTGCACATAAAGAGTGCTCGCAGAATTGACAAAGGGCGCTATCAGTGTAGTGCCGCCAATGCAGCCGGAAAACAGCTTAAGGAACACAGACTAATTGTCCATGGTAAGTATATAGCCTAGAAATGTTCACATTCTTCTGAAGGCATTTGATAATAAAAATGATAGATGCCCTTTACCTACTACTCTGCTTGGGCATATTTTGGTCTGGAAACCAGTGAGGCGAACGTTACTTTCCTTTTACATTGCTTGCTAAAAGAAGGTCATTGTATTTAATTTGTAGTTGCTGGTATTTGGTGTACTAAAGTTGCAACAATCCCACATAACAAATAACTCTGATTCTGGCCTCACTGTTTCAGCAAAACAAAACACCCTGGTTTCTTGACTGAAAATGTAATAATAATAATAATAATAATATATTTATACCCTGCCACCATCTCCCCAAGGGGACTCGGGGCGGCTTACATGAGGCCAAGCCCAACAATACATCAGTAAAACAACAAAGCAAGCAAGCAAATAAACATGATACAATATCATAAATAACAAATAAGCAATAACACACAAGAATTTTAAAACACTGAGGGCATGGCCGTATGTAATAGATTAAAATTTTAAAATACTGGGCGTGAACAAAAATAGGGTATCTAAAGAGGGGGGGTGTCTAAGGGTAATGTAGGAAATCAATCCAACGGGTAGATAAAGTGCTTCAGAGGACAAATTATAGGAAGTTGGTCAGGTCAAGTCATCGTTTTCTTATTCAGGGAAGGCACACTGGAACAGCTATGTTTTCAAGCTCTTCCTAAAGACTGCCAATGTGGGGGCTTCTCTGATATCCTTGAGGAGTGAATTCCCGAGACAGGGGGCCACCATAGAGAAGACCCTCTCACTCATCCCCACCAGATGCTCCTGTGAAAGAGACGAGAGTGAGAGCAGGGCCTCTCCGGATTGCGTGGGTTCATAGATGGAAATGTGGTCACGTAGGTAGGCGGGTCCCAAACCGTTCAGGGCTTTGTAGGTGATGACCTGAACCTTGAATTGGGACCGGAAAATGAACGGCAGCCAATGGAGCTTCTTGAACTCCCTGTAAGTCACTCCAGTTAGTAATCTGGCTGCCGCCTGTTGGACCAATTGAAATTTCCAGGCTGTCTTCAAGGTCAGCCCTACATAGAGTGCATTGCAGCAATCCAATCTGGAGGTGACTAAGGTATGGACCACCATGGCCAGATCCGACTACAGAAATACTACACATAATTAAATTTTAGTATTTAATTACGTGTAGTATTTTAGTTATGAATATAATAAATACCCAACACCCTCTCAAGAAGATATAATAATATATTTAAAATAGCAATAGACGTATTCACTAGGCATGAGAAAAATGAAACGGAAATTAAAAGGATTCGTAAGAGATTCGTATGTAATGGGACTTTTGAGGTTTTACGTATCGCTGCCGCGATCCCGAAGTAGACTTCCTTTTACGGTCCGTGAGGCCAACAATTTGCGTTAGGATCGTAAGAAATTCTTAAGTATTAATTAATTAATTATTGTACTACTCACTTCTCCCTGTCTTCTCCCCTCATTTCCTTCCCGCCTTCATTCAGCTTCTTCTTTTTCCCACATTTCTATGAGGAACTGGAAGTGACTAGGTAGGCTAGGCCATGCATTCTGGAAAGTGTAGTCCTCCAGGCTTCCCCCCTCCTTCTCTTCCCGTTGGTCTGCTGCCATGCCCCATCGCAGGGGCCTGCTTCACACACACACGCCTTGTATCTTCTCCTCCTCTCTCTCCCCTGCGCTCTCTCAGATGCTTCTCTTCCCCGTTGCTCTGCCATGCCCCATCGCAGGGGCCAGCTACAGCCCTCCAGGTACGTGTTTTGGACTTCAACTCCCACCATTCCTCACAGCCTCAGGCCTCTTCCTTTTCCTCTCAGCCTGGGCAAACTTGGGCCCTCGCTCCCTCAGGATGGGGGTGAGAGAGAGGCAGCGAGGAGCGAGCGAGGGGGCTCCTCCTTTGCTGCTTCCAAGAATAGAAACCCCCCTCCCTCCTTCCCTCCCTCCTTCCTATTTGGAGAGTCCCATCTAGAATTCAGTGTGGTTTATTCAGTTTTGGCCTACAACTCCCAGAAATCCCAGCCAATTTACCAGCTGTTAGGATTTCTGGGAGTTGTAGGCCAAAACTCATCTGAATGCGCATGCTCTGGCATACGAATTTCTAACAAATTTCGTTAGTACTTAAGTTACATTTCCGAAATTTTTGGGAATTTTTGTAAGTCTTTGATATACTAATCCAAAAAAATCCCCCCCCCCCCATTTGTTATAAAAATCGCCATTTTAGGATTCTAAAACATGCCTAGTATTCACATATCATAGAAAATACTTGTGCCAGGTCTTTATAACCTTAAAATAAAGTGAAGGAAGGGAAGGAAGGAAAGGCCCTTCAAGGCTGGAAGGAGGGAGGACTGAGGAGGGAAAGCGCCTTGGAGAGAGGCAGCGGCAAAATCCCACAAAACAGAGGAAATACCATGATATGTATTTTTAATTAATATTTTTTTAAATCCGGTAAACAGCGAGTCCACAATAAGCGAACCGCGAAGTAGCGAGGGAGCACTGTACTTTGAAACTCTGCCGCATGTGTCTGTTTTGTTTTGCTGTTGTTTGCAATGAGAAAAAAAATTCTTCTACAGGGAGCATTTTACAATTCAGATTTTTTAAAATAAAAAAGTAAACATGCTTTGCCTACATTGTTAAGGATTTTGTATTTGCTTTCTTTGTACCTTGTTTACAATATGTTTCTATTTTGCATCTCTGCCAACAGTCCCACCATCAATTAAAGGAAGAAATATTACCACGGAGGTGTCAACATTGTTAAACAGCATCATAAAACTGGAGTGTGAGACAATGGGAATTCCAGCGCCGGCAATAACTTGGTATAAAGATGGGCAGGTCATTATTTCTAATCCGCAAACCCTTTATCTGGAGAAGGGGCAATTTCTTCAGATTCCCCATGCTCAAGCTTCTGATTCTGCAACGTATATCTGCCAGGCCACCAACTTAGCTGGGACTGCTGAAAAATATTCCAAGTGGATGTCTATGGTAAGAAGATTTGGACAATAATCATAGACTCTCTGTGTTGCTATAGTTACTATTTGAACGTGGATATTCACAAAGATGGGTGCTGTTGTGACTAATTTGGTAGCTTTTAGGGCTAGTAAGAGCAATTCTCCCTTTTCTTTGCTTATGTCCATTCTTTGGAATCTTCTGGCCTGATTTGGCCTCAGGCTTACAGTTGTTGCAGGGATGAGCCCAGTTCATATTAAGTTGAGCAGAAGTGTTAAAAAAATAACTTGAGTGTGAGAGAGGTAAAACTTAACATTCTTTTCTTCCCCTTTGGAATTTTCACTCAGATTTTAAAAAATATTTACTTGGTCCGATAGTTTTGAGGCTCTTCAGGAGCTAAGCTTTGGGGCCCCAACTTTGCATGCAACTTTAGGTCACTCTTCATCCACCAGATCTTTCTCATACACATACACTTGTCTCTTTCCTCAAAAATCCTTACTCCTCATAAGTGTGTGTTTCTTACTGCTAACAGTTTATATAAATGCACAAACAACAAGACAAGAGTGTCACGATGCACGGACTTGACCGGCCCCTTAATCACACACACAGAGACGGACTGAAGGCTAATTACTTTATTGTATATAAAAACAGTTCAAAAGGAATATTGTCCATAAAAATAGCAAAAGCAATCCAAAGGCAGTAAGCAATCAATTGTCCAAAAGCAGCTTGGTAAATAATCCAAAAGGCTTGGCAAAGCTCCGCACAGCAATGCGGGATTCAGGAACAAGGCAAGGTACAGATGCAAGGCAAGACTTGGTGGCCACTAGCCAACTTAGCTCCGTGGACCAACTTTGCTACACGTCTACTCAGAAGAGACGTGGCCGAAGTACTGGGGATTCGTTCCCACGGATCCTATACTTAATCTTTCGGCCGAGAGTCCCCGACACTCTAGGCTTCGTCGTCTCCAATCTCTGCTGACAGACCTCAGCCTGTCTAGGCTGTGGTACCATCCCTTCTGCTAGACTCGATGCTTCGTCTCCTATCAAAGGTTCGGCCTTGTCTCCCAGCACCTGGGTCTCTATCTCCATGAGAGCCTCCCTAGAATCTTCCCAGCTGCTCTCTTCCATGTTTTCACTCTTAGATCCTGTTAACCTCTCCCCCGGCCGTTCATAAGTTTTGCTATCACTGCTTTCCATTTGCACCTGGTTATCTGTCTCTTCGTAAGGGTCAGGCCAACCTTCTTCCCATGCCAAACTTTCTGTGGGCGAAGGAGGCCCGGTGATGGGAAACTCTCCTTCTCGGGTAACCCTTCTAAATCCTCTTCAGAATCTAGCTCTGCTGCTGCAGGCCCTAATGCCAATGGGACCCCCGGTCCTGGCTCCTGTCCCCCAGGTACAAACGAGAACTGCTGTGCTACAAAGAGGCTCCAAGATAAGGAGTCTCCTAAGGAAATCAGAATCAAATTTCTTATATATTATGTATTTTTTAAATCTAATTAGGATCAGTATATAGGCTCTACTAACATGAAAGTTGTTCAACACAGTAAAAATATATCATACTAGCTGTACCTGGCACGCATTGCTGTGCCCTATTTAGGAGATGCGAGAAAGTCTGAGTATGTAAGGGTTGGAATTGATGTTACTTATGTTCTTTGTGGGATCATGGCTGCATGTCATTGTGGGTTGTTCTGGTGGGTGGGATGGTGAAGTCCTATGGAGTTGTCGGTGTGTGGTGTTGCTGGCGTTCTGCTGAGTTTGTGGATATACAATGTTTTTTGTCTTTCCGTCTGCTGTGTTGATGTAGAGGTTCTGTGGTTTCCCAACTCTGGAGCACGCTACGTGAGAGTTGTCTGTGGGGAGAAGCATTCTGTGTCAAGGTCTATGCCACAGATTTGTAGTGTTGTCCTTGAGCCTTGTTTATGGTGATGGCAAAGCTAGTGCAGTGCAGTGTCTTTCTGTTCTGGCGTTTGTTCTGTCCTTTGTATGATGTATGTAGCGTTAGCAGTGTGTCGTCCGATGTTGTTCTTTTAGGAGGCATGGCTTGTCTTTTGGGTCAGCTTATGCCTGTGTGGAAGGAAGGAATGGCATAAATGGGTTGAGCAGTAGACGCAAGGTTATGTTATGTGCGTATTGTGTTGTGTGTAGGCATTACTTTTGTGTTTTCTGGGGGGTATGTGTTTGTCAGTGGTGCCTGTGTCCCTGTTGCCCTATTTGTCTCCCTCCTAGATCTTGACCGTGGCAGTTTAACCTCAACTGAAATCACTCAGCATTCCTAAGTGGCTTTGCCCACCGTTACTATGGTAACTGATGTTGGCCAATGGGTTTCTCTGGCTGCATGGGGATGCTGGGAAATGTAGTTTTTGTATCGTTGTTCTGGGGCCTTCTAGGTTTGGGGGAGTTTCTTTGCTAAAAGCCTCTTGCCTGAGGCTCATTTATGCTGGCAAGTTTGGTGTCTCTGCCTTGGAAGGTTTCTCTGTCTCTGTTAGTCATTCGACGACTGGACCTCCCTTTATATAATAGATTTGAACGTGGATATTCACAAAGATGGGTGCTGTTGTGACTAATTTGATAGCTTTTAGGCTGGTAACAGCAATTCTCCCTTTTCTTTGCTTATGTCCATTTTGGAATCTTCTGGCCTGATTTGGCCTCAGGCTTACAGTTGTTTCAGGGATGAGCCCAGTTCATATTGAGTTGAGCACAAGTGTAAAAAAAATAACTTGAGGTGAGAGAGGTAAACTTAACATTCTTTTCTTCCCCTTTGGAATTTTCACCAGATTTTAAAAATATTTACTTGGTCCGATAGTTTTGAGGCTCTTCAGAGCTAGTTTAGCCCCAACTTTGCATGCAACTTTAGGTCACTCTCAGGCCCGGATTAAGCTTTCGCCGCCACGAGGCCAAGATGCCCTGTGCCGCCCAGAGTGCGGAAAGCCATGCCCCAGGGCGCAG
>JARBWK010000005.1:147566168-147623998 GCA_030556195.1 Anolis apletophallus | reverse complement strand
AATTTTAAAACACTGAGGGCATGGCCGTATGTAATAGATTAAAATTTTAAAATACTGGGCGTGAACAAAAATAGGGTATCTAAAGGGGGGGGTGTCTAAGGGTAATGTAGGAAATCAATCCAACGGGTAGATAAAGTGCTTCAGAGGACAAATTATAGGAAGTTGGTCAGATCAGGTCATCGTTTTCTTATTCAGGGAAGGCACACTGGAACAGCTATGTTTTCAAGCTCTTCCTAAAGACTGCCAATGTGGGGGCTTCTCTGATATCCTTGGGGAGTGAATCCCGAGACAGGGGGCCACCATAGAGAAGACCCTCTCACTCATCCCCACCAGATGCTCCTGTGAAAGAGACGAGTGAGAGCAGGGCCTCTCCGGATTGCGTGGGTTCATAGATGGAAATGTGGTCACGTGGTAGGCGGGTCCCAAACCGTTCAGGGCTTTGTAGGTGATGACCTGAACCTTGAATTGGGACTCCGGAAAATGAACGGCAGCCAATGGAGCTTCTTGAACTCCTGTAAGTCACTCCAGTTAGTAATCTGGCTGCCGCCTGTTGGACCAATTGAAATTTCCAGGCTGTCTTCAAGGTCAGCCCTACATAGAGTGCATTGCAGCAATCAATCTGAGGTGACTAAGGTATGGACCACCATGGCCAGATCCGACTACAGAAATACTACACATAATAAAATTTTAGTATTTAATTACGTGTAGTATTTTAGTTATGAATATAATAAATACCCAACACCCTCTCAAGAAGATATAATAATATATTTAAAATAGCAATAGACGTATTCACATATCATAGAAAATACTTGTGCCAAGTCTTTATAACCTTAAAATAAAGTGAAGGAAGGGAAGGAAAGGCCCTTCAAGGCTGGAAGGAGGGAGGACTGAGGAGGGAAAGCGCCTTGGAGAGAGGCAGCGGCAAAAGCCCAAAAAACAGAGGAAATACCATGATATGTATTTTAAATTAATATTTTTTAAATTCCGGTAAACAGCTTAGTCCACAATAAGCTTAACCGAAGTAGCGAGGAGCACTGTACTTTGAAACTCTGCCGTGATGTGTCTGTTTTTGTTTGCTGTTGTTGCAATGAGAAAAAAAATTCTTCTACAGGGGAGCATTTTATAACCAGATTTTTTTAAATAAAAAAGTAAAACATGCTTTGCCTACATTGTTATGGATTTTTGTATTTGCTTTCTTTGTACCTTGTTTACAATATGTTTCTATTTTGCATCTCTGCCAACAGTCCCACCATCAATTAAAGGAAGAAATATTACCACGGAGGTGTCAACATTGTTAAACAGCATCATAAAACTGGAGTGTGAGACCATGGGAATCCCAGCTCCGGCAATAACTTGGTATAAAGATGGGCAGGTCATTATTTCTAATCCGCAAACCCTTTATCTGGAAAAGGGGCAATTTCTTCAGATTCCCCATGCTCAAGCTTCTGATTCTGCAACGTATATCTGCCAGGCCACCAACTTAGCTGGGACTGCTGAAAAAATATTCCAAGTGGATGTCTATGGTAAGAAGATTTGGACAATAATCATAGACTCTCTGTGTTGCTATAGTTACTATTTGAACGTGGATATTCACAAAGATGGGTGCTGTTGTGACTAATTTGGTAGCTTTTAGGGCTAGTAAGAGCAATTCTCCTTTTCTTTGCTTATGTCCATTCTTTGGAATCTTCTGGCTGATTTGGCCTCAGGCTTACAGTTGTTGCAGGGATGAGCCCAGTTCATATTAAGTTGAGCAGAAGTGTTAAAAAAATAACTTGAGTGTGAGAGAGATAAAACTTAACATTCTTTTCTTCCCCTTTGAAATTTTCACTCAGATTAAAAAAAAAAATTTACTTGGTCCGATAGTTTTGAGGCTCTTCAGGAGCTAAGCTTTGGGGCCCCAACTTCGCATGCAACTTTAGGTCACTCTTCATCCACCAGATCTTTCTCATACACATACACTTGTCTCTTTCCTCAAAAATCCTTACTCCTCATAAGTGTGTGTTTCTTACTGCTAACAGTTTATATAAATGCACAAACAACAAGACAAGAGGCTCCAAGATAAGGAGTCTCCTAAGGAAATCAGAATCAAATTTCTTATATATTATGTATTTTTTTTATCTAATTAGGATCAGTATATAGGCTCTACTAACATGAAAGTTGGTCAACACAGTAAAAATATATCATACTAGCTGTACCCGGCACGCGTTGCTGTGCCCTATTTAGGAGATGCGAGAAAGTCTGAGTATGTAAGGGTTGGAATTGAAGTGACTTATGTTCTTTGTGGGGTCATGGCTGTGTCGTTGTGGGTTGTTCTGGTGGGTGGGATGTTGAAGTCCTATGGAGTTGTCGGTGTGTGGTGTTCCTGGCGTTCTGCAGAGCTTGTGGATATACAATGCTTTTGTCTTTCCGTCTGCTGTGTTGATGTAGAGGTTCTGTGGTTTCCCAACTCTGGAGCAGGCTACGTAGAGTTGTCTGTGGGAGAAGCATTCTGTGTCAAGGTCTATGCCACAGATTTGTAGTGTTTGTCCTTGAGCCTTGTTTATGGTGATGGCAAAAGCTAGTGCAGTGCAGTGTCTTTCTGTTCTGGCGTTTGTTCTGTTCTTTTTTTGTATGATGTATGTAGCGTTGCGAGTGTGTCGTCCGATGCTGTTCTTTTTAGGAGGCATGGCTTGTCTTTTGGGTCAGCTTAAGCCTGTGTGGAAGGAAGGAATTGCATACAAATGGGTTGAGCAGTAGACGCAAGGTTATGTTATGTGCGTATTGTGTTGTATGTAGGCATTACTTTTGTGTTTTTCTGGGGGTACGTGTTTGTCAGTGGTGCCTGTGTCCCTGGTGCCCTATTTGTCTCCCTCCTAGATCTTGACCGTGGCAGTTTAACCCTCAACTGAAATCACTCAGCATTATAAGTGGCTTTGCCCACCGTTACTATGGTAACTGATGTTGGCCAATGGGTTTCGCTGGCTGCCGCAGAGGATGCTGGGAAATGTAGGTTTTTTGTATAGTTGTTTTGGGGACCTTCTAGGTTTTGGGGGAGTTTCTTTGCTAAAAGCCTTCCTTGCCTGAGGCCTATTTATGTTGGCAAGTTTGGTGTCTCTTCCTTGGAAGGTTTCTCTGTCTCTGTCAGTCATTCGACGACGGGACCTCCTTTATATAATAGATTTGAACGTGGATATTCACAAAGATGGGTGCTGTTGTGACTAATTTGATAGCTTTTAGGGCTGGTAACAGCAATTCTCCCTTTTCTTTGCTTATGTCCATTCTTTGGAATCTTCTGGCCTGATTTGGCCTCAGGCTTACAGTTGTTTCAGGGATGAGCCCAGTTCATATTGAGTTGAGCACAAGTGTTAAAAAAATAACTTGAGTGTGAGAGAGGTAAAACTTAACATTCTTTTCTTCCCCTTTGGAATTTTCACTCAGATAAAAAAAAATTACTTGGTCCGATAGTTTTGAGGCTCATCAGGAGCTAAGCTTTGGGGCCCCAACTTTGCATGCAACTTTAGGTCACTCTCAGGCCCGGATTAAGCTCTTCGGCCGCCCGAGGCCAAGATGCCCTGTGCCGACCCCCCCCCCAGAGTGCGGAAAGCCATGCCCCCAGGGCGCAGAAAGCCATGCCCCCAGGGCGCTGCTGCGCATGTGCGGCAGCAGCCTCGGCCGTGTGGCTTCCGTCGCCACCTCCTCCCGTAACCGGAAGGAGGGCCCGAGGAGGTGGACGGAAGCCACGCGGCACCGGCCCCATGGCTTCCGTCCACCTCGCGCCTTCCTTTCAGTCGCGGGAGGAGGAGGAGGTGGACGGAAGGTGCGCGGCACCGTGGGGCTTCCGTCTGCCGCCTCCTCCACCACCCGCGACCAAAAGGAGGGCCTGAAGAGGAGGGCGGGACTTCCCTTCCTCCTCCTCGTGCCTTCCTTTCGGTCACGGGAGGAGGAGGAGGCAGCGGACGGAAGCCCCACGGTGCCGCGTGCCTTCCGTCCACCTCCTCCTCCTTCTGTGACCGAAAGGAAGGCGCGAGGAGGATGAAGGGAAGTCCCGCCCTCCTCCTGGCTGCCTGGGTCGCCCCCTTGCAAAGGAAGGAGGCAGCCAGGAGGAGGAGGAGGACGGGAAGCCCGCTGGCAGGCGTGCGTGCGCATGCATGCATGCCCGCCCGCGGGTGGAGCTTCCTTCCTCCTCCTCGCCGCCTCCTTCCTTTGCAAGGGGTGGCCCAAGTGAGGGAGGGCGCCATTCCCTCTCCCGCCCCCTCGCAGCGCTCACCCCCACCCTCTCCTGAGGTATGATGACTCTCTCGGGAGAGGGCGGGGGAAAGCGCTGCGAGGGGGCGTTTTTTTAATTAAAAAAAGTTTTCGGGGGGCCGAACCCGCTGCCCCCCCAAACCTGCCGCCCGAGGCCATGGTCTAGTCTGGCCTTATGGGTAATCCGGGCCTGGTCACTCTTCATCCACCCGATCTTTCTCATACACATACACTTGTCTCTTTCCTCAAAAATCCTTACTCTTCATAAGTGTGTGTTTGTTACTGCTAACAGTTTATATAAATGCACAAACAACAAGACAAGGGGCTCCAAGATAAGGAGTCTCCTAAGGAAATCAGAATCAAATTTCTTATATGTTATGTATTTTTTAAAATCTAATTAGGACCAGTATATAGGCTCTACTAACATGAAAGTCGTTCAACATAGTAAAAATATATCATAGAACAGCGTTCAGCACAAAATGAGTTCTACACAATGGTCTACACAATACGTCAGTGTTCTACACAATAATAGTCAATATAAATTCTTCTATGGCACGACAGAATATAGTCTGGTATATCCTGTAAGGAATGGGATACTCCATGGTAAGGGGCGTTCCGCACAGAGTAGAAAGCACTCACCAGGCTTCCCAACGCATGAAAGCAATTCAATATATGCAGTTCCCGGAAGGCAAGTCAGTCTGTTGTAAAGTGATGGACAAATCCCAAAAAAAGCTCCTCAATTGAGTCACTTATAATCCATCTGCGTTGTAGCCAAACGGGGGAATTTCACATACGTTGTTGGGAGCAGCAGCAACAAGGAGGGGTGAGGGGTGCGTCATGGTTGTGAGCGGATGCCGGTCGCGTGAGAAGAGAGTTTGCCAAAGAGGTAAACAAACTGTAGTGCCGAGAATACAAACGGTGGCTGGTTGAACGCCCAGTTAGGAGCGCCTACGGGGAGGGATGAATGGCACCAGTCCCGTTTCGTAAGAAACTATTTCATCAGGGCGGTGATTATAAGACACAAACAAAGCACCTCATGGATAATTCTCAGTCATATCTATAACATAATACACAATATTTAGTTATAGGGATAAAGACATAGAGTAGCCTGATAGGGAGGGGAGAAAGAGAAGCAACTTACCAAACATCAATATACGAGTAGCATCAGATCGTAAAGACCGACAATACGGTGAAGAGACCAGTAGGAGGACTTATTTAAATAGGGAGTTTAATGAGGCTAATGATGTAAGAAAAGGAGAGAACACCTGTGGGGTTTAAATTAGAAGGTTGGAAATGCTGAAAGGTTTGTTTAACCCTAAAGGGTATTCACTGGCCAGGGAAGTTATCCATTTTAATTCACACTTGAGTAGTGCCTCTTTATGCTTCTTGCATTGTGTGGGCATGGGAGACCACCCTCCATCCACCGAAGCCCCAAGAACAACAAAACACAAGGTGTTGGGATAACCAAAAGCCACAACTTGTTTATTGGTTGCAATGAAACAGGATTGGCTGTCATGCATGGGTCCTGAATCAGGAATCGGACAGCCTGCCGTTGACCAATGCCACATAATCAGGGGAGGGGTTGCAAGCAGTTATTTGACCAGTTGCAACTTGGGACACTGATACTGCCGCACCCCCCATGAGCCACCTAAAGTGGGGAGGAGGTACGCAAACCTGATCCAGGGCCCATGCCAAATGTCCACAAGTTGTGACAAAAAACATGACCAAGAAATAAATAGTGGCACCACACAAGATTACTGATTACAGGATGGATGGGTGGGATGGGACAGCTGAAGAGCAACTGGTCAGTGAGCCAATCAGGGGGAAGGACATTGCCCACCCCTGATAGGCTGGCTGCTAGCGCACAGTGCGCAGGGGCTCCTGGGAAGAAGGAGCCTCCAAGGAAATGGTGGGCAAGGGAGTGCCCTCCACCACAACATCCCTGCTGGGTAAGTTAGGCAAGGCATTTTATATTCCCCATTCTCCCCAATTCGGTTTGCAGCTATAATTATCTGCCTGCTAAGAAATGAATCTACAGAACCAGTAAAGCATAGACCAGGGGTGCTCAGAACGGTGATCGTGATCACCAGGGTAATCTTTAGGCCTCATCCTGGTGATCGTCAGGCCCCTGACCAGGTTTTTTGCTGTTGGTCCTCTTCACGCACCCCTGCACGCTGCAAAGAAGTCCTCCGTCGTTGCTCCTCCCCGCTCCCTGCTCGCGCGCCGCCTCCAAAAGCTCCAGAGTTCAAGAGGCAGAATGGGCCCCCTCTTTTGGATTCCTCCTCCTCCCTCCGTCCTTCTCCAGCCACTCAGAGTCGTAGGAGACCAAAGGGGGCGGGCCTGGATGACGCGATGCATGGCTGGCCCCGTGCGCATGCGCAAAAGCGCCCATTCTGCCTCTTGGACTTCTCGTGAGCTCTTGGAGGTGGCACGCATGCTGGCGGCGTGGAAATAGGAGCAACAACGGAGGAGGAGAAGAAGGACGCTTTGGGGTCATTTCCTTACCGCATCTCAAAGGTCGGTCTTTTTACTTTGGGGTGGGTGCTTGATTGTTCTGTGGCATGTCTCTTTGTTTATTTTTAATGTTTAAAAATGGCATTTTAGCTCCAAAGCCTCTCTGCTTGCTTTGTTCCTTGAGAAATATATGTTGGGGAATATGGAAATGTGGGAGAAATGGGGTGGTTGGATGTATTTTTGCATGCCCCTTTGTTTAGCTTGCTGAGTATTAAATGGCCTTGCAGTTCAAAAGCCTCTCTTCTTACTTTCTGGCTGATAATATGTGTGGTAATATGGCAGAGTGGGAGAAATGGGGTGGTTGGATGTATTTTTGCATGCCCCTTTGTTTACCTTGCTGAGTATTAAATGGCCTTGCAGTTCAACAGCCTCTTTTCTTACTTTTCTGGCTGATAATATGTGTGGTAATATGGCAGTGTGGGAGAAATGGAGTGGTTGGATGTATTTTTGCATGCCCCTTTGTTTACCTTGCTGCGTATTAAATGGCCTTGCAGTTCAACAGCCTCTTTTCTTACTTTTCTGGCTGATAATATGTGTGGTAATATGGCAGTGTGGGAGAAATGGGGTGGTTGGATGTATTTTTATTCTCTGTTTTATATTGTTGCTATTAAATTGAAATGTTGATGTTTTATAACTTCATTTTATGTAAACTGTCCCAAGCCTGCTGGAAGGAGTGGTACATAAAAATGAATAATAAATATAAATAAATAAGAAAATAGTTATATGTTTTACATTTCTGGGTAGGTGATCTTTGGGACTTGGTTTTTTAATCAGTAGCTCCCATGCTGAAAAAGTGTGAGCATTCCTGGCGTAGACATATGCCATAAAACCATAAATAACCATAAAATAAACAATAAACCATAAACACGTGCTAAATAAAATGTGTCCAAGAGTACCACTGATATCTTAGCTTTTGTTCTTCTCAGTCATTTTTGTGTTGAAACTCAAGAAGCATCAGTGACGTAAGAGTGGGGAGTTCCATCTTCCAAGCCTTATTTTGTGTTTTAAATCTTACCTTCCAAACCTGTGGTGAATATGAGACGAAATCATCTGTGACATATGACTCTTCCACAATATTCACCTCCACAACCAGCATTGATAATGGCTAGATTGACAATAAGAATCTCTTGGCTTAACTCAATGGAAAAGTCATGAACAGAGAGTACATCCAAATTATGTACGTATTAAACATGAACACCTGGCATAATTTCCCGGCTTTATCAGTGAGAAAATGCTCCCTATTTTTGGTTGTATTGCTGCTTAGTTGGAAAATAACGCTCACTGAGGAATGGTTCTTTCAGGTGGAATGATTCTTGCCTGCCCACCCCCGAAATAAGACACACGACAACAGTGGTTGGGTTCAAATTGGGCAACATTTATTTGAATTGTTACCTATTTAACTATTTAGCACTTTATGGCCAGGAGCTGGCATACCTCAGACACCGCCTCTCCCCTCTCCACCGCCAGTGATCGCCAAGACTCCTCCAACTAGACTTACTGCATGTCCCGGGTCCTCAACCTTAACTCAAGGGGTGTCAGGAATTTGGTGTATCCAATTCAGGTAGCCACCCTACCCGGTTTTGATGTTAATTTTGAGGGTGAAAACACCTGTATCCTTGGCCATCTGACCAAGGCAACCTGTTAAGAGAAATGAGAGTGAGGTCTGGCCCCCAAGATATTGAGATTATCCTCCTCCCATTCCAGGCCATTTAACATAACTTCCCCGATCAACTTGAACTTTGATTGAGTATTAACATGATGGCCTTCACCCCTAACGGGGGGTGCCTTAACTACACACCAATATATGGGAATTTTCCCTATCTATTTTCCGCTAAGCCTATTTACATCCACCCCTCCCATCTAGCCCCTAAACAGTACGGGGGGGTAGGCGAAAAAAAACCCTATCAATGGAGGAGGAAAAACTCCTCCCCGGCTCCAACGGGCAACTGGGCCGATACTGTTAATGAGCGGGAGTGGTGCGTCGGAGTCCTAACGCGAAGTGAGCAACTGGGGCGGGCTTCCGGTGGATGAAGCCACGCCCCAGTTGCAGGGAGGATCCATTCGGCTCCTCCCCTTTTCACTTCGCCCGAGGGAGGGAGGCAAAACTCCTTCCTCCCAGTATGCACTGAGGGAAGGTGGCCTTGCCTGCCCACCCCCGAAATAAGACACACAACAACAGTGGTTGGGTTCAAATTGGGCAACATTTATTTGAATTGTTACCTATTTAACTGTCCTCAACCTTAACTCAAGGGGTGTCAGGAATTTGGTGTATCCAATTCAGGTAGCCACCCTACCCGGGTTTGATGTTAATTTTGCGGGCAAAAACACCTGTACTCCTTGGCCATCCGACCAAGGCAGCCCGTTAAGGGAAATGAGAGCGAGGTCTGGTCCCCAAGATATTGACCATCCTCCTCCCATTCCTGGCCATTTAACATAACTTCCCCGATCAACTTGAACTTTGATTGAGTAGTAACATGATGGCCTATTTTTGGTTGTAATGCTGCTTAGTCGGAAAATAACGCTCACTGAGGAATGGTTCTTCCAGGTGGAATGATTCTAGTGTTACAAATTAAAATACCATCCTGTGCAGCTATTCTATTTTTGTTGAAAGAAAATAGTTTTGGCAACACAGACAAGACAGGAGAGTTTCAAATGGATGATACCATCTGGACCCCCTGTTATGAGGAAAGGCAATTGTACAATGAATGCATTTGGAGACATCCAACTTTTAAAATTAGACATGATTGGCCAAGAAAAATGATCTGCAGGCTGAATTAAATAGGAAGAGATCAAATTTAATACATATCGTAATAATATATTATTTGGCATCAATAATTGCATTTTTCTCCATTTTCTTTTCAGTTCCTCCAGTTATTGAGGGTGACTCTGAAACAATCCAGAACAAACAAGTGGTAGCTGGCGGTTCACTGGTTCTGGAATGCAATGCAGCCGGCAACCCACCTCCTTTGCTGACTTGGTTAAAGAACGGGATCCCCGTGAAAGCAAGTGACAACCTCCACATTGCGTCTGGGGGAAAGAAGATGGAGATCCTGAACACTGTAGAGACTGACCATGGGCAGTATATATGTGTGGCCACCAGCATAGCCGGAGAAAAGGAAATCAAATACGATGTGGAAATCCTAGGTGTGTGGGGGAAACATATCAGCTATATATATATATATATATATATATATATATATATTTATTTATTTACTTTATTTATATTCCGCTCTTCTCACCCCGAAGGGGACTCAGAGCGGATTACAGAACCCATACTTGCAGACAATCCCTGCAGTTCAACATATGACATGTAAACATGTGACATTTATCACAGTACAGTACAGTACATACATTTTTACATTTATACATATATGGACAAACAGAGGCAAACTTTCTGGCCACCAGGGGGAGCTGACACACTCCTCATCTCTCTCAGCATTTCCTTCCAGCGTCCCTTTGTTGTTTCTTCCGCATTCCTCAGCGATTCTTTATGGCCTCATAAATCAGTCAAAGTTTTGCCTCCCCACTTTAATGTGGTACCTTTATCTCCTACTTGACAAATGTAACTGTCTTTCGGGCTGCAAAGGTCGGTAGCAGGCTACACTTAAGGTCGAGAACCCACCTCGACCCGGGCAGGCCTCGAACTCATGACCTACTGGTCAGAGAGATCTTATGCAGCTGACATTTAGCCAGCTGCGCCACAATTATTTAAAAATTAATTGAAGAAGTGTAAAGGAATAAATAAATTATAACAGCTTTTCTATCTGTGCTGACCCCACCTGTGCTTTCTTTCTCTGCAGTCCCACCAAATATGGAAGAGGGAAATGAATCTTCAGATTACATTGTGATTCTCCACAGTCCCCTGGAGTTGGATTGCTCTGCAACAGGGACACCGCTACCAACAATCACGTAAGGGGCTATAGCACAATTCATAAAGCAAACCAATCCTGTTTTTCAGATGTAAAATTTTAAAAAGTGTAATAATTAAATTATTATTATTATTGGATTATTGTAACGCCTTGTATGTCGGTCTTCCTCTGTCGACTACTCGGAGGTTCCACATTATTCAGAATGTGGTAGCCAGGCAACTCGCAAAGACACCTTTGAGATGCCACATAACTCCAACTCTACTACATCTGCACTGGCTTCCAACAGAATCCCAAGCTCTGTATAAGCTGTTGGTTCTGACCTTCAAAGCACTTTATGGCCAGGAGCTGGCATACCTCAGACACCGCCTCTCCCCTCTCCACCGCCAGTGATCGCCAAGACTCCTCCAACTAGACTTACTGCATGTCCCGGGCCCCAGGGAAGTACGCCTCGAGTCCACGAGGCATAGGGCCTTCTCCACCTCTGCCCCTGCCCTGTGGAACTCTTTGCCTCCCCACATGAGGGCCATGCGCGACTTGAGGCCCTTTGCTCAGGCGCTTAAGACTTTTTAGCAGAGCTTTTAATGTTTAATACAGTCTACAAGGTTACTGCTGTACGTTCTTATGCAATGTTTTATGTAAATCGCCTGGAGCATTTAATGGAGGGTGATTAATAAGTGAGAAATTGAATTGAATTGAATTGAAAATGCAGAAACATCTGATCAGCAGACAAACTTAATGAAAAGAGAAATAATTTCTTTCTTATGATGATTTTTTCTTAAGTGGTTGCTAGTGAAAATACCATTCTAATGTAGTGTGACCCTATTTCTTTTTTAAAGAGGCTGGCTAGGAATGCCCCACCCAACCCCATTGTTGCCAGGAGGCAAACCTTTGATATATTTTGGGACTCAGTTTATTCTAGATGTTCTATCTTTTGTATAAGAAAAAAGGAACAAAATCCGATTGCTCAAACTATCGAGGTATAACACTGCTCTCCATTGCTGGAAAAATCCTTGCAAGGATACTCCTGAACAGATTACCGTATTTTGCCGCACCATAAGACGCAGTTTTTTTCCTCCCAAAGTAGGAAGAAAAATCAGCTGCGTCTTATGAAGCGAAGATGCAGGCGGGGGAGGCGCTGAGCAGAGGGGGTAAGAACGCCCGGAAGAGGAGGGAGGGAGGAGGGAGGGGGAACTCTTCCTCCTTCCCTCCCTCCCTCCCTCCCTCTTTCGGGCCTCCTTACAGCGCGCGCCGGCGAGGCTTTCCTCGGGTAGAGGCGCATCTTCGTGACGTCACGAAGATGCGCCTCTGGCTTCAGGCCCTTCCGCTGCTGCGGCTGCGTCTCCATGGGGACCGCCCTCGTGGCCTCCCCCCTCCTCCTGCTCCTCCTCGGGTCCGTGAGCGGCGTGAGTCCCCTCTTCTGCCCCCGTTCCTCCGCGCCGCCGGCTGGCTGCGGCGACACGGCGGCGAGAGTCTGGGCATGCGCTGGAGCCCGGAGCCGCCGGGGGGGGGGGGCGAATATAGCGTGAGTACATCGCCGCCCCCCTCTGCTCCAGCGCCTCCCCCTCCATGTTAGTGTCTCCCTCCATATTAGTGTAACCAGCCCCCATTTTTTCCCCCCAATTTTCCTCCTCGAAAATCTAGGTGCGTCTTATCAGCAGGTGCGCCTTATGGTGCGAAAAATACGGTAGTTCCTGCTATTAGAGAAGAACTTCTCCCTGAAAGCCAGTGTGGCTTCAGAGCTAATAGGAGCACCACAGATATGGTTTTTTTCCCTTAGACAACTGCAAGAGAAATGTAGAGAGCAGAACAAAGGACTCTATGTAACATTTGTCGACCTCACCAAAGCCTTCGACACTGAGCAGAAAAGGTCTGTGGCAGATCCTGGAACGTCTAGGATGTCCCCCCAAATTCCTCAAAATGATTGACCTGTTACATGAGGGCCAGCGCGGTCAAGTCAGATATGGCGATGCTCTCTCAGAGCCCTTTCTAATAAACAATGGAGTGAAACAAGGTTGTGTTCTTGCACCAACCCTATTTACAATCTTCTTCAGCATGATGCTCCAAAGGGCTATGGCAGACCTCAAAGAAAAAGACGGCATATATATACGCTTTTGTACTGATGGCAGCTTGTTCAACTTAAGCCGTGTGAGGGCTCGCACTAAGACTCTAAACCAGGGATGGGCTATTACCGGCCCTCCAGGTGTTTTGGACTTCAACTCCCAGAAATCCTAACAGCTGGTAAACTGGCTGGGATTTCTGGGAGTTGAAGTCCAAAACACCTGGAGGGCCAGTAATTGCCCACCCCTGCTCTAAACTATCTAGTCTGTGAGCTGATTTTTGCAGACGATGCTGCCCTTGTCGCCCATTCAGAAGCAGCTCTGCAGCGCCTAACATCCTGCTTTGCAACAGCTGCAAAGCTGTTTGAGCTGGAAGTCAGCCTGAAGGAAACGGAAGTCCTCTACCAGCCCGCAACACAGGAAGAACACCATCATCCCCCACATCAGCATAGGCAAATCTGTGCTTAAGTCCATTCAGTAGTTCACTTACCTGGGAAGCATCATCTCTTCAGATGCCAAGATTGATAAAGTATTAGATCACAGATTAGCAAAGGCATATAATGCATTCGGAAGGCTTCACAAAAGAGTCTGGAGCAACAAGCACCTGAGGCAAAGCACAAAAATCAGTGTGTACAGAGCTATCGTACTGTCTAATCTCCCCTATGGGTCTGAAACATGGGTCACCTATCGCCAACACCTACGACTCCTCAAACGCTTTCATCAGCGCTGTCTTTGCACAATCCTAAATGTACACTGGACTGACTATGTGACAAATGCTGCTGTCGCTATATAACTGGTGGGGACCGTGCTAAAACAAAGCTCAAAGTACACAATAGAACTGTATGAGAATGATCACTATGCAAGTAATAATCACAAGCGTGTAGACTTTATATATCAAGAGTAAATATCATAATAGCATCAATATAAGGTGTGGCATACATACAAATAAACATTAAAGTCATAACGCAGCCAACACACTCTCAGGAGGAGAGAAATCATAGTCTCTCAAACCCTCAAGTTGACATTCAGTCCCTGAAAGAAGACAAGTAAATGAAGGAAAGTTCCAAAATGATAATGTCCGCAGGGGCAGAAGCAACTCAGTGGAAATGCTCACTGTGGGGTAGTCACTCACACGAGGAAGCCTCCGGGTAGAGAGAGTGTGGGGGAAAGCCGGAGCAGCCCAGCACGCCGTGCCTGTAGTAGTAAACAAACGCGGAGCCGGCTGTTCAGGCAAAAGCCGCAGAATCGCGTACTGCTCCTGGAAATCCAGGCTGGGAGCAGTCGCGTGTCAAATCCAACCACAATATACGGGCCGACGAGGGCGCATTTGCCTTGGCCACTTCTCGTTTCGACCTCTTGGTCTTTCTCAAGGCCACGTGGTAATATAGAATATCAGGTGTACAATACACATACATGTGCGGCTGACGATATACATCTGAAAGATACAAAGTATAATGCAAAGCATGCAATTCTTAATACACGGGTACAATCATAATATCAAATAAGAAATAAGGCATGGGGAACATGATACCTGGATGCTGAAGCTCAATAGCTATGGCGCAAAGCGTCTAATGGTCAGAGCTTGAGAATGCAAACTAAGCTACCTGCTTATAAAGGAAGGTGGGAAGCCCTTCACATGAGTAGAGCTGTTACTCCCAGCTTTTCATTTAACCCTAGCGGGATCTCTGTGCGATATTCAATTATAATCCGGGTTTCAGCCCGAATTAAAGCTACGTGGGGGTCTCCATGAGGTGGAGGAGTCACTTTCTCGATTCCAAAAAATTGTAAAGATTCAGGACCATGGGAAAAGGTTTTACAGTGGACATAGAATGGCGAGTCCTCTGAGGAGTGTCGAATCCGGGATTTGTGTTCCGAAAAACGGGTTTTGAGCATTCATTCTCTTGCTTTCACCTATGTAGATTAGTCCACAGGGACACCGGATTCCATACACAAGGGACTCTGAGCAACAGGAAAAAAATTCTTTAAACTTAAAGGTGCGTCCACGTCCTGGGCTGTAGATCTCCTTGTGTGGGTACACGCTGTTGCACTGCGCGCAGTGACCACATGGGTGAGTTTTAGCAGTCAGAGAACTTCTTTTGGGTGGAGTACTGATGTTCGTGTGTACCAAGAAGTCACGAAGATTCTTGGTCCGTTTATATGCAATCATAGGGGGAAGAGCTAACCCCGGAATGTTATGAACAAGGGGCCAAAATTTATGGATCACATCAATAATGGTGCTGGAGTGTTTGTTCAATGTGAGGGGCCATATTGTTCTATCAGGAGGGGTTCTGACCTTGTCAATGAGTAGCGATTCCCTGGGAACCAATTCAGCCCTACTTATGGCTGTGTTGATGATGTGAGCAGGATATCCACGTGAGGATAGTTTAGAGGACAGTGAGACTACTTCTTCATCAAAATGGGATCTCAGGGAAGAATTTCTCTTTAATCTTAAAATCCGTGAAAAAGGAAGATTCCTTTTCAAGGCGTGACTGTGGAAGCTACCAAAGTGTAGTAATGCATTTTTGTCTGTTTTCTTGTGAAAACATTTGACCAAAAGTCTATTCTGTTGGCGGTAGGTGGTTACATCCAAAAAGTCCACACTCTGATGATTATGAATCATAGAGAAAGTGATGGATTCAGCCCACGAGTTCAACCAGTTCTGAAATAATAAGGGGTCAGTGCCTCTACTGACTATTACGTATACATCATCAATGAATCGGAGATAAATTTTAATCTTTTGGGCCATAGGATGTTTAGGTTGACCAAAGACTTGGGTTTTTTCAAGACTGTCCATATATAAGTTGGCCACTGAGGGCGCTAGAGGGCTGCCCATGGCCACCCCTCCTATCTGCAACAATATTGTTGGTCAAACACAAAATAATTATATTCTAGAACCGAGTCTAGAAGATCCATCAAAAATGAAGTAGGAGGTCTGTGGGTGGTGGGAATGCTATAAAAGGAGTCCATGAGGACTAATCTGGCATCCTTGATGGGGATGTTCGTGTATAAAGAATTGACATCTGCCGTGATGAGAATAGAGGGACTCACCTTAGATGAGGGAGATTTGCTCATCACGGCAGATGTCAATTCTTTATACACGAACATCCCCATCGAGGATGCCAGATTAGTCCTCACCTTCGCTGTGACTGCTCTCCTGTCGACCCCGGGAATGTCTCCTCCTTTTTCCACCTGTCACTCTCCTACCCTACAACCTTTGGACTGGCTGTTGGACCTCTCTTCATGTATGCCCCCTGTCGGACGACGCAGATGGACGTCTTGTGTTTGTTTTGATTTTCTTCTCCACAGCATTTCTTTTTGGGCATTCCTGGGATTTTTGTGGGTTTTAAAACCGGATTTAGGCTATTTTTTGTTAGTCCTCCTCCCATTTATTGTGACAATAAACTTTTGTTACCTTTTAAACTCCTGGACTTGCCTGCTTACGTCTCTGTTCCATAGCATATATAATATAAGAGATGTGAAACTTAAACTCAAAAATCCATGGCACCATGGTAAGCCCAGACTCTGAGGTCTATATCCCAGTGTCCAAAAATGTTAGTAACTATGCCTCCATTTTATCTGTTTAATAATCTGTTTTTCATTCACTAGGTGGTTGAAAAATGGCCTGCCTATTGAAATGGGAATTGGATATAAGATCTTATTGAATGGACGTAAGCTTTTCATTTCACGGGCTGAAGTGTCAGACACCGGTCATTATCAGTGTATAGCAACAAACAAGGCGGGTGATAACAAGAAGGAATTTGCTGTTACCGTGCATGGTATGTTGTTTCTCTAAGAGCTATGATTGCAATGTGTGTGTTTATGAAAAGATATAGATTTTATTATCATGTAGGTTTATTTATGTTGTACTTTATGTAATACATCAGAAGAGAATTCCAGAATTTTATCTACATAGAGTAAGTAATTGTGCAGTAACATTATTAAAATTAGTATTGTTTATTTTGCCTACTTTACCCTCCCATTTTCTTCTCAATATTTTCAGACAGTGTTTTTCATGTAGTTCATAGACTGAGGAAAAACTCAGATTAAAGGAAGAGTTTAAGAGCGGGAACACAGTGCTTCCTCCCTTCCCTCTAGTACAGAAGTAAGGAATGTCTGCCCCACCAGATGTTGTAGAACAGCTATATTTTGTTCAGGTATTCTGTGTCCAATTTTAGGTGCCACAATTTTAAAAGAGTATTAACATGACCAGAAAAGGGTAAGAACCATGGTAAAGGAAACAGAAGCCAAGCTTTTTGACAAACAGTTAAGAGAAGTGGGTTTAGTATGGAGAAGATAGATAGGTCTTCTTCACATATCTGATGAAGTGTCACATGAAAGATGAATCAAAGTTTGTTTCTGTTGCTCTAAAACAGTGTTTCTCAGCTTGCACATGGGGGGGGGGTCACAAGGGGCTTTCAGAGGGATCACACATATTTTTGATGGTTTTAGGAACCCCTTTCGCTGAAAAGGCTGAAGATCTCTCCACCTCTCCTCCGCTTCCTTTTTGGAAACAGATGGTGAATCCTCTCACCAAAAGCCCTCCTCTGCTGTGATTGGCCGGCCTCTCAGCTGGCCTCTCAGCCAAGGGAGGGCTGTTTCTGATACTCCAGGTGGGAAGGGAAGAGCAGGAGTGCTCAGTGCATGGCAGCATGGTGCACATGCAGGCCAGGATTACCCATAAGGCCAACCTAGGCCATGGCCTAGGGGTGCAAGCCGAGGGGGGGGGGCGCAGATCACGGACCAAAACATAATAATAAAAATGTTGAAACAAATAAAAACGCAACGCGCATGGAGATGAGGAAGGAAGGAAGGAAGGATACCGGAGGTCTTCCTTTTCGGCGGCGCCCCTGCCCCTTGCTGAATACCAGCTCCTGCCTCTGCTATTGTTGCTCAAACGGTGTATGCGCAGGGGCTCTCGACACGGGCATCGACGTAGACAGAAGGAACAATTAACTCCCTCGATGCTGACAGCATCCACTTGCTGGCTCCTTCAGTGCAAGTACAGGAAACTCCATTGCGCAGTCTGCGCATGCCCTAACACCATGAAAGCTGGTATTCCTCCTCCAACACAAGGAGGAGACTCCTCCTTACTGGAGAGAGAAGCGCAACTGCCGGCTATAGCACATGTGCAAACCCCAGTACAGGAGAGAAGCCCAACGCGACACGCCCCGGTATCGGGGAGAAGTGCGGCATCAGTAAAGCTGCTGACTACAACGCATGCGCAATCCCCAATACTGGGTAGGAGCCAAGTGCCTCAAGCCCCGGCATTGGGGAGGAGGCTCCTCCCCCCATGCCTGCATCCATAGTGCCTGCCGAGAGGGAAACTCCTGTGGTGGACCTAGTGGGCCACACCAGGAGAGCTGGATGTGGGGCCCTAAGGGGGACGAGCGGATGAAAGGATGTGGGGTGGGGGGTGCGGTAGAGGTTGGCTTAAAGGGAGCGCAATTCCAAAGTGTGGCCTAGGGTGCAAAAAGGTGTTAATCCGGGTCTGTGAGCATGTGCAGGTGAAGGACAGTGATTGAGGATGGAGGGAAGCTCATGCCAGTGAGCCTCTTCAAGGCATGGGGGTTTTGTGTGGGACGTTTGGCCCAATTCTATCATTGGTGGGGTTCAGAATGCTCTTTGATTGTAAGTGAACTATAAATCCCAGCAACTACAACTTCCAAATGTCAAGGCCTATTTTCCCCAAACTCCACCAATGTTCACATTTGGGCATATTGAGTATTTGTGCCAAGTTTGGCCCAGATCTATCCACCCCACCAGTATTCAAATTTTTACATATCTGGTATTTCTGCCAAATTTGATCCAGTGAATGAAAATACATCCTGCATATCAGATATTTAGATTACGATTCATACCAGTAGCAAAATTACAGTTATGAAGTAGCAACAAAAAGAATGTTATGGTTGGGGTCCCCACAACATGAAGAACTGTATTTATTTATTTATTTATTTATTTTATATTCTGCTCTTCTCACCCCAAAGGGGACTCAGAGCGAATTACAGGTACACATACTTAGCAGACAATCCCTGCCGTCTCCACATACACACATATAGATGAACAGAGGCAAACTCTGGCCACCAGGGGGAGCTGATGCACTCCTCATCTCTCAGCGTTCCCAGAGTCCGTTGTTGTTCCTTCTGCATTCCTCAGTGTTCCTGGATTCTTTAATGGGGTCACGGCATTTGAAAGGTTGAGAAACACTGCTCTAGAAATTAAACTGGTTCAAATTGAAATAAATAAATTAGAAAGTGTATATTAACCACTAACCAGATATCAGGAGGAGATTGCGGACAGTAAGAATGGCTGCAAAGTATAGCAGACAGCATCGGAATTTTGCATATTTTCCATTGCTGGAGACTTTTTCACCAACAGTGGGGAAATTATGTAAGAGTTGCTTTAGCTGTGGATTCCTGTATTAGCAAGGATTGGACACTTAAGGACCCAACTTTTTATGGTATAGTGTTCCCTCACTTATCACGGGTGTTCCGTTCCAGGACCACCTGCGATAAGTGAAAATTATTTTAGCATAATGTATAAATATTACAATTAATGTAGCGTCCCTACTTTGCGGATTTTCTTACCCGCGCTTGGCACAACGGCAGCCTGAGGGCCAGGGAAGTTTTACCTGCCTGCCCAGAGTCAGAGTCAGAGAAGGAGGCGGATGCCGGGAGAAGGAGCGGATGCACAAGCGCTCCAAGTTGCGGGAGGGCAAACGGAGCCAGCAGAGGGAGTCCCGGCCCGCACACCAGCCTCCCTTTCTGAGTCCTGTTGTAATGTACATAGTACATATTTATTTATAATATATTTATTTTATATTAGTATTTACAAGAAATCCATGAAACATTGAGTCCGCGTAAAGTGAACCACGAAGTAGCGAGGGAGCACTGTAGTATGATTTTCCACCACCTTTCATCAATGCCAATGCTTTTATGGACTGAACACTGTTTTGATCTGGAATGAATGCGTATGATGCTAATGTAATTGTTTTTAATGTATTTCAACGTATTTTAATTGCTGAAGGGTTTGGGGGTTTTATATTGTTACTATTTGGGCATCGAATTGTGCCGTACTGTAAGCCACTCTGAGTCCCCCCTCGGGGGTTGAGAAGAGCGGGGTAAAATCCTGAAATAAATAATAAATAAATAAATGCTAGCTGGGTTAGTCAAGGGGTTGCAATTATTTGGCATTTTCATCTTTGAAGAAGGCAGTAAGCAATATTAGCCATTTTCTTCCCCTTATGGGAAACACATTAAAAGCTTTAAGACTATTCATACTTCAAGACTTATTCAGCACAAAACATGCTTGCAGGTTTTTTTTAACAGGAAACAGGATTTAGTGCTCAGCAAACATCTCTTTCTACACAGAAAGTAATAATTCATGTGCAGAAAATGCTGCTTTCTCTTTTATCTCCCACCTCACCCCCGGGGAATTTAAATTGCAAAAATTATCACCAATAAAAGTTTCTGATCTGATTTACAGATGCTTTATATCATATTGCGTTTGTACAGTTGTTGCATAAGATTCTTTTTTTGCAGTACCTCCAACAATCAAACCAACTGGACCAGCTGAGCGATCTGTGGTCATCCACAAACCAGTAACTCTGCAGTGCGTTGTCAATGGCATACCCAGTCCATCGATTACATGGTTAAAAGACAGTCAGCCTGTAAACACAGCCAGAGCAAATATGAGAGTGAGTACTGAGATCTAAAACAGCCTCAGATTATCACTATTGCCTTCTCTTAGCTCCGTAAGTTACTTGTCCAGAATCAACATGGCTTTTTGGTGAAACAAACTGCTTCCTATCTATCTATCTATCTATCTAATAAAAGTCAGTGTTTGCGGCGGGAAGTGCAGCGGGAGGTGCGGAGGTGCAGAGGAATATGTGGCAGCTTTTTGATTGGTTGCCACTGTGGAATTATTTGCATAAATGACTCTGATTGGCCAGCCTCCCAACATTCCAACACTCCTAGGCAGCACAGAGAGGAAAGGAAAGGGCCTGAGGCAGACATAAATGGCAGGAGTTGAAGTTAGCCAGTTGACAGTTTTTTCCGTTGGGAATGGAATGTTCAGTACCTTCACCCAATACACTTCACAAAAAACACTGCAAGCCCTACAAATCACAGACTAGGCCCAAAATTGACAGTAAGGTTTCATTAACTTGATTTTCCTGACTAGGCCTCACCTAATGGGATACTGTTTAAGGCATGAATTGACAGTAAGGCTTCATTAACTTGATTTTCCCAACTAGTCCCACACTCCATCCTACTGCAGTTTAGAGGAGGGCTGACCATGGATGATGGCATTTCAAGTACCTCCACTCACTTCCCGAGCCTGCTGCGACCCTCATCCAGTGCATGATCATGACCACACTTGGCACACAAAGCCCCCGTGATCCACTTTACATCCTGGTGCAGTTCGGAGAAGGGTGGACCACGGATTATGGGACTTGAAGTACCTCACTTCACAAGACCGCTGCCAACCTCCTCCAAAGACTAATCAAGACCAAACTTGGCACACAGAGCCCCCATGACTCATTCTACATCCTGGTGCAGTATCAAGGAGGATGGATCATGGATGATGGGACTTGAAGTACCTCCACTCACTTCCCAAGACTGCGGTGACCCTCATCCAATAACTGAGGAAGACCAAATTTGGCACACATAATCCCCATGACCCAACCTACATCCTGGTGCAGTTTGGAGGAGGATGGACCATGGACGATGGGACTCCCAGCACCTTCCCTCACTTCCCAAGACCACTACAAGCCACATAAACAACTGATAAGGACCAACCTTGGCACAAAAGGCCTTTCTCAAATAACCCGGGCAGCGCCGGGTCCCCAAGCTAGTCTGTCTATAAGACTAAGATATAAATTCAATCCTTTGGTCATTAATAGTGTTTTAACAAGACACTCAGTTTTAAAAGAATACTAAAACAAAGCTTGTAAGTGAAATATACTGTATGTATATTCATGTCCAAAATCAATACAAAAAGCCTGCATAATGGACTTATCAGTGGGTCACTATAAATACTGTACCTTATGAAAACCGGAACCATCTCTTTCTCGGAGTGGAATGGTAAAATATGAGAGCTGACTCTGTGCAGGAGAATTTATAAGACTCATCAATCCCTTCTACTTTCTTGGTTGCAACATTACTTTTGGGGTTTTTGGATTGGCTCTATGGAAAATAGAGGCAGGAGGGCAGGGGTGCTCCTTGCGTTGATCGCGAGCTACTAGTCGATCTTCGGCCCTCTTCCAGGTGATCTTCGGGCCTCACCAGCGGATAAGGCACTCCTGCCATGAGTGCGAACGGCCCATGCGCATGCACGCTCCCGCCGCTGGCCTCCGCTCCCGCGGTGCTTTTTCCACCTGCGGGGCATTGCAGGAAGGAGAAAGCGCGAGGCGGAGCCTTCGACGGCTCCGCCTAGTGCTCCCTTGCCCTCTGCAATGCCCCGCGGGAGGAGCCAGCAGCGGCAGCGCCCCTTCCGCGGGGCATTGCAGAGGGCGAGGGAGTGCGAGGCAGAGTTTTCGAGGGCTCCGCCTAGTGAGCCCTCTGGCGCGGGAGGCAGGCAGCGCCCCTTCCGAGGGCATTGCCACGAGGAGTGCGAGGCAGAGTCTTCGAGGCCTCTGCAGTGCCCGCCCTCTGCAATGGCGGGGGATGAGTGGGAGGAGCGGCGGGGCACGGGAGGCTCTGCCTCGCGCTTCCTCGTTCCCGCTGCCGGCTCCTCCCGTGGGGCATTGCAGAGGGCGAGGGAGTGCAAGGCGGAGTCTTCGAGGGCTCCGCCTAGTGCTCCCTCGCCCTCTGCAATGCCCCGCGGGAGGAGCCAGCAGCGGGAACGAGGAAGCAAAAGGTGGAACCTTCGAAGGCTCCGCCTAGTGCTCCTGCCCTCTGCAATGCCCCCGTGGGAGAGGCAGCGGTGTTTTTTTAAAAAAAAGTAGCTCGCATGCTCAAAAAGTGTGAGCACCCTTGCAGTAGGGTGTAAGGCCCCTTGAAGCCATGTGGCACTTCTTCTTTTCCACTGAATCACCCTCAACTTATCCTCAGATCAAGTCAAAACCTATAATTTTGGTTCCCAAACCTGTCCTTTACTTATACTTGAGACTGCTGGTCATTGACCGAAATAAAATATTCATTCAATACATGAGACTGATTTGTATACGAGTACATACAATAGTTATTCTTTTTTTAAAAAATAATTTTCCCTAACTACTGAACTCAAAGTTGAATAATACAACTCTCACAGATACACTGGAATGATGCCATTTGTTAATTCCTTACATCTGTTCAATTGGTTTCTGTGTGTGTGTGTGTATGTTTCTTAAAATTTAATTCAATAGCATACAATAAATTCAGTAAAAATGCAATCAAATTCACAAAAAGAGAAACAGAATACGGATATAAGTGATATAAGTGCACAACGATTTTCAGCACATTACCACCTAAATATCTATATACATAAAGGAGACACGGTCGTGCAAAGATGGATATAGACAACGAAACTATAAGTCGCAGAAGCACCACACTAAACAACTGACTGGGCCTGACCACGAGGTACAGACAACAGTCAAAAACCGGACCTAACTACCTAGCAACACCCTAAAACACCACCCATAAAAAACAAAGGGAATCCCACCCGGACTCTGCGCTGCCAGCGCGAACGTTTAGAACGTTCGCACATGGCAGCCAGAGCGCCTCCTCCGCCTCCTCCTTTGAACAGGAAGAGCGGCGGGGGAGGGGGGGAACCTGAAAAGAGGAGGGGAAACCCCTCCCCTCCTCCCCAGCCCCTCACACCTCCTTCCGCGCCACCGCTGCAACCGCGAGGGGCCGCGGCGGAGGGCGGTTCACCCAGCTCCGGCCCTGCCTCCCCAGGCGCGCCAGGGCGGGAGGCAAGGCCGGAGAACGGCGATCCCCCCACCGCCCGTGTCCCCGCGGATCCAGCGGCCGGGCCTCAAAGAAGGTAAGCTCCCGGGCTTACCTTCTTTGAGGCCCGGCCGCTGCAACCGCAAGGGGGGGCGGCGGCAGAGGGCGGTTCGCCCATCTCCGGCCCTGCCTCCCCATGCACGCCAGGGCGGAAGGCAGGGCCGGAGATCGGCGCCCCGCCCTCCGCCGACGCACTCCTCAGATCCAGCGGCGGCGCCAAAGAAGGTAAGCTCCCGGGCTTACCTTCTTTGAGGCGCCGCCGCTGGATCCGCGGGAGGCGGCGGCGGAGGGCGGATCGCCCATCTCCGGCCCTGCCTCCCCATGCAACCCTCTAAGCACCCGCTCCCCCCTTCCTCGCCAACACTCACACATACCCCAAAACAACTCACCCAAGCAGCCTTTGCGCGCCCCAAAAGCCCCTCTAAGCACCCGCTCCCCCCTTCCTCGCCAACACTCACACATACCCCAAAACAACTCACCCAAGCAGCCTTTGCGCGCCCCAAAAGCCCCTCTAAGCACCCGCTCCCCCCTTCCTCGCCAACACTCACACATACCCCAAAACAACTCACCCAAGCAGCCTTTGCGCGCCCCAAAGCCACTCTGAGCACCCGCTCCCCCTTCCTCGCCAACACTCACACATACCCCAAAACAACTCATCCAAGCAGCCTTTTGCGCGCCCCAAAAGCCCCTCTAAGCACCCGCTCCCCCCTTCCTCGCCAACACTCACACATACCCCAAAAACAACTCACCCAAGCAGCCTTTGCGCGCCCCAAAAGCCCCTCTAAGCACCCGCTCCCCCTCCTCGCCAACACTCACACATACCCCAAAACAACTCACCCAAGCAGCCTTTGCGCGCCCCAAAAGCCCCTCTAAGCACCCGCTCCCCCCTTCCTTGCCAACACTCACACATACCCCAAAACAACTCACCTAAGCAGCCTTTGCGCCCCAAAAGCCCCTCTAAGCACCCGCTCCCCCCTTCATCGCCAACACTCACACATACCCCAAAACAACTCACCCAAGCAGCCTTTGCGCGCCCAAAAGCCCCTCTAAGCACCCGCCCCCCTTCCTCGCCAACACTCACACATACCCCAAAACAACTCACCCAAGCAGCCTTTGCGCGCCCCAAAAGCCCTCTAAGCACCCGCTCCCTTCCTC
This sequence comes from Anolis apletophallus, assembly GCA_030556195.1. NCBI lineage: Eukaryota > Metazoa > Chordata > Lepidosauria > Squamata > Anolidae > Anolis > Anolis apletophallus. The sequence continues at coordinate 147,599,254 of JARBWK010000005.1, read as the reverse complement.
GCCAACACTCACACATACCCCAAAACAACTCACCCTAAGCAGCCTTTGCGCCCCAAAAGCCCCTCTAACCACCCGCTCCCCCTTCCTCGCCAACACTCACACATACCCCAAAACAACTCACCCAAGCAGCCTTTGCGCGCCCCAAAAGCCCCCTCTAAGCACCCGCTCCCCCCTTCCTCGCCAACACTCACACATACCCCAAAACAACTCACCCAAGCAGCCTTTGCGCGCCCAAAAGCCCCTCTAAGCACCCGCTCCCCCCTTCCTCGCCAACACTCACACATACCCCAAAACAACTCACCCAAGCAGCCTTTGCGCGCCCCAAAAGCCCCTCTAAGCACCCGCTCCCCCTTCCTCGCCAACACTCACACATACCCCAAAACAACTCACCCAAGCAGCCTTTGCGCGCCCCAAAAGCCCCTCTAAGCACTCACTTCCCCCCTTCCTCACCAACACACAGCCTCCTAAACAAATCAGACAAGCACCCACTTTCCTTACCTTTAGAAAAAACCTCCATCCAACTCTGAGGCGACTCTCTCTCCTCCACCCATAACATACTACAATTCCCAGAACCACTTGCTGCCGAACACGCCCACCACGCATGCGCAATGCCATTAAAAAACAACATTTTACTGGGCCTCTCTACCCTCACCCATTCCTTAAGTAAGTACCTATTACTCTACTCACATTTCCAAATTTACAACAAAAAAGCTTGACAGAACCTGGGACTAACCGTGCGAGATCACCCACTCCCTGGATTCAGTTTGCTAACCTTTTCCCCAGCAAGTTCAGCAGCTCACTGGTGTACTTATTGGTGAAAAGGTTAGGATTTGGTCACAGAGATGTACCTATTACTCTACTCACATTTCCAAATTTACAAAAAAAAAAACTTGACAGAACCTGGGACTAACCGTGCGAGACCACCCACTCCCTGGATTCAATTTGCTAACCTTTTCCCCAGCAAGTTCAGCAGCTCACTGGTGTACTTATTGGTGAAAAGGTTAGGATTTGGTCACAGAGATGTACCTATTACTCTACTCACATTTCCAAATTTACAAAAAAAAGCTTGACAGAACCTGGGACTAACCGTGCGAGATCACCCACTCCCTGGATTCAATTTGCTAACCTTTTCCCCAGCAAGTTCAGCAGCTCACTGGTGTACTTATTGGTAAAAAGTTAGGATTTGGTCACAGAGATGTACCTATTACTCTACTCACATTTCCAAATTTACAAAAAAAGGACACTGCACTACACTAGCTTTTGCCATCACCATAAACAAGGCTCAAGGACAAACACTACAAATCTGTGGCATAGACCTTGACACAGAATGCTTCTCCCACGGACAACTCTACGTAGCGTGCTCCAGAGTTGGGAAACCACAGAACCTCTACATCAACACAGCAGACGGAAGGACAAAAACATTGTATATCCACAAGCTCTGCAGAACGCCAGGAACACCACACACCGACAACTCCATAGGACTTCAACATCCCACCCACCAGAACAACCCACAACGACACAGCCATGACCCCACCAAGACCATAAGTAACATCAATTCCAACCCTTACATACTCAGACTTTCTCGCATCTCCTAAATAGGGCACAGCAACGCGTGCCGGGTACAGCTAGTTTATTATAAAAAGTTATTGTAAGGTTTTCCCACAAATTACTATATTTGATAGAAGATATAGTAATTTATGGAAGGATTTGTTACTATGATATTTTTTGGGTGGTTTCTCTTGGAAATCTCAGTGGCTGTATATAGATCAGTGAATTTGCTTTTTCTTTATTTTCTTTTGTTCTGGAGCAGCTAGAATCCTCGGGGCGCATCCTTCAGCTTCCCAGGGTCCTAATGGAAGATGCTGGCAGGTATACCTGTGTAGCAACAAATGCAGCTGGGGAAGCCCAACATCATGTCCGTCTGCACGTATATGGTAATGTTTTTCCTGACCAAACATAGTTTATTGATTTTGATAACTTCACTGAGGCCCCCTTTACACTGCCATATAATCCAGGTTATCAACGCAGATAATCCACGTTATCTGCTTTGAGCTGGATTATATGAGTCTACACTGCCATATTATCCAGTTCAAAGCAGATGATTGGGATTTCATATGGCAGTGTAGAAGGGGCCTCAGATGTCCACATGTGCCATTTTTTTCTTGTTCTTTGCAAACATTTTGAATTATTGTATTATGTTATCTTTTCATTCTTGTCACCTCCACAAATAATACACTTATAGTTAAGTTTCAAGTACACTGGAGAATGGAATGTGGGAATGTCCAGCTGCCTACCCTGGATGGTGTGGCGTTAAAGAGCTTGGGAGTCCTTTTGGACCCTCTGCTGACAATGGAGGCTCAAATCTCCGCTGTGAGCAGAGCAGCATTTTTCTATCTGCGCCAGGCTAGGCCCTTGGCTCCCTACCTTGATGAAGCCTAACTTACCTAAACGCAGGGGTTTTTGTTGTTTTTTTTACAAGAATTGAACTTGTTTACAATTAGTTTTCTATATTTCATATCTACTGTGAGCTTTGCTTTGCGTTCCTATTATTTTATGGTGTGGAGCACCAGAAATTAAGAAGTATTCCAGGGGAGAGGAGAAAAGGGAAATCTTTTCATTCTTACGTACTCTAACCTTCACAAAATGGTTTTATTATGTCTGGACTATTCTTGGGTTAGTGTAATCTGACTTTTGAGAACTTTTTCAAAGTTCAATTTTATGCTGATAATAATAGAAGACAGCTTAGCTTACAGAAAGGTAGCATGTAGGTGGCTAAATGACTGATAAGCCACGGTCATCTCAAGACTGGACTACTGTAATGCTCTCTGCATTGGCCTTCCTCTGTTGGTGATCTGGAAGCTCAAGCTGGTGCAGAATGATGCAGCTTGGCTGTTGGCAGGCCTTCCATCTCGCTGCCACATCACGCCTGTTCTGCACGAACTGCACTGGCTTCCAATATAGCACCGGATCACCTTAAAAAGTGCTGGTTCTGACCTTCAAGGCCTTGAACGGTCTGGGGCCGGTGTACCTAAGGGACCGCCTCTCCCCATATAGTCCTTCAAGACCATTGAGATCTGAGTCCTTGAATCTCCTGGTGGTGCCGAGCCACACAGCCCTCCACTTGACCTCAACACGGAGGAGAGCCTTTAGCGTTATCGCTCTTGTATTATGGAACGCTCTTCCTCCTACAGTCTGTGCGCTGCCCAATTTACTAGCCTTTTGAAAGGCTTGTAAAACCTTCCTGTTCACACAGGCATTTGGTTAGGAACAATCCTGGGGCTTCCACTTCATGGTCATGGGCCATTGCTTTATGTAGCGAGTAGGCATGGTTTCGAACCCAAAAATAGAGAATCAAAAATCTAATGGGGGGTGGTTGATTAGTAATAGAAAGACTTACAAAAAAATTCCAAAAATTTCTAAAATGTAACTTAATTACTAACGAAATTCGTTAGTAGTTCTAAAGTAGGCAAAGCAGGGAAGCAGGACTGACACTGTTTTAAGCACAGGCAAATCAAGGGGCAACATTTCCCTTAGTTTCCTTGCAGGGAGATATAATGCATTAATATATTATTATTAATATTATTATTAATATTATTATTAATATTATTAAAGGACAGGGTTTCTTTGCAGGGAGATATAATGCATTAATATATTATTATTAATATTATTAAATAAAATAGTTGTGCCCACCTCTGGTGCAGGCCTTGCTCATCTGTAGATTTTCTCCTCACTCCAGCTTTTTCCCATTCAGTTTTACCATAGCAGTCTAGGACCTCCGTTTGAACTCTATGGCTTTTCTTGATTCTGAACTCTTCCTTCTCCTCTCCGTGCTCTTTTCACTCCTGCTGCCCTTCTCTCAGCAGTTTTTATGTCCCTCTGCTCTGTCCTTCTATCTAAACCCCCTTCCTGGGTGTTTAAATCGCTTTTTTCATCAGTCCTCCAGCCCCTCTAGGAGTCCCGATCTGGATCTCTCTATCGTTTCCGGCTCCTTTTTCACTTCCTGGAAGAGGCCTTTCACTCTAATTAGGCTCCAAGCATGGAAAGGCCCCGATTTGACTGTGAGTTATGTCTGCAAAGCTATTTTGGAGGGGGAAATGTTCCTGTTGGGTGGGCATCCGAAATATTTACTAATCTAACAAAATTTTGGGCCCAGAGAGTGCGGAAATGAAAGTCCACTTCCGGGATTGGCCCTGCGAATCGTATAAACTTGAAAGTCCCATACATACGAATCCCTTCCGATTTCTTTTCATTTTCATAACTTTTTTCTCATGCCTAGTAGCGAGCATACGTTACTATATGGTTTTAACTATGGATGCAACTCCTGGCATCCTGCTGTGTTTTAATGTTATTGTACTACTGTGTTTTATTGTGTTTTTACTGTGTCTTTAATCATTTGTGAGTCGCCCCGAGCCAGTCGGGAGAGGCGACTAAGAAATCGAAACAATAAATAAATAAATAAATCTTAACATTCTGCTTGCTTCCAGAACCACCCAATCTGAAGGATGCAGGAAAGGTAATAAATGAGACTGTGATTTTGAACAATCCAATACAGTTGGAGTGCAAAGCATCTGGAAATCCATTACCAGGTATAGACATTTGCAGAAATTATTTTCCATAATTTAAAGTTTTTAAAGTTAAAATATGGGGGAAAGACTGCTGCATTCTACCAGATATCTTATCTTAAAAATATATTTTAAGGAACTCTGAAGGATTACTCTGACAGGATATATTACTTTCAGATTATTTTTGTTGAATTGTGCTTATTGGTGGTGTGAGTGGACTCCTATCTGTGGCAAGAAACCTTCTGAATTGAATTTGCTGGCTAACAATAGGCATTCACAGGGCTGTTTTTCACATTAAAATCCAAATAATATTTATTTATTTATTATTCAATCTTGTATGACGCCACTCCCCGAGGACTTGGAGTGGCTCACAATACACATAAAACACCATAAAAGCAGGAAGTAAAACATCAATTAAGACTAGAGTTCAAATATCAAATTTCAGCAATCGAATGTCAACCGAAAAAGGTAGGTTTTGCACGGCCTGCGGAAAGATGACAAATCTTGCAGGGCACGAACTTCAGTTGGCAAGGCATTCCAAATAGATGGTGCCATGACAGAAAAGGCTCTGTGCCGTGTAGATGTTAAACGGATGGCTTTAAAACTAGGCACTTCGAGTAGGTTCAGATCTTCAGAGCGGAGCGATCTCTGGGGTTGGTAGGGGGTGAGACCGTCCTTCAGATACATCGGCCATAGACCATACAAGGCAATGAAAGTTAACACCATCACCTTGAAAGTGATCTGGTGCTTGGCCGGAATCCAATGAAGCTGCTGAAGAATAGGAGTTATGTGACATCTCAAAACGCAGAATGGATTTAGTGATCTAACATGGAAAGCACTGCCAGGTGAGCAGCTACCGTGTTTCACCGAAAGTATGACACCCCCGATTGTAAGACGTATCGGAAGTCAGGGGTCGGCTAATGTAAGCCGTACCCCGAATGTAAGCCGTACCTGGTCGTCGCCGCGGCGGCCGCCTCAACCGGCCCATCGGCTGCGGCACACCTCCGCGCGCACCTTTCTGCTAGGCCTCTCCAAGGAAGGGGGGGGAAGAGTCCCAGAGGCGTGGCTAGCGGCGCGACGCGTCACTCTGACGCGCCGCCAGCCACGCCTCTGGGACTCTTCCTCTTCCCTGCCTTTGTCCAACGAAGGGAGGGGGAAGAGTCCGAGAGGCGTGGCTAAGCGGCGACGTGTCACTCTGGCGCAGTCGCCTCTTAGCCACGCCTCTGGGACTCTTCCTCCTCCCTCCCTTTGTCCAACGAAGGGAGGGGGAAGAGTCCCAGAGGCGTGACTAGCGGCGACGCGTCACTCTGACGCAGCGCCGCCAGCCACGCCTCTGGGACTCCCTTCCTCTCCCTCCCTTTGTCCAACGAAGGGAGGGAAGAGTCCCAGAGGTGTGGCTAAGCGGCGACGCGTCACCCTGACGCAGCGCCGCTAGCCACGCCTCTGGGACTCTTCCTCTTCCCTCCCTTTGTCCAATGAAGGGAGGGGAAGAGTCCCAGAGGCGTGGCTAAGCGGCGACGTGTCACTCTGACGCAGCGCCGCTTAGCCACGCCTCTGGGACTCTTCCCCTCCCTTCCTTGGCGAGGTCTAGCAGAAAGGGGCGCTGCGGAGATGTGCCGCGGCCAATGGGCCGGTTGCGGCGGCGGCGGCGTGACGGCGGCGGCGGCGTGGTGACGGGGTACGTCTTTGTTTATATAAGACGTACCCCGAAAGTAAGACGTAGGGGGACTTTTCGGGGGGAAAAGAAAGTAAGACGCTGTCTTACTTTCGGGGAAACACGGTAGTTGTTAGGATTGTTTGAAATTCAAAAGTATGAAGAAATTCCTTTTCCCTTTACCGAAGTTCCTCCTGTCCCTCATAGTGAATGACAGGGAAGTATATTTTCTCCTCTCACTTTCCTTTACATGTGGGCCACTGGATAATTTAGATCCACACACAATTCCTGTTTTGCATCTGAACAACTCTTAACAAATGTTACATTATTTTTAAAATCGACTAGAGTTCACGCCTTCCCATAGCCTCTTGTTTAGATTTATGGAAAAAGAATGAATCTTATTTTACCAGTGCATCTTTTCACTTGCTATCTTTTATTTTGCTTTCCAGCTATCACGTGGTACAAAGATAGCCGTCCTCTGGCCCCTACGGCCAGCATCACTCTACTAAACAGAGGGCAAGTTGTACAGATAGACGGTGCCCAGATCTCCGATAATGGGATTTACAAATGTGTAGTGTCAAACGCTGCAGGAGAGGCCGAGCTGTTCTACAGTCTTCAGGTGCATGGTAAATATTGCTTTTCATAAAACAGATTGGTCTTTGAAAAGACCCAGGAACAAGTCATTGTTTTCCACAGATCTGGGGTTGTGAAAGCAAAAGGCAGAGTTTACCTGTGTAGCAATGACATAACTCGGAATGAGAAGACCCTCAAAAGAAGCGTTTGCTTGCAGGCCCGGATTAAGCTCTTCGGCCGCCCGAGGCCAAGATGCCCCGCCCCCCCAGGGCGTGGAAAGCCACGCCCCCAGGGCGCTGCTGCTCATGTGCGGCAGCAGCCCCGGCCGTGCGGCTTCCGTCGCCGCCTCCTCCCGTAACCGGAAGGAGGGCCCGAGGCAGTGAATGGAAGCCACGCGGCACCGGCTCCATGGCTTCCGTCCACCTCGCGCCTTCCTTTCGGTCGCGGGAGGAGGAGGAGGTGGTGGTGGACGGAAGGCGCGCGGCACTGTGGGGCTTCCGTCCGCCGCCTCCTCCACCTCCCGCGACCGAAAGGAGGGCGCGAAGAGGAGGGCGGGACTTCCCTTCCTCCTCCTCGTGCCTTCCTTTCGGTCGCGGGAGGAGGAGGAGGCGGACGGAAACCCTACGGTGCTGCGCGCCTTCCGTCCACCTCCTCCTCCTCCTCCCGCGACCGAAAGGAAGGCGCGAGGAGGATGAAGGGAAGTCCCGCCCTCCTCCTCGCCGCCTGGGCTGCCCCCTTGCAAAGGAAGGAGGCGGCCAGGAGGAGGAGGAGGAGGAAGGGAAGCCCGCTGTCGGGCGTGCATGCGCATGCATGCATGCACGCCGGCGGGGTGGAGCTTCCCTTCCTCCTCCTCACCGCCTCCTTCCTTTGCAAGGGGCGGCCCAGGCGAGGGGAGGGCGCCATTCCCTCCTCCCCGCCCCCTCGGAGCGCTCTCCCCCTCCCTCTCCTGACTCTCTCGGGAGAGGGCGGGGGGAAAGCGCTGCGAGGGGGCGTTTTTAAAAAAATGTTTTTGGGGGGCCGAATCCGCGGCCCCCCAAAACCTGTTGCCTGAGGCCATGGCCTAGTCTGGCCTTATGGGTAATCCGGGCCTGTTTGCTTGGCGGAACCGCACAGCAGAGCCAAGTCTGGGGGAAAGATCTCAGGCTTTGGTGTTTGGCGTTTCAGCAAACTGAGATGGTTTTTTAAATGGTTGCTCTTCTTTAAATCAAGCTGTCTTCAATTTCTTTGTACCCAGGTCATATTTTCAGTTCCAATGGGCAACACTGATACAAAATTAGGTTTGTTTTCTGCCATTTTGATTCCGTTCAAAACAACAAATTACAGTTTGCCATTAGATGCATGAGCTGCAATGAGCTTCAGGCTTTTGTGCTTTCGCACCCTCCACATTTATTTCTGAAAACTGGCATGCTGGTTTGTAAAGATTATCTTATTTTATTTATTTATTTCAACTTTTTGGCCGCCACTCCCAAATGGCTCGGGGCGGCTCACAAAGCAGTCAAGAACAGGAGCATAAAACAATTAAAACATTACACAGTTACACATTAAAAAGAACGTTAACTAGATAATGAGAACAACTAGTACTGGCTAATTTTCAAACGCCTGCCGGAACAGCCAGGTTTTACAGGCTCTACGAAAAGCCATAAGGTCACGGAGAGACCTGACCTCCGGTGGCATGGAGTTCCAGAGCGTAGGGGCGATAACCGAAAAAGCCCTTCTCCTAGTGGAGGTAAGATGGAGAACTTTGGCGCTCGGGATAGAAAGAAGATCCTGATCTTCTGACCTCAGTGATCTTATAGGACAATATGGGGAAAGGCGGTCCCTCAGGTACACTGGTCCCAGGCCATACAAGGCCTTGAAAGCCAAAACTAGCACCTTGAAGGTGATCCAGAATTCAATAGGCAGCCAGTGCAGATCCCGCAAGATGGTTGTAATGCGGTGGCTAACAGGTAGGCCCGAGAGCAATCTGGCAGCAGCATTCTGCACCAACTTAAGTTTCCGGGTCACCGACAAGGGAAGCCAATGTAGAGAGCGTTACAGTAGTCCAGCCTTGAGATGACGCTTGGATCACCGTGGCCAGATCGCACCGGGACAAGTAGGGGGCCAGCTTCCGAGCCTGACGTAGATGGAAAAACGCAGCCAAGTGTCCAGGTGGACTCCAAGGCTCTTTACTGTTGACGACGGGCATAGTGCCACGCTGTCCAGGGTTGGAAGCTGGAGATCCCCACCGCCCAGGCGACCTAGCCAAAGGATCTCCGTCTTCGCTGGATTCACCTTCAACCTACTGGCTCGCAGCCATCCAGTAACGGCTTCGAGGCAAAGATGGAAATTATCGGGTACAGATTTGGGCCGGCCCTCCATCCTCAGAATGAGCAAAGTATAATCAGCGTACTGATGACACTCAAGCCCAAAGCTGCGCACCAGCTGGGCAAGTGGTCGCATGTAGATGTTAAATAGTAGAGAAGAGAGAATGGCCCCCTGGGGAACCCCACAAAGTAGTGGGGAGCCCCCTGAGACCACGTCCCCCCTCTTCTCCCATTGTGCTACACATTAATTCTTCAGTGATGACCTTGCGCAATATATTTCCTTGGGTGTTGCTTGTGGTGTAAGATATAGCCAAAAACAGTTAGCCATTAATTTCAAAGGCATGTTTTATTCCAAGGGCATTGCCTGTAGTTCTAAGCCTATAAAAGAAGGATCGGGAAACAAAGTTGAACTATTTTGATAGATTGCGTGATGTCTTTTTATAAAGGAAAACAATTTTAAGTCAGTAATTCATAAAACTAACAAATCTCTGTCACTATAGCCAGCAGTATGTGAATGCTGTAGTGAAGCTCCTATATTGTAAAGATTTCAACTGACCTACTGGTCACAACCATTTCGTCCCCCTTGCAACAATGGTACCAGGGCTCTGGCACTGTGATCCAGCAAGATGCTGGGCAGTTCTCCTATTGCTTGAGAGATTGGGGGAATAGTTATCTGTAATCATTATCCCACTTTCATAATATTTACTAGCCTATCCCACAAAAGTGTTGATAGAGTTTTCTACCTTTCACAACCAAAGAATTGGGTGACAAAGCTCAGATATATTTTGAACACAGTTTAGGCTGGTTTAACTGTCTCTGGTTTCTAAAGGATTTGTTAAGGAGTTGTCTCCATCTATTTTAAAATATGTCACCTGTAAATATAAAGTTTCAAATGTTTTAATCTTGTGTGCATTGGCCTTTGCTGGGCTAAGTGGGGACAGATAAATAAAGATCGTCTGGGGAAGCCCTGCTCTCGATCCCACTTTCATCACAAGTACGGCTGGCAGGGACGAGAGACAGGCCCGGGTTAACCCCTAGGCCACACTTTGAAATTACGCCCCCAAACCAACCTCTACCGCACCCCCCACCTCCTCCTCCTCATGGTGCCGCGCGCCCTCCTTCCTTGAGCCAAGGAAGGAGGGCACGTGCGAGGAGGAGGAAGGAAGGGAAGCCCCGCCCCCGGAGCCAGCATCGGCCCCAGGGGCGGGGCTTCCCTTCGCCTCCTCCTCTTCTGGCCGCACCCTCCTTTCTTGAGAAGGAGGGCATGCGCAAGGAGGAGGAAGGAAGGGAAGCCTCGCTCAGCCCCGGGGGCGGGGCTTCCCTCCGCCTCCTCCTCTTCTTGGCGCGCCCTCCTTTCTTGAGAAGGAGGGCACTCGTGAGGAGGAGGAAGGAAGGGAAGCCCCGCCCCCGTTGCCGGCATCGGCCCCAGGGCGGGGCTTCCCTCTGCCTCCTCCTCTTCACGGCGCGCCTCACGCCCTCCTTCCTTGACAGGGGGCGCCATTCCCCCCCCGCGCGCCCTCGCAGTGCTCCCCCCGCCCTCCTCCGAGAGAGAGAGAGAGAGAGAGAGATGCATTGTGGTTTTTTGGGGGTCCGTGTGAATTGCGCCCCCCTTGGCCTGCGCCCCTAGGCCATGGCCTAGGGTGGCCTTATGGGTAATCCGGGCCTGACGAGAAACAGGGCCTTCTCAGTGGTGGCCCCTCGGCTATGGAATGCCCTCCCAAGGGATATTAGGTCAGTCCCCTCTCTTTTAATATTTCGGGGAAAAAGTTAACAATTGGCTTTTTGAGCAAGTGTTTGCAAATACAAGATAACGGACATAGGAAAATGGACTGACTGGACAAATGAAATTGGACAATGGTTTTAACAAGGAGACTCGGATGACATGTTTTTATTGATTTTATACTGAGAGGGGCAGTATATAAATGTAGCAAATAAATAGATATACATATATTCATGTGTTATTCAAGAGTATGCATATGAAGCAGTATAGACAAGAATTGTGCATCTTTTCTGACCATTTAACATGGTCCCCCTTTCTTTCATTTTTCAGTTTCACCTTCCATTTCTGGCAGCAATGAAATGGTTACTGTTGTGGTTAATAACCCCGTACGGTTGGAATGTGAAGCCCGTGGGATCCCTGTTCCCATTCTGACCTGGCTGAAAGACGGCAGTCCGGTTTCTAGTTTTTCCAATGGACTCCAGGTATTTGGATATCAATGTCTATGTGTATGCATTTCTCCCATATCTGTTTAAACCATTTTACACCAACAACAGTTCACAGGGAATGACTGTTTATTAGTAGATATACATCTACATCTAGATAACCTCTAGATGTTATGTTGCAAGTTTGAACAATCCTAGCCAGTATAGCTATTGGAGAGAAGGGCTGATAACTGCAGTCCAGCAACATAAGAACATAAGAACATAAGAAGAGCCATGCTGAATCGGACCTCAGCCCATCTAGTCCAGCATTCTGTATCACACAGTGGCCCACCAGTTGTACACGGGGATCTCGAGCAGAAGGGAGGGCAAAACCCTGACCTGCTCCCGACCCCCCACAACCAGTACCCAGGGAAATCCTGCCTACCTCAACCAACTCCGAGGTGGCACTTGAATGTCCTTTTCAGTAACTACCGATACACTTGGTATCCATGAATCTGTCTAATCCTGCCTTGAAGTTGTTCAGGCTGACAGCTGTCACAACCTCCTCTGGAAGTGAGTTCCATAACCCAATGACCCTCTGGGTGAAGAAATATTTCCCTTTATTAGTCCTAATTTTCCTACCTTGGAGCTTCAGGGAGTGCCCTCTAGTCCTAGTGTTTTGTGACAAATAAAATAATTTTTCTTTATTCACCTTTTCTATCCCATGCATGATTTTATACACTTCGATCAAGTCACCTCTTAAACGCCGTCTTTCAAGGCTGAAAAGACCAAGGCGTTGCAACCTGGTTTCATAAGGGAGCCGCTCCATCCCTTGGATCATTCTTGTTGCCCTTTTCTGTACCTTTTCCAGTTCCGTTATATCCTTCTTGAGGTGCGGAGACCAGAATTGTACACAGTACTCCAAATGTGGCCTTACCATCGATTTGTAGAGAGGTAATACAACATTTGCTGACCTATTTTCGATTCCCTTTCTGATCATGCCTAGCATAGAATTTGCTTTTTCACTGCTGCAGCGCACTGGGTTGACATCTTCATTGAGCTGTCCACCAAGACCCCAAGATCCCTTTCCTGGTTTGTCTCGAAAGCTTTGATCCCATCAGTTGATAAGTGTATTTGGGGTTCTTTGCCCCGATGTGCATGACTTTACACTTGTTTAGGTTAAAATGCATTTGCCACTTTGTTGCCCATTCACTCAATTTCGAGAGATCTTTCTAGAGCTCTTTACAATCAGTTTCATTTTTAACTACCCTGAACAATTTAGTGTCGTCTGCAAACTTTGCTACCTCAGAATTCACTCCTACATCCAGGTCATTAATGAATAAATTAAAAAGTAACGGACCCAAAACTGAACCTTTGGGTACGCCACTTCTCACCTCTTTCCACCCAGAGAAATGTCCGTTTATTACCACCCTTTGTTTCCTACAGTTTAGCCAGGTTCCAATCCAGGACAAGACCTGTCCTCTGATTCCATGGCTGAAGAGCTTATTTAGGAGCCTTTGGTGAGGGACTTTGTCAAAAGCCTTTTGAAAGTCAAGGTAAACAATATCAATTGGGTCCCCTTTATCATTGTGTTTATTTACACCCTCAAAGAATTCTAACAAGTTAGTAAGACATGATTTGCCTTTGCAGAAACCATGTTGATTTTCTTTCAGCAATGTCTGTTCTTCTATGTGCCTAGTAATTTTTCTTTAATAATGGTTTCCATCATTTTGCCTGGAACTGAGGTTAAACTGACTGGTCTATAATTTCCTGGATCACCTCTGGATCCTTTCTTGAAGATCGGTGTTACATTTGCCTCCCTCCAGTCCTCGGGTACAGTGCCTGATCTTAGAGAAAGGTTATATATCTTAGCTAGAAGTTCAGCAATTTCACACTTGAGTTCCTTAAGAACTCTGGGGTGGATGCCGTCTGGACCTGGTGATTTGTTGACATTTAGTTTAGTAAGGCATATGAGAACATCCTCCTTGTTTATCTCTATCTGTTTTAATTCTTTTAATTCCCTCCCTGAAAAAACTGACTCAGCTGAAGGCATATGTTGTCTGTCCTCCTGTGTGAAAACGGAGGCAAAGAAGTCATTTAGCCGCTCAGCAATCTCTTTGTCTTCGCTGATTTTCCCTTTCTGGCCATTGTCGTCGAGTGGCCCAACTGCTTTTCTAGTTGGGTTCCTGCTTCTGATGTACTTAAAGAAGTTTTTGTTGTTTTTTTTAATATTCTTTGCTATGTGTGCCTCAAAATCTCTCTTGGCTTTCCTGACTGTTGCTTTGCATTTAGTTTGCCAGAGCTTGTGTTCCTTTCTGTTCTCCTCGGTAGGAAGAGCCTTCCATTTCTTAAATGAGTTTTTCTTCTTTCCAATCACATCTTTTACTTCGTTTGTAAGCCATACTGGTGTCCTTTTGGACTTTCCATGCCTGGAACATCTGGAACACTACATGATTCCATCTCTGTTGCAGTAAAATGTATGTATTGAGCTTTTGTATAATAAAGGGGCTTTTCTGGATCTTGCCCTCAAAGTGGACGTGGTGGTTTATGAATGCTGCTTGGCATACTTTATTTCTGTCAACTTGATGCTTTAATAAGTAATACAGGCTGACTTGAAGCTTTAATAAGTAATAGAGACCTCCGCAGAGAATTTGACATAGGGACCTTGTTAGTTCTGGATATTGTTGGCTTTTGATACCAACAATCATGGTATCCTTCTGGGGCAGCTCGCAGAAATGGTTCTTGGGGGCAATGGACTGCAGTGGTGAAGCTGGGGGCACCTGCTCAGACTCCTGGCCTTTGACCTGTGGGTTCCCACAAGGTTCCATTCTTTCCCTCGTGCTTTTCAACATCTACATGAAACCGCTGGGCAAGGTCATCTGGAGTTTTGGAGTTCACTGCCATCTCTATGCAGATGACATGCAACTCTACTACTCCTTTCCACCTAATTCCAAGGAAGTCATTTGGATCTTTGACCGGTGTCTGGCTGCTGTGATGGGCTGGATGAGGGCCAACGATCAGAAGCTAAATCCTGATAAGACAGAGGTCCTCCAAGTCAGTCATTCGGCCGATCGGGGTGTAGGGGGGCAATCTGTGCTCGGTGTGGTTATACTCCCCCCGAAGACACAGGTCCACAGTCTGGAGGTCCTCCTAGACTGAACGCTAACGCTTGATGCACAGGTGTTAGCGGTGGCTGGGAGGGCTTTTGTGCAGTTAAAGCTTGTGCACCAACTGCAACTGTACCTCGAGAAGTCTGACTGGACCATGGTGGCCCATGCCTTAGTTACCTCAAGGTTGGATTACTGTAACTCACTCTATGTGGGGCTGCCCCTGAAGGTGGCTTGGAAACTGCAATTGGTCCAAAGATTGGCAGTCAGGTTGCTAACTGGGGCAAGTTACAGGGAATGGTCAACCCTCCTGTTTAAACAGCTCCACTGGCTGCCGATTAGTTTCCGGTCCCAATTCAAGGTGTAGGTTATCAACTGTAAAGTCCTAAACAGCTTGGGACCTGCCTATCTTCAGGACTGCATCTCTCCTTACGAGCCCACACGATCTCTAAGATCTTCTGAGGAGTCTGCCCTCTCATTTCCACCCCCATCTCAGACATGGTGGGGACGAGAGAAAGGGTCTTCCCAGCTCTGGAACTCCCTCCCCAAGGAGATTAGGCTACCATCCTCCCTATCCACCTTTCACAAAGAACTAAAGATGTGGATGTTTTGTTCTGCATTTGATTAGACAATTCCCTGGACAATTGGCCTTAACTATGACCTAAGTCTTGTCCTTGCACCTTACTACTATTCTACCCAAAATCTTAATTATTCACTTGAAATTGCTCTTATCCTTTTGCTGCTTTATCATCTACCACTTTACTCATTAGACCTACCTTTAAATTGTGCACTAGGCCATCCTCCTACAATGAAACTTGAATTATACTATTAGTTGTCCTTTCTGATGCTTGTTTTATTGTTGTTATAATGTTGCTTATGTTGTTTTGTATTGATTATTGCATTTTGTACATGTTATGTTTTAACTGTCGACTGGGCCTGGCCCCATGTAAGCCGCCCCAAGTCCCTTCGGGGAGATGGAGGTGGGGTATAAAATAAAGTTACTTACTTACTATTCCTTCTCTGAACTGCTTAGCACCAGAAATATTTGGATTTTGGATCTTTTTTCAGATTTTGGAATATTTTCATATACATGATGAAATATATTGGAGTTTATATTCAAATTCATGTTTGTTTCCTAGCTACCGAGACTGTTAGCTTGGAGATGATTTTATACACAATATTTTTAATCACTGAAATCCTTCAACAATACATTTTTAATCATGTTTGCGCATGAAACAAAGTTTGTGAACATTGAACCATCAGAAAGCAAAGGTGTCACTATCTCACCCAACTATATGGACAATTTCAGATTTTGGAACATTTCAGTTTTTTTGGATTTCCAGATAAAGAATATTAAACAATGATTTTCGAGTATGAGTAGAACTATTGTGACCAAAACATTGCATAACAAAAATGATTTGACTAAGTGATTAATGCAAGTTAATATATGTTTATTCTTGTAAGCTGTATGTTGCCTACAGGTTACTGGATATATGCTATTTGTGACTGGTTTAGTCCTTTTTAGATTCTTTCAGGAGGTCGCATTCTGGCATTGACAAGCGCCCAGATCAGTGACACAGGAAAATACACATGTGTTGCGGTAAATGCAGCAGGGGAGAAACAAAGAGATATCGATTTCAAAGTTCACGGTAGGATCGCTCACAGTTGCCTTCAAAGCACAACCTGAAAAATAATACAAGCAATGATATAAATCTAACTTGCTTACTTACTTTATTTCTATTCTAACAAATAAATCTAACAAATAATATATTAGGAATTTCTCAAAGTGATTATATTGGTGCCTTTACCACAATGAATAAAATGTTGGAATCCTTTCAGGACTGCTGTATGCCAGGACTTAGTGCTCTTTTCATTCATTTGTCTTGACAGTATGAAGTCACTTCCAAGTATCTTGTGCTTCCTGAGCACATAGGCATGTGAACTGATGCAATAAAGATTCACATATGTTTTGCACATACTGTGGCGCCTCACCAGGGCCAGAAATGGGGACTTTAAAAGGATGGGCGAACTATATGGCCCTGTGAGTCGCCTTCCCATAAAGGAAAAACCTGGAGATTCTTTAAGCAATGAGTCCAGGACTCCAGAAGGGTGAACTCAAAACAGGTTTATTTATTACAACCAGTAGAAAACCAACTGGTGGCCTGAAAAGCTTGAAGTGGGTTGCAAAAGTGTCCTTAAACAAAGGGGTTGCATTCACTTGCCTTAAGCAGCGTGAAGGTGTCTCTCTTAAGTCCAGATTTTCCTGTAGCTCCTCAAAAGGTCCTTTGGTGCACCAAGTCCTTGGGTCCACAAAGAAACAGCCTCTGATGAAGGGTTGGTCCTTCCTAATGCTGAATTCCTTGGTTTTGAGAGGGTAGGTGGAAGGCTATACGTAAACCAAAATGCCTTGTCTGAGCCTGGCTCCAGACTTCGGCCTGCTTCGTCCACGTACTTGCTGGAAGTGAGGTCAGAAGGGACATCCCGCCCTCAGGTAACTCCGGTAAAAGGAGGAGTTGAAGGCAGGTCACCCTCCTCCCCCAGGTGAGCACATGGCCAGGACAAAGGAGCACATGGCCAAAACAAAGGGACTATAGAACAAAGAGTCATGCAGGTGGATAGCAAACCAAATACAGGTATAACAGCCCTCTAGAGGGCGTCACATATACTTATTTTTTATTTATTTATTTATTTTATTTTTATTGGTTTTTTCCCCTCTCCCACCCTCCCCTCCTTGTACATACAGTTTATACATCCAACTACAGAGGTTACATTTGAAATATCAGTCTCAGTCTTAATTTTTCTACTCCACCTCTTAACACATATACTTATTGATGAATGTCCAAGAGGCATTTAAATGTTGCTCTTTCCTTTTAGTAAAGGAAAATATACTGACAATCATAGGTGACCAGTTTAAATCCATGTTGTCTCCCATGTTATTGGAGTGGTGAATCTAGTTTAATTTGACATAGAAGCCATCACTGGTTACAATTTGAATAAAGGCTGGAAATCTATGCCTCCGTAGGAGATTTCAGGAAAGGGTCTTTCCAACACCACAGCCTTTGGTGTTACAAGTAACAGAAAGTCAGGATTAGGATATTCTCTGCCCGTGTTCATAATGTTGTAAACAAAATTTCCTGCTGGATAATTATAACAAAAAGAAACCTTGGTGTCTAGTTTTTTATGCTCATTTCTGGATTTGGGGGGGAGGGGTGTACTGATTCAGAAAATTGCATTGGATATGCATCAGCTCTAGTTTGTTAGATGCAGTTATCATGATATTCTGTGGGCAAGCAGGTATATGGCATGTGTTCTGTATCTCGAAATCTAGAGCTCATAGGGGAAAACCGGTGCAATTTTTGGAATTTGTACATCAAATATATCCAGAAACAGGTTTAAGATTGGAGGCACCAAAATGTGCGCTGGCCAGGTTAATCTATTCTAGAATTGTGGGAAGAGGATTATGGGCATACAGTAGCTTTGCCATATTTAATAATAATAATAATACACTTTATTTATATTCCGCTCTTCTCACCCCGAAGGGGACACAGAGCGGATTACAGGTACACATACTTAGCAGACAATCCTTGCTGTTTTCCACAATACACACATATAGATGAATGGAGGCAAACTCTGGCCACCAGGGGGAGCTGATGTATTTGCCTTTTAAAGACAATCTAAGAGATTTCCCATGTGTGAAAGGATGTTCAGGCAGAGTTAGATTTCATGATAAACAGAAGACCCCCAAAATCAGCTTTGCCCGTTTGAAATATAGGAATTCTATTTTTCCCCAGTGTTCTCAATGGCAAGGATGTTATGAAATTCCATTTCTTCTGAACAACTCTGAGGCATTCCTTTGTGAGACTGTTGCAAATTTTATCCTTGAGATTAGTAACTTTTAAGTATGTTTTCTTTTTATCCATGACTTTGTCTTGTTGTAGATACGTGTGTTGTGATTTTGTTGTTGTATGCCAATAAAAGCTGTGTTTGTGTGTGTAAGCTTTGAACATTTAAAATGTTCAAACATTTCTTTATGCAGTCCCCCCTAACATTATGGGAGAGGAACAAAACATTTCCTTGGTTATGGGAGAAAACCTAGAGCTCCTCTGCCAGAGCAGTGCCATTCCCCCTCCCACCCTGCAGTGGCTGAAGGATGGTCAGCCTCTGCTGATGAAGTTTGGCCACAGCATTGCTGAAGATGGAAGTGTACTGAAGGTAAATTTTGACACATCTGAGTTTTACTCTCCTTCGTAATCTTCATTCTTGTATTTGTTAAAACTAAAATTTGTCCCACATCACTATAACACCTATTATTTCAGCTTTTGCTTACCCGAGTTCCAGTCTCCGCAGTTGTCTGTTCAATCTCCCGACAGTGCTACATGGCATTTGCTTCTGAATTCAATTTTTCTGGTCATTCTTTAGCAGTGAGATGGAGAAATGAAAACTCTTTTTAGCACAACAGGTTAATCACCAAACTGCAATAAATCTTGCCAAGCAGAAGCTTGATAGTTCGAAGCCTGGGTCAGGGTGAGCGCCTGACCTTCTGCCCAGCTTCTGCCAATTTTTTCCCCAAGGCAGTTTTTATTATTAATACATTTTTATCACATTACTTATAATTATTTCAATTAGGTGTGGGTACTCATTAGGGGTAGTTGATCCATTAAAAATTGATTGTAAACTCTGGTGGGGGGGGGATTTCCATTGTTGGGTCGGTATCGAAATGATTCCAAAAATTTGTAAGTAAATTTTGTAATTGAAACGTAATTAATAACGAATTTTCATTATTATTCCTTACGCCAGTTGGGAGGGAAGAATGGAGGGGAAGCCCTGCACTCCCCCCCCATCTCAGAAGCATCGGGATTAAATTTGACGCGGGATGGTTCTGAGGTGCGGGGAAAGGAAGTGTGTGTGGATGCAAGGCACACACACACACCGTTTTTCCCCCGCACCCTCAGTGCTATCCCGCATTATATTTAACATGGGATGGCTCTGAGGTACAGGGAAAGTGTGGAGGCGAGTCCGCACCTCCTTCTCTGCTTGGGAATAAAGCGGACAACCCTTGTTGTGCTTTATTCCCAAGCAGAGAAGGAAGTGTGGAGGAGTCCGCACCTCCTTCCCTGCTTTGGGAATAAAGCGGGACAACAACGTTTGTCCCGCTTTATTCCCAAGCAGGGGAGGAGGCGGGGACTCGCCTCCCCACCTCCTTCCCTGCTTGGGAATAAAGCACCCGCCTCAGCTGTCAGCTGGCGAGAGGAGAAAGGAGCGTGCTGCTGCCCTCCAGTCTCCTCTCGCGAGTTGAGAACTGAGAGGGGAAAAAACGAACTAATAACGTGACTTTTTCAAAAAAAAATGCCGATCCCGGATTCGGTTTTGAAACTT
This sequence comes from Anolis apletophallus, assembly GCA_030556195.1. Classification (NCBI taxonomy): domain Eukaryota; kingdom Metazoa; phylum Chordata; class Lepidosauria; order Squamata; family Anolidae; genus Anolis; species Anolis apletophallus. The sequence goes on along the minus strand of JARBWK010000005.1, from coordinate 147,579,537 downwards.
CACTTCCTTGGTTGGTCGCCAAGGGTTGATATAGGGTCAAAATAATTTCAAATACGAATTATGAACGGATTTCAAAGTATTTTAATTGGAGATATCCACACCTAGTACTCATATATCTTTTGTACAGACATTTGTAAGGCCTTATGAACATCTAATTTCAGTAATGTTAGTTTCTCCTTTTCTCGCTGACTTAATATGTTTATAATATTCCTGACTGGATGTCCTATCTGTCAACCTCTAATAAATCCATAATGATCTTCCCATATAATTCTTGGTAGCATTTTGGCTAATATTTTGTGAATATTTTATGACCTTGGTTCATTAAACTGATTGGTCTATACAAGTTTGTTTTCTTGGTTTTTTTTGTGGTTTAAGTATTACTATAACCTCTGCTTTTCTCCATATATCGGGGGATTTTCCTCCCCTCAATAAGCTATTCCATATGTTTTCCATTTTTTGGAGCTATTATTTCTGTTGTTTCATTGTAAAATTCTGCTGTGAATCTATCAACTCCTGGTAACTTGGCCTGTTTTAAAATTTTACAACTTCTTTTATTTATTTTTTAAAATTTCCCTACTTAATGTATGTCTTTCTTCTTTCATTACATTTTTTCCCATCTAAATTCCTTTTTTTTCTTCCTTATATAAGTTTTGGTAATATTTTGTGAATTTTTTTATTATCTCCTCTGAATTTCTTGTAGTTGTTTCCTTTTCCTTTTATTTTACTTTCTGAAATAATTAGCCATCCTTTTAACTGAGTTCATGTTGGATCTCTGAAAGTCATTTTTAATTAGACTTTCTTTTTTTCCAGATGGCAAAAGTGTCTAAGATGTCCAATTCCCTTTTAATCTATTTAATCGGATCCTGCATTTGTCTGTTATGTTTAACCTTTGTAGCTCGGTCAACTTGTCAATTTTCCTTTGTCTTTCTTTTGTCTTTCAGCATTCCAAAGCTTTTTAATTATTTTCTCCATTAAAATACAGTGTCTTCTTATGACTGCTTCGGCTGCATCCAGTATTGTACTTATCATTTCTGACACTTTATTTTTTTTAAAGTAATGTTTGATTTGTTTTATGATGTATTCCTTATCTTCCTTTGTGGTCATAATCAAGCTATTATATTTCCAGTTCTTGTATCTTTACTACTCTTTTACTTCTATCTCCATAATTATCGATGCATCCAAATTCCTTAAAAATGAGCCAACAATGTCATGCGGTGACAAAAAAAGCCAAGGGGATTTTGGCCTGTATAAATAGGAGCATAGATCCAGGGAAGTCATGCTACCCCTCTATGATTAGACCACACCTGGAATAGTGTGTCCAATTCTGGGCACCACAATTGAAGGGAGTTGCTGTACTGGGAATGTGGTGCAGCTGGCTAAGTGTCAGCTGCATAAGATTTCTCTGACCAGTAGGTCATGAGTTTGAGGCCTGCCTGGGTCGAGGTGGGTGCTTGACCTGTAAGTGTAGCCTGCTGTCGACCTTTGCAGCCCGAAAGACAGTTGCATCTGTCAAGTAGGACATTAAGGTGCCACATCAAGTGGGGAGGCAAATTTTGACTGAATTATGAGGCCATTAAAGAACTCCAGGAACACTGAGGAATGCGGAAGGAACAACAAAGGACGCTGGGAATGCTGAGAGATTAGGAGTGTGTCAGCTCCCCCTGGTGGCCAGAGTTTGCCTCTGTTTGTCTATATGTGTGTATGTGGAAACGGCAGGGATTGTCTGCTAAGGATGTGTACCTGAAATCCGCTTTGAGTCCCCTTTGGGGTGAGTAAAGCGGAATATAAATAAAGCAAATAAATCTGTATATCTGTATACCTTTATAAAATGGAATGTATGTATGTATGTATGTGTGTGTGTATGCGAAGGGGGAAGGGCGGAAGGGCGGATATGTGGCAGCCACTTTCACAGGCCAGGGCGGATATGTGCCAACCACTTTCACAGCTAAGCACTTAAACGAGAACAGTATGGACAATAATCATCAAATAAACACTTATTCAAAATCACGTGTTGTTTTATAATTAATATAGGTCAATAAACAGGTGAGTATTCACACACAATATACAATATACACATGAATGAATGCACAAGACGTAAATAGAACACTCTGGCAGCTGGGGAGGAAACCACTAAAAGGCCTCGTGGAAGGCAACTTTAAACCCACAAATTGGATGTGTAAAATCACAGTTCTCTAGGGTAAGAGTTCCATCGAGTACCAAGTGGATATGCTCACAGTTAGAGGCAGGAATTCCCCATGGAAGCCTCCAAGTAGCCAAAGAGTTCTTGAAGCCGCTGCAGTCCAGGAAAGCTGCTTGTAAAATGTAAACAAACGCTGGCTGGGGCTGCTGAGCGGGAAGCCGCTGCTCAAATTACAAACTGCAGTAAGAGTCCCAATGGAAATGAATAGCAGTAAAAGAGGTAGTTCCACACAATGAGGGCCAACCACTTTCACAGGCCACAGCGACCAGCGCGGGTGATGGACCTGCACCAAACTTGGTACACATAACCCCCCTAACCACCTTTACGTCCTGGCGCGGGTCGGGGGACATGACCCACGGATTATGGGATTTGTAGTACTTTCCAACACTTTGGTTCCCACAGACCACTGAGGCCACCAAAAAGGACCAATACAGACCACACTCAGCACACAGAGCCCCATTGACCCACTCTACATCCTACTGAAGTTTGGAGGGGGACAGAACATGGATGATGGGACTTGCAGTACCTTCCCTCACTTTCCAAGCCTGCTACAAACCTAATCCTATGACTGATCAAAACCAAACTTGCCACACAGAGCCCTCATGACCCACTCTACATCCTGGTGCAGTTTGGAGGAGGGTGCACCATGGATGATGGGACTTTAAGTACCTCTACTCACTTCCCAAGTCTGCTGCGACCCTCATCCAATTACCGATTGAGACCACACTTGGCACACATAACCCCCATGACTGCCTTCACGTCCTGGGGAGGTTTGGGGGAGGACTGACAATGGATGATGGGATTTGTAGTATTTTCACACGCCTCTGTTCCCACATACAACTGCGGCCCCCAACAAACACCGAGAAAGTCCACACTTGGCACACAGAGCCCCAGTGACCCACTCTACGTCCTACTGAAGTTTGGAGGGGGACAGAACATGGATGATGGGACTTGCAGTATCTTCCCTCACTTTCCAAGCCTGCTACAAACCTAATCCAATGACTGATCAACACCAAATCTGGCACACAGAGCCGTCATGACCCACTCTACAGCCTGGTGCAGTTTTCTGTGAGACGGACCACGGATGATGGGACTTGAAGTACCTTCACTCACTTCCGAAAAACAATGCACCCCTCATCCATTCACCAATACAGACCAAACTTAGCACACAGAGCCCCCATGACCCAATCTACATCCTACTACACTTTGGGGGGACGGGGACAGAGATGATGGGACTTGCACTACCTTCAGTAATTTCATGATACCACTGCAACTCCCAATAATAATGGATCAAGACCAAACTTGGCACACAGAGCCCCCATGACCCACTCTACATCCTGCTGCACTTCTCAAATGACCCGGGCACCGCCGGGTCCCCAAGCTAGTAAATAATAAGAAAGAAAGAAAGAAAGATGGAATGTATCCAGAGGGGAGTGACTAAACTGATCAAGGGTCTGGAGAACAAGCCCTATGAGGTCAGCTTAAAGAGCTGGGCATGTTTAGCCTGAAGAAGAGAAGGCTGAGAGGAGACATGATAGCCATGTATAAATACGTGAGAGGAAGTCCTAGGGAGGAGGGAGCAGGCTTCCTTTCTGCTGCCCTGGAGACTAGGACGCAGAACAATGGCTTCAAACTACAGGAAAGGGGATTCCACCTGAACATGAGGAAGAACTTCCTAACCGTGACAGCTGTTCAGCAGTGGAAGTCTCTGCCCCAGAGTGTGTTGGAGGCTCCTTCTTTGGAAGCTTTTAAACAAACTGGATGGCCATCTGTTGGGGGTGTTTTGAATGCGATTTTCCTGCTTCATGGCAGGGGTTTGACTGGATGGCCCACGAGGTCCCTTCCAACTATATGATTCCATAATTTAAATGTGTAGGTTTTCCTCAGAAATGCCCCCCAAAAAAATCCCTGGTTCTGAACTTGGGCTCAAATCTTCTTTACTCTGTAGTAGGTATTCACTATCTCCCAGTTCTACTCTCAAGACTGATAGCAGTTTTTCTGCCTTTGCCGGGTTGCTTGCTCTGAAGTGTTTCCCTTGCTTGAACATTATTATGCTGGCAGGATAGCCCCAGCTGAACTTGCTTCCTTTCTTATATCGTCTCTTGGCATATGGTTTCATTTTGGACTTTTCTTGCCGAGTTTCTGCACAGAAATCTTGTTTCGGGAGGACCCTTTCCCCTGTGATTTATTGGTTTGTTATCCTTCTAAGGGGTTTTAATAATCAAATTTAGACGGGCCTGTAAAACATACCTGTTTAAGCAGGCCTTTGGTGAGTAAGTCCTGCCCATGCCCCGCCATCTATTCGTTCTTCTGAGGATGATGTGCTGTTCATTGTTTTAACTGTGTTATTAATTACTGTACTGCTGTTGTTTTTAATTGTTTTTAACTGCTTATTGCCTGTATTTTACTGTGCCCTTCGGCTCCTGTAAGCCCCCGCGAGCCTCAGGGAGTCGGCGGCATAGAAGCCCAAATAATAAATAAATAAATAAATAAATTATTTTGTCTTTTCATGGTAAATGCCACAATTACATCTCTTGGTGTACCTGCTGCTACTGTGGGTTTAAAGATTTTGTGAGCTCTGTCCAAATCCTACATTTGTAGCAGAATCTGGAGTCCCAAAACTCCGATGCAATACCTTAGATTCAGGCTGCGTCTACGTGCGAGCGCAGGGACGAAGACGACGCGACAACTTGGCTGCGATTCAGGAAACCAGTTTATTCAATACAACAGCTGAGGGGTCTGTTCCATAGCAAAACCAGTTGCAAGAACAGCACACACCTCCCTTCCAGTCATCAGATTTTATACAGCAATGGAGGCAATTCTTAGTCCCACCTCCCTCATGCATTTCCACTGGCTAGACATCTGTAAGCTGATCTGACATCAACCAATCAGTCAAAGCATTGTGTCACTTCTCTCCTACTGGCTGACAACCATTGCGCAGTTTTAATTACCATTCATTGTTTGTGCCATTCTTCGTGCACAGGCTGTCCTGAAAGCGATACATTTCTACAGCGTTCCCACAGGGGAGCCAGCCAAGTGGGAAAGCTAACTTGTAAACAAACGCACATGGCGATTCTCTTTTTTTTTTTTTTTAAATCAATTTTTTATTGATTTTCAACAGTTAAAATACAGAATAAAAGAAAATAGAAACGTAAAGCAAGATAAACAGAATAGAAAGTACAACCCGGGGCGCCCAGAAATGGCCTCCAGGTTAACTATAAGTTATACAAGGGTGAATAGTGTGTGTAGACAAAGTTCAGTGAAAAGCGGGATCTTCTTCCTGGTTGGCTCTTCTGTATCTCCTTCAAATTATTGTCCCCATTCCATCCATCCTATAATTGAGTAGAGAAGCATTGTATTTTTAGTCATCCAATAGTAGGTCGACATTGAACTCTTTCCTGGAGTAATCCCTAATTGGCTCCCAGTTCGTCCTTTTGAGCCCCTGATTCTGTTTGTTCCTCAATCTTTCCGTCAGCCAGTCCATTTGTATGGTCTCCATCACTTTCATAAACCATTCTTCCCTGGTCGGGATTTCCTGTGTTTTCCAGCCCTTTGCATATAGGATCCTTGCTGCCGTTATTCCTATCCATAGGATTTTTTTTCCTCTGGTGTTATTGTTCCTCCAATCATTCCTAATAACATTATCTCCGGCTTCCTCTCTAATTTATACTTTATCATCTTTTGGATTTCCCTTTGGATCATTGCCCAATATTTGGTGGCCCTGGGGCAAGTCCACCAAAGGTGAAAGAATGTCCCGTTCTTATCTCCACACTTCCAACATTTGGGGTCTAAATTCCTATACATTCTGGCCAGCCTGTCCGGGGGGAGGTACCAACGATAGATGATTTTAACCCAGTTCTCTCTAAATGAATTACTTAATGATTTTTTCACCACTGTACACCATATGTTTTTCCACATTTGCGGCTTAACTCTAAATCCCAGGTTCCTGGACCACTCAGCCATGTAAGTCCTCTCTTGATTATTTGCCGTGGCTATCTCTAGAAGGGCTTTATAGATTTTCCCAATTTGTTTCTCTTCTTCCCCTATAATTTTTTGACCTAATTCCTTCTCTTCCTCTATAAATCCTCTTTTGATGTCTTCCTTAAACTTTTCCTTCACTTGCAAGTATGAGAACCATCCTAATTGGCACCCCTCTTCCTCTAATTCTTGTTTTGATTTAATTATATATCTATCCCCATTCCTCTTTATCAGTTCCTTATATATCTTCCACTTGCTCCCTGTTAACTCTCTAATCTTAAAGGCTTCATTCACCGAGGTCCATAAAGGGATTTTCTGTTCATACAATATACTGGAATACTTCTGCCATACCCTCAGTAATGAACTCCTTATGATGTGGGCATTGAATCGTGCGTCTACCTTTCTTCTATTATATATGAGGTACCCATGTAATCCATATTTAAGGTCGTGTCCCTCCAAATTTGTCAGTCTCTCATTTCTCAAGAGTATCCACTCTCTCACCCAGGCTAAGCAACTGGCTTCGTGGTACAGTTTTAGGTTAGGTACTCCCAACCCTCCTCTTTCCATAGTGTCCTGTAGAGTTTTCATCTTTATCCTCGGCTTCCTGCCTCCCCATATAAATTTGGACAGATCTTTCTCCCAGTCTTTGAATATCTTTTCGTTTTTGATTATCGGGAGGGTCATAAACAGAAAATTGATTTTGGGCAACACCGTCATTTTTATAGCCGCGATTCTCCCCATGAATGATAAGTTTAATTTGTGCCAATTCCCGAGATCTTTCTTAATTTTTTTCCATAATTCTACATAATTATTTTTGAAGAGCTTTGAATTTTTATTTGCAATAGAGATTCCTAGATATTTAACACTTTCCTGTATTTCCATGCTCATCTTTCCTTGCAAGAGTTGTTTTCTTTCTCTTGTCATGTTTTTAATCATTAGGCTAGTCTTGCCTCTATTAATTTTAAACCCTGCCACCTTCCCAAAATCTTCTATTCTTTCCAGCCATCTTTCTACAGTCTCTACGGGCTTTTCTATTATAAGCACAACATCGTCGGCAAAAGCCTTCACCTTGATGCTGTCCTTTTGTAAGCCGTAATCCTCTGAGTTCCTTATCTTCTCTTAATTTGTTTAATAGGGTTTCTAGCGCCATTATAAATAAAAGCGGCGATAGGGGGCAGCCTTGTCTTACCCCCCTTACATTATTATAAACCTAATGTTTGTCCTAATCTGTCGTTTGGGTAAAAAACCGTTCTGGTCATCCTTAATCCAATTATTGAGAAATACTTTAAATCTAGTTGCCAATATCGATGTGAACAATTTATAATCAAAATTTAACAAGGAGATGGGCCTGAAGTTCGCTGGATCGCTCTGATCTCTTCCCTCTTTTCCTATTAATGTGATGTTTGATTCTTCCCATGAGGCCGGTCCTACTCCTTGCATTAAAATTTCATTAAACAGTTTTTCCAATATCTCTATCACCTCTTCCTCATATTCTTTATAATATTCTGCGGTATAGCCATCGGGCCGGCCGCTTTATTCCTTTTCAATGCCCTTATTGCTTCAGAGATTTCCTCCCTAGTTATCCTTTTGTTTAATTCCTCTCTATCCTCTTCCGAAATCTTTTCAAGCCTTCCTTCCCCTAGGTATTTAAATATCTCTTCCCTATCTATATTTTCTTTTTTGTATAGCTCCCTGTAATAATTTGCGATAGCTCTCCTTATTTCCTCATCTACAAAGAATTCTTTTTGGCCAACTTTGATTTTTTTAATAACATTCTTTGCCCTCTTCTCCTTTAATTGGTATGCTAGTAGCTTCCCTGTTTTATTCGCTGATTCGAAGTATTTTTGTTTAACATATTTCAAATTCTTTTCCATTTTCTTAAGCTCTAGGCCTTCCAACTGCTTTCTATAGAGAATCACCTCTTTTCTACTTCTCTCACATCTCGGTTTAGCTTTCCATCTTTTCTCAGCTCTCTCTAGTTTTTCACTAACTTCTTTTATTTCTTTCTCTCTCTGCCTTTTCTTGAGGGCCTGTTTCTTCAGGAAGAAACCCCTCATGTAGGCCTTACCAGTGTCCCAGATGAGCTTTGTATTCTTGTTATTCTCACAGTTAATCATAAAAAATTCTTTCATTAGTTTTTTCCCCTCTTCTCTAATCTCTTTATTCTCTACTATGTGATTAGGCAATCTCCAAAAAAATTCCCTACGTTTACTTAACATCTCTAAGATTATACAGCAATGATCGGATATTGTTCTGGCCTTTATTCTAGTTTTTTTGACTAGAGGTGTCAGCCCTCTTGATACCAAAAAGAGGTCGATTCGGGACCACGTGCCATGACGGTCCGAGAAGAATGTGTAGTCCCTTTCTTTCAAGTGTTGTTCCCTCCATACATCTATTAAGTTCAAGTTGTTTATAATGTCCAAGCAGCTTCCTGGTAATTTCCCCTTGGGTTCTCTCTTTCTTCCTACTCCTAAGCTCCTATCCAGTCCTGGATTGAGTACACCGTTAAAATCCCCCATTAATATACAGTCATCAAAATCTACTTCTGATATTCTTTTCGCCAATTCTTGAAAGAACCTTGTTTTGCATCCATTTGGGGCATATACATTACACAACAACACTTTTTCCTCTCCTCGCTTGACCGTCACCCCTATATGCCTCCCTTCTCTATCCACAAACACTTGTCTGGTTGTAAGTTTGGGTCCACATATAGTACCACCCCTTTTTTCTTATTGTCTGCTGCCGCTATAAATTCCACTCCCAATTTATCATTTCTGAGGAATCTCACGTCATTTTTCCTGATGTGAGTTTCTTGGTTCTGGTCTGGACATGGAGGCGAGCGCTGCAGCCCTGGAGTGATCCTCCTGGAGCTGAGACTCAGGCTGGGGTTGGAGATCTCACTCCGCCGCTGCTTGGATTCCAAAAGAAGCAGGAAGGTCCAGGGACCAGGTAAGACTCCTGCCTGATCAAAGTGGGGCCCCCAAGGGACCCAACGAGATCTGGGCTGTGGAGCAGAAGAGGCCCCGAGGGACCCCAGCAGAGCCATTCCGGCATTAAGCCGCGAGATAGCTCGCCCCACCAGACATTCTATTGCACCTACACACTCTTTCGAAAAGGGGGACAGAAGGAGGAAAGAAAGAGAGTAAGAGAGGATTCGCCAGCCCATCTGTGGAAAGAAGAGAAGCAAGGTGAGAGGAGAGGAGGAGAGGGGAGGAGAAAGACCCGAAGGCTAAGACGGAGAGAAGGGAAGCTCCCAGCAAGTCCGATAAGAGCACCCCGTGAGCCCCCAACCGGGAAAGAAAAGCTAAGGACAGAAGGGAGTGGAAGAGGGACCGGAGGGGGAAAAAAGAAGATAACTCACAGTTCGAGGTCTTTCAGGCGGAGGAGACCGGGAGAGGAAAATGGCGGAGAAGATCAGATAAGGCGCCCTAAGTTTGTAAACAAAGCAAGGAGGGTTGAAGAAGACGGAAGGGGCGGGGCTAGGCCTAAGCCCCAGAGAGTGGGAGTAGAGGCAGGATACCGGAAGTCAAGCACACCAAAGGAGGAGAATTTTTGAAGACGGACGAAAGGAACGGAAAGCCGTAAGGCTCAAGCCTAGAGCCGCAAAAGCGTCGTAAAGAAGGCAAAGAGGTAGCGCTTTGGCAAACCGCTTCGGCAAACCTCTACGAAAGAACCCATTGGCGAAATTGGACCAGGAGAGTTAAAAGAGGCAAAGGCTAAGGACGAAGGACGAAGACAGGGTAAGCAGAAGGGGCCAAAAGTCATAACGCAACCTCGGGAGCGGAGAAGGCTCAGAAGGAAGGGAAGCAGAGTGGGAAGAAGCCAGGAGGAGGAGGGAAAAGCTGAAAGGGCTCCCCAATACAAAGCTGGTTTTAAGACGTGGTAGAGGACAACGCAACAGATGATAAATATGACGACGAGAGCCAGAGGGAAGGACAATAGGGGAGATAACAGAATGGACAGTAGAATGGAGATACCCAGAAGACCCTCGGGGCAGGAGAGATAGGATGGAGAGAGGTCCTTTCTGAAATACAGGAAATAAGAGCAGCAATCCGTAATGGGGACGAAGAAAGGAGAAAGATGAGAGAGGAACAAAAAAGTGAACTAAAGGAGATGAAAAGTGAACTCAAAGGAGAGTTAAGAGATATGAAGAAGGGGATGCAGGAAACAAATAAAAAGATGATGGAATTAAATGGGCAAATGAGAGACCTCAAATTGGAGAATGATGAACTTAGACACAGACAAAAGGGAGATTTAGAAAGATCAAGGAGCTGGAAATAAAATCACAGGATTTTGAATACAAGCTCATAACTGCTGAAATTCACCAGAAGGAATTTCAACTAAGATATCGTGGGGTGGAGGAGGAGAGAGATGAACAATTAATGGATGTTATAATTTCAATAACAGCCGAAATTTTGGACACCACAGAAGAATCCTTGTCAGAAAAGGTAGATAGGGTGTTCAGGGTTGCATCCAACTACACGAAGAAAAATAACTTGCCCCGTGATGTGGTAGTGAATTTCTCACTTAAGAGAACAAGAGATGACATTTTAAGATGGAGCTCAAAAAAACCAGCTCTATACAAGGGCAAGAAATTAAGCATCCTAAAGGAAATCCCCGCATCAGTACTACAAAAGAGAGGGGATTACTACTTTATAACGGACATACTTAGAAAACATAACGTCAGATATAGGTGGGAGAAGCAAGAGGGAATTATGACGACCTACAAAGGAAGAAACTACTGGCTCACCACGGTATTAAAAGCAAAAGATTTCCTGAACCAATTCGAGGAGGAGCTTGAAGCAAACTCGGAAAGACAAATGGTAGGAAAAGACATGAGGAAAGAGCCCTGGAAGAATTTTTCCAGAGATCCCATAAGGAAAGAGAGAAAGGTGGACGGAGAGCCGAGGAGGAAAATGGAAAAGCGGGGAGAGAGGATGCTACGGACTCGGAACTAGACCAGGACTTAGAGGAGCTGGACGAGGAACCCAGAACATCTAAACTTCAGGAAGAGCAAATTTCTGAGGATTAACAATGGACATAAGGTGCCTGTCATGGAACGTGAATGGGATGAACAGTGGGAATAAGAGGAGAAGGGTATTTAGTAAAATATTCAAAGAAAAGGTGAATGTGGTGGGACTACAAGAAACTCACATGGCGATTCTCTAAGCCAATCAAGGCTGTCTCTTATCTAAAGCACATGGTATTCTTTGAACTAATCACAGCTGTGCTTTTGCGAACCAATGGTAGCTGTATCTTTTGTAAGCCAATCACAGTCGCCAATTCTCGTGCTGCTACTAACAAGCTGACTCCATTACTCTATGCCTATGTTAAGTAGCACTTTCTCCTGGCGTTTCCTCTGCAAAATCAACAATTCTACTTTACATTTCTATTTCAGTGTTATTTTCTTTCCACCAATCTATCAAAGTCCTTTCAAGTTCTGTGTTGCTGATATCTTTTGAGATTCCAGTCTCTGATTTCTTCTCCTCCATCTATTGGACTACTTGACTATCCCCCCCCCCCCAAGAGTTTGATTCTATTTTCATTCTGCCCCACTTTATTCTTTGCCTTGAATGCTTTTTTACAGAATAAAACTTCTCCCTTATGGCTATCATTTCACACTTTACTGGTTTTATTTCGTTCAAGTTGTTCCTTTTTATGGCATACATCACCTCAACTAGGTCTCTCATGATCCTGGCCTCCTTTCTCTTTCTTCCATTACCTCCATGAGGTTACCTTACAGAGAGAGACCGAAGGACTTGCCCGTAGCTAGAGTTAATCTCTTGGCATTTTTATGCAGTTAGGCAATGATGTTTCTTCTTTTGGGGGCTATAAATCAGACATTTGTCTGAAGGGTCAAAGGTGGGCATCTGTCCTTATCTACGCATGCGCAGAGCTCTGAGAAGTCAAAGATCTTGTGCCCTTTCAGGTTTCTTGGCAAGTGGCTTATCCAGTTACAGATCCAACATGACTGGATGCTGTGATGAGTAAATTTACTAGGCAGACTTGTTAGGTATTGTAAGCCTTTCCCAAAGAATCAAAATCATTCCTTGAAGCTCTGGGATTACAAAAAGGGCATTCTTATGGCAGTTGGATGAGTGGGGAGACTTGATGATGAAGCAGAATTGAGGAGTTATGGAACTCCAAGTACCAAGTTAACCTTACCAACGCTGCCCGAACGTGCGGATACTAGGATGAGGGAGAACACGTGACAACTGTGAAGTAGGGTGAAAAACAAAAAGGTTTATTTACTGGCACCAGCTGGTGGGTATTTGCCAGCAGAACACAGCTGCAGGTAGGGGCAAAAGACCCCGATACATCTCATACAAAGATATTTATACCTCAATGGAGTCCATCCAGTTAAACCCACCCCTTCTTTATGGTTAAAACAATCATAATTGGCTGGTGATTACTGTTGTTACATGGCATTTCATTAATCCAATAAACACTGCACAAATCATTTACATCATTTCTCTGTCATCACTAAAATGAGAACAATAGCCAACTATAAAGTATTCCTTTCTCACAGTGTAAGCTATCAATGTTGAGCCTCTCTGTTCTTTTACTTGCAACATTAGTTCCGGGCTTCCTGCCAGCAGTGAAGAAGGTCGGACTTTTGCCATGCGCAATGGTGTTTTCCATTCACATTAAGAATCCCATTAACTTTCATAGCTCAAACTGCACTGTTTCCCACTCATCTAGTCTATATGGTTTTAAATTGGCACAGAGTGTATTAAAATGCATTTAATCAGGGTGTTAGTCTTCCATAGCATGTGCCTGTCTGATTCCAGACACCAAAACCCTCTTTTTCAGAGTTGACACGCAAGTAGCATCACTCTCTGACTGTACTTTTTATGCTCGGAAAAGTACCAAACCTGCTTCATTCCAGGATTTCTCTTTTGTGGGAAACCCATCGCAAGGGGTTTCCTACACCAACATCTGGAATCACCTATTTAGACCAATCGACCCTCCAGTCTCGTAAGACCCCGGGCCTTTCGCTTTTGACAGTATGCACACCTTTTACTGTCTCCAAGGAACTCTGTACTGCCTTAGCACAACATCTGAGCATGATAGGCAGACAGCACATTATGATCAATACTGAACAGATCACCACAATGATTATCATCACAAGAGAACGTAACCAATGTAAGTTCGGCAGCCAGCCCAACATTGTATTCAAAAAATCACTTG